>OY727108.1:52237050-52774550 GCA_963402855.1 Ormia ochracea
CAAACTGTGTTATACTGGGTGTCTCAAAACAAAGTATGTATACGTTTGTGAACTGGCTATTTGAACGCAGCGCATTTGAAAGGCGCTGAAGGTATATTTATAGGTTTTCTGGATGTTTTAAATTCAGCAGCAAATAATGCTTTATTGGAATGGTGATTCTTCAGGAAACGAAATGTGCTGTAATAAACCCGCGGATTATGCTTTTTTTTTAAACCAAACGGAAACATCAATTAATTTTTTGATACCAGAAGTGCAAGATTTATCTGATCAGAATCAGAAAATACCGTGCCAGGAAGATCAGTCAACTTCATCAACCTTTCTCGGGAATACGTAAAATGTTCTCCGTGAAACTGAGTGGGCAATTGGTGGAACTATAAAGTTTATAAGCAACAAATGTAGATGCAGTTTTCATCGATAGCTCCAGCAGCCATTATAGAAATACTACCCATGAGTTATTCTGAAGTGCTTTAACATCTCATGGGTTGTTGGAATATTTAACTGAAAAGGTATACGTAAAATAAACATTTCATTTATGGCCTTCACAAGCTTATTTTATAATCCCGTGAAATCTTAATTACCTTTTGAGACACCTTGTACTAGCTTAAGCATGTACTTGGCTGGATTTATATGCAATTTACAATTTTATATCATAATCATAAATAACATTCATTGTATACATAAAAAATGAATCTCTTTGGAAGAAAATTTAAATCAATTCCATTTTCACTGTTATACGTATCCTTTTTCCGGACCTTTTCTCTTCAACATCTATCACTTACTGTTTTTATTTTTCAATCAAAATATATGATGTTAAAAATACAACGAAAAACTTTTTTTTTCTGTTAAGGGTTTTCGTTCGTATTTAATAGTTTTTATTCACCAGAAATCTTGAATCTAAAATTTATAATAAGTAAAAAGTAAAAGTTATAAAAATTTAAATCAAGTTAAATTGCAATAAAAAGAAAATATGTGCTGAATAATTGAGCTTTGCAAAAAATTTATTTTTTGAGATTTTTTAAAAATTTCTAATTTCAAAAATTAAAAAAATTAAATATTTTAATGTAGAATAAATGGCGTTATTTATTTTATTTACCAAATATTACAATTATATGAATATAATTGCAATATGTATAGAAGGACTGGCTTCTGGCTCCCCGGGAAATTGAACTCCTGACACCTGCGTAACAGGCGGGTGTACTAACCACTATACCATCGAGGGGCTAAATGGCGCTAATATTATTTATTTATTCACTAGAAAATTATGTTTTTAAATAAAATTATCCCTACTGTAGCGACCTTTCTTGAATCAATTTTTCATTTCAGTAATTTTTAAAAGGAATACGGAAAATTATATTGTTACACAGGAAGTCACTGCAATATTTTTTGCGGCCTTTTGTAACCTACAACAGAAACTAAATTTTATTTTGTGAAATGCCCCAAAATTGTTGTTCTCCAATTCCCTAAAAATAACTGTTACGGACTTTACAATCTTCTTTTATATCATTTTGCCCATAAACATACACGAGTATAATTTATTATATATGAATATGTGTATATCGTAAATATCCTTTGCTTTTTAATCAAACCCCTTTTTTATTAATAAAAGAAGTTTCAGGCAGCCAATTGTGGTAGAACTGTAATAAGCAAAACAAGCTAATGAAAAATGCAGGCTACGTATACACATATACATATATACAATCTCCAGCAATAAAAGATAAACCAATCAAATGATTAAATAAAAATATAAAAAGGCAACTGATTCATTTCTATACTGCAATAATGACAACATGTTAAAGGATCGATAAGACAATTTTAAATTAAATAAATTGGAAAAATTCTGCTAATAAATAATAATAATAGCAAAACGTTGAGATACTGTATGCTTAAGAAAAAAAGCGAAACTTGGAAACTAAACAGCAATAAAACTAAAATTAACATTTGCTGCACACATTGAAAGAATTTTTATGAGCCCACCCCAGGTCACTAAGTAAATGCGAGTAATTCTAACACAAAATTCATGTAAGACGACTTTTTTTATATTAGCCAACTAAAGGGCAATGAAAAACAAAACCAATATGCGCAAAGAGCCATAAATAATTATCGCCAGAGAACCGATTAAATCGTTAGTAAGAGGCTAAACATCGAGACGAACCTGAAAATATAATGTTTTACAAAAATAAATGAAGAACTCTCTTTGGCTAATATATAAACCAAAACAATCTTAAAATTCTTAGGATTCCCATCTTTAGAAACAAGTCATGACTTAAGGATGGCCAAAATAAATTTCTTTAAGGTTTATACATCTCGCAATTTCAAACTAGATTAAATTGACAGTAGTAATAAAACAGTAGTAATAAAAGTCCTTTTGTTGAGCAGCCCATATTTCTTCATTTCACTTTATTTTCGTGGCAACGTCCAAGAACAGCAAATAAATTTCCGGTCATAGAAAATTATATAAAAAGGTTGAATTTTTTTTTCAAGTAGTGATAACTCAGTCGATAAATTAAACGTGAGACAGTGCAACTACTAACATTGGGAAAAAGTCAGTTGCTTAAAAAACGATGCGTTTCCGACAAGTCTGTCATACTAGATAATTAAATCTTACAATCATTTTCATGTTTGCCACTAAATTCGGGTCCATTATATAAAAATTAATTAACAATTTTTTAAAACTTTTTTCTGTCGGCAACCAAAATTTTCATTTATATGAAACCACACAAATTTTATTTCATTTAATCAAATTCAGGAAATATATAATTTTAGAATTGTTAAAGTGTATTAAATTTTAAAAAAAAAATTAAGCAGTATTGAAAATTTCAAAAATTTTACAAAGTTTTTATTATGTACTGATTAGTTACACTGATTTTCTGCTGCACAAAATTCACAAAACATTTTTATTCAAAAATTTCAAAAAGCAACTTAACACTACTCCGCATCTACGCTTTTAACAATCACGACTGACATAATTCTTCATAATAATTTTTTTCCATGTAACATTTTAATAATATCAGTAATAAGAGCGACTAAGTAGAAACCTAAAAGTGAAGAAAATGAAAAGTAAAGTGAAAACTAAGCATATTTATGAAGGACTTTAGAGTGTCACAAAACTAACAACGAGGAGAATTATTTCAACATTATAAACAGGAAAAGTAAAAAAAAAAAAAAAATTTAAAGCAAAAAGAAAAACTCAGGCTTGACAGCTAAAAACCATAAAACGCAATTTCCGTTGGAAATATAAAACAAACATTATAAAAAAAATTATTACATGATAAAGGATGTTAAAGGATTTAAATGAAGGGATACTGTGTGACAGGTAGCAGAACTACAACGGCGTGAATAGACAAGAGATTTTTTAAAATTTTACTTTAATATTCTTTCATTTTTATTTCAGTAGAACCACATATTTTATAGCATAAGGAATGCAATGAATAATTTTGGATTTTCTAAGACCGGCACCAGGCATGTTGGTCTCGAATCTTTCCTATGGGCAAATAACATAGAAATAAAGCCAGAATCAGCGATGCTTCTCTCCATTTGGGGTCGGTTATAGGAGGTATAAACTTTGCAGAAGTGAGAGAGAATGATGCATTTCTTGCGCGGTATTAAGACACCGAAGCACTCAAATGTTTTTTTACCAAGATCACTTCTTCGTACGCCAAATCAAATTCTCATGCCAACGGCTTCTAAGCCCCTTGTACCATATACATATACCACTAATGCAGTAATACAAAATGTGTGCTTGTGACTCTTTTGAGCTATCAAACCGACTCTATTTTCACGACGCCATCCCATGCTGTCACTGGAATATATAAATGTATGTGTATATTATCCAATTGCCCAATCTCCGGCATGAACTACTCACTACATTTTCAATTCCTATAATATAAGCTGCTTAACTACAACCATATTTTGAATTATGAAAATTAATATGGAAATCACGACTGCAATTTTAAAATAAAGCTTTATTAAATCCATCGCCATTTATGCCATAGAAAGTATATTAACATGATAATTTTCTTTCACATTTCAATTGTTACATTAACTTGCGTTTAATACTACTGTGCAGCTTTTATATATCAAGAAATGTTTTACATACAGAGAAGAGCTTTTTTAACCATTATTTTTTTTATTAACACACTTTGTGATTCTGTTGAATAACAAGTGAGCTTAAAAATATAATGCGACACTTTAACAAGAGCGTAAACGTTAAAGTCGTTAGTAATAAAAACATACAAGAAAGATAGTCTTATCTATTCAATACGACATTACAAGTCTAAAAATATTACACTATTCTTTATAAAGAAAACACTCAAGTCTGTATTCTATTGCACACTAGATAAATATTAAATAACAAACATCATGGTAGTTTAATTTAAATATGTAAACTGCCTTTCATGTTCAATCGAACAATTCTTTTGTTTGCTATGGCTCAATCAAAACCAGATCTGAAGCAAAAAATTTTGATAAAGCTTTCATTATCAAGAAACAATTGAGAATTGCAAAAAAAAAAACCACTAGCAGTATAAGAATAATAATTTACGTGATTACAGCTCTAAAAATATCATTTGCCAACTGCAAATCCGGGTGGTTGTAGGACCAGTGATGATAGTTTTTGCATTCTCAGGGTACTTGATACCTTTTGTCTCGTCTTAAATTACAAACTTTTATATTTGCTTTGAAGGCAGCCATTTTTCTGTAACAAAGAACTTTCAAAAATTTTGCTCTTCTACTTGCTAACATTAAAAATTAGAAACAGTCCTATATTCATATTTCTAACATTTGACTAGACCTTAATCTGACACAAAGCAAGTCAAGTCTGAGCACTCGTAGATAGGGATGATGCTACGGGATTTTGTACATTCACTACAGAAACAGTTGTATTATTTGTACAGGTACTTGTTTCCACCAATTCTTTCTCTGAAATATCCTTAATTTCTCTAGTGGATTTATTTAATTCAGTTTTCGATGTTTCGATTTGTTGTTCATTTTTTTGGTTAAGTGCAGCTTATTATTATCAATTTTTCTACTGATACCCAATTGATTGCTGTCTAAACAAGAACTGAGAGCTTTTTTTTGTTTAATGCCACCAAATGTGGTTTGAGTCGCCCCTGGTATTGCTGGTTGAAAAAGAATGTCAATACGCTTCTCTTCTTCCCTCTCTTGATACAGATACAGATTTGCTATGCAATTTCATAAGAGCGGTTATATTACGATCTTGTTGAGTTTCCGGCAAGAGCGTAATGTCCAGACTGCTTTTAGCCAGAAGTTTTTCATCAAGCTCCTTTAATGCTTTTAATTCATTTTTCTTAGTCCTAAATTCTGCTCTTAACTTGCAGTTCGCTTCATAGCAGTCACTCCATACAGTTTTATTTCTTTGCATAAGTTTTTCCAAAACCGGTTTTGCCTGATCTCCAGCTTTTTGATCTTTTGCTTGATGTTCCAATTTGAACATGGCATTGTCAAACAAATGTTTTTGTACCTCTTTTGTTTCTTATACAACTTGCTCATTTTGAGTGGGATCCCAACGATTTTCTTCTCTTCTAGCACCCGATAATATCACATAATCTAAGTTTCCAGGATCTGTCTGAATTTCAAAATGATTGTCACATAGATGACACTTCATGCGGAATTTATAAATGGGCGTGGAGTAGTACATCCCCACTTTTGTTGGTATCATCCAGCCACAACATGCCATTACCATTACAAGACCAATACTTACTTACATATATATAATTTAAATAGAAAAATTAAAGCCAAACTAGCTATAAAAATACAGTTCCAGCTTAATTAATAAGTAACATGTGCTGGATACGTGAAGAAAACTGCTTAAAAATTATTTTCGTGTGTGAAGGCTCATGGTATCATGGTGTGATAACCATTCGTCAACCTCATCAACTTTTCTCGGGAATACGTAAAATGTTCTCCGGCAAGAGAACTATATTAACTATATTAAATATAATTCAATGATGACGAAATATCTCCCGAGAAGGAACATTTCAAGGATTACATACTATTGTAGTAGTAAAAGGACTAAAATGAGGAATAATTTTATTTATTTTATCAGAAATTTTATTTTTTATTTCATTTTTTTGAGCATTTTTTCATAGAAGTCTTTCTCCCTCAATAGAATTAGGAACAAATTGACCTCCTATTGGAATTAACCCATTTAAGCCATACGTAAAAATACGTAAAAAATACGTAAAATGTTCTCCGGGAAGAGAACTATATTAACTATATTAAATATAATTCAATGATGACGAAATATCTCCCGAGAAGGAACATTTCAAGGATTACATACTATTGTAGTAGTAAAAGGACTAAAATGAGGAATAATTTTATTTATTTTATCAGAAATTTTATTTTTTATTTCATTTTTTTGAGCATTTTTTCTTAAAAGTTTTTTTCCCTCAATAGAATTAGGAACAAATTGACCTCCTATTGGAATTAATCCATTTAAGCAATATCAAATTCCTGTATTAAATACAATTATTTTATTATCTTCAGGAATTACTGTAAAAGGAAGATAAGAAAATTTGTTCTCGAGCAGATAAATATTTTGTAAGCAGTTATTAATGAGTGTAATTAAAAATTAGGGGGCGAATGTTTCATATAAAAAAATATAGAAATATTAAAAATTTTAATAATCTTGTTCTCTAAATACGCATCCACCCACACATTTGTGGATGATACACACGTCACTAATAAAGTACTTAAGATTCGGTTGTACATGGAAATGGTAAAACACTACGTACTCCTCTGCAGGATGGCAAAGAAACATAAAATAAGTGTTTTTAAACGGATATAAAAAAGGAAAGTGAAAACAAATCAGAGCCACACGGAATGGTAATGCATTAAAAAAAAAATGAATACAAAAATATATTTGAAAATTTAATATAAAAATATTATATAAAAAAGTGGAGTAAGAAGTTATTAAAGTTGCAAAGAGGTTTCTATAATGGTTGACTTCAAAGAGATGGCACATGGCAATTGTTAAATTATTTGTTTTTAAACCTAACCAGCAATTTTATGATTCTTCGTTAAATTTCAACTCAATAAGGTGGTCCAACATATAACAATTTTCCAATTTATACGGTGTTTAGATATCCCTTTAATATAACATTTAAGATTAAATTATACTTGTTTTATAGAACGCTGTCAAAGACCAATTCAAAAACCAAGACTGTGCAAAATTTACCCAAAATTAAATACAAATGAAAGAAGCACCGCCCCAAAAAACTATTTCAGGATCATCATGGGTTTTTGGTATTACAGAGCCCTTAACTGAGTCCTCAAAGAATTAAATATATTCTACAATAATGTTTGTTGTTGCTCTCTATAAGCATAAATTTAAAAGAAATACACACTTTTCTGTGCTTTTGAAAAAATTGCATTTTTCCTTTGCTCAGAGAAAATAATTTAAAAATAACGTTGTACACCTCATGCTCTCCAACTTGTTGCAAATTCTAATATTTGTTGGTTTAATTCTTACATTCTATCTACTGTACAAAGTTGGTATTTATATAAAAATATTTAATAATAATATTTCCTTTGAAAAATTTGACAAAAAAAAAAGCATAACTGAAGTAAGAAGATCTAACAAAATTGTACCTTAAAACTTGAGGGGAGCGGCACTTGAAATATATTATTAAGGTAGAAAAGAGGATAACGAAAAAGAGTAAAAGAAAGAGTAATAACAATAAGCACACTGACCTAAGGCTTCATATTTTATAGAAAGAAGAGGAATAAGGACATCAAATTACAGTCTGTGACAAGAGGCTCTGCCATTCAATACTTTAATTTAATTAAAATGAGACAAGCAGAGCAAACCCATAGAATTGTTACTCTGCTTTGTTTTACGCATCCTTTATGCAAGGACCTTTATTCTCTTTTCTTGTCCTTTTTTTAATTCAATGTGAAAAGAGATTTAAACACAGACTTTGTAGTCTTTTTCTAATCGTGGTAAAATGTTGCTTGTACATGAAAATTAATTAAGTTAATTGTATTAATAACAACATATTAAAGTAACGTTTTTCTCAATTTAAGCTTAAATTGGGTTTTAATTAACGCACAAGGTACTAAAATTAAGAATTAGAAATTTTTTTAAAATATTTTCAATTGAGTAAACCCTTCGAGGATTTTTTTACCGAATAAAAAAAATTATGTATTTAAAACGCTAAAACAAATGTGACTAAAAGCCAAATTAAGAATGTCTTGTGTGAACAACTCTTTATCAAAATAAATCGATTCTATTTAAATGTATATCTGAGAGTTAATGAAATTTTTTCTTATTTGCAATTTTTTAATATTTTGTAAATTTTTATAATCATAATTGCCAATGAAGTTGAAAGCAATTATATCACATTTGCCGTTTGTTACATCAGTATCAACTTTCTTCTTTCTAACGACACTCATATTCGTCTGTGACTTACATAATCTCACTACTTCACTGTTCAGTATGAAATATAAAGACGTAAATAATATACATTGTCTGAAAGCAATTGAATTTTTTAAGTCATGACTTCGTTCCTAATATTAACTTTAATCTTTCAATTATTGTGTTGTTTGGTTGAAAAATATTTATGTAACCAAATATGAAAGAATGTTGTATGTATTTGTTATGGCATATATTTCGAAACTACAGCCTAATCATTGCGAACAAACAAACAAGCAAAAACAGTTGTAGCATTGAACTTCGTGGTTACTAAAAATGGTATTATTTTCAGCGCATAACAATTTCCACAAGGCAACTGACCAAACAGACACCAAACCAGCCATGCAACCATGCAACCAACTAACCGAACAAATACATCAAACTAAACCAATAGCAGTCAGTCAGATGTTTGTTGGAGCAAAAACAAAACCGAATTTAAGCAAAAAGTATACACAAATCAAGCTCGCTGAGTTCCAATAAAAAATCAATATAAAAAAAAATTACAATTGTATTGTAACAACAAACATTTAACGTTTATGTAAATTATTGGTTATATGCAATAGTTATTTCGTATCTTAACAAAGTAAAGTCTTTAGATCTTCTGAACAGATTAACTTAGAAAAGGACCGCACACTGTAAAATTTTGTAAGAAATAAAAAAAATCTCTTCGAGACTTGCGACTGCGACCAATGCAAAAAGTACAAAAATCTATAGAATAGTAGTTTTTTATTCATGTCATGGAAAGCGAAAGTTTGGCTCGATGGAACATATTGAAAACACGAATGCTACCACAACATGTGAGAATTGTTGCAAATTTTTATCATATTATTTTTTTTTTTTTTAAATTAGGCATGAAGTAAAATTTATATATTTTTTAAATAGATATAAAGAATTTTAACCCGCCACCAACAGAAATGTTTTGTTTTTGGTTTTTATTTGTTTTTATATAAATATTAGAATTCCCTCAATTAAAAATTATACAACATTTAAAAACATTTACTTATTTTTAAACAGGTTCCGTATACATTACAATGACTTGTTAAGGAATGTAGAGTTCGAAAGTGCTTAAATATGTATTTTTTTCACATATAAATTCAATATTATTTTTAATATCTATTTACCATAAACAACACGTAAATTTTTAATTTTTAGTAATTAAATATTTATGACCGTGAATAAACAAACAAAAATAATTTTGTTACATACTTACATTTGCTTGTTACATTTGCCTTGTTTTAGAATTATTAGAATTTCCAAACTTTTTTTATATGAATGTGTAAAATACTTTTCGCTCCTTTAATGCGAGGTAATTGCATCTGAAAAAATTCAGCTTTGGAAATCAGTTTAAGGTTTTTTTTTTCTTGTGCATGAGAAACTGCAGTGCAGACACGGTTTAAGGCCAAACTGTATTATTTGTTTCGGCAAATCTCTTACCAATGCAGAGTTGAACCAAACTTTACCAAAAGAAATATATATACTATATAAGAAATGCGACGAGCCTTAAAGTAACTAACTAAATGCGTGGTCTTTTACTCTTGGTTTAAAGTTCAGATTAAATTCTCAAAATTCTCTGCTCTGTTGTTCGAATTTTTTCACCACGCACTGTATTATTTACGTAATATAAAGTCTCACATCGGGTATTATATCAAACAGCACAAGTTCAGGCAAAATTGGATATGCATTTTTTGACTCGCAAAATGATCTGAGATTGTGTAAATTTCTAGTTGTAAAAAGTTTCCAAAAAAAAAAAAATTAAATATTCACAGGGTTCTCTGAATTTCGCTGAATTTCGATATTACTGTAACTATTTTCTAAATGACAAGTGCATTATTTTTTTTAACAATAAGTTGTTTTTGTCTCACTGTATTGGCTTTTTAGTGTAAAGCAATTTCCTTGTGCAATAAAATCTTTTTTTAATGTTTCTAGAATAAAATAAACTTTATATTTCGTAAGAAAATTTATATCAAAAAATTTGTCTTTCCTTTTTTATTTTGGATTGTAAAAGTTTACTTTACTTCAACACCGATGCAAAATACTTATTCTGCCAAATAAACTTTCTTTTAGAATCCTTGCACACACCCAAACACACTCATAATGACAATGCAATACAAAATAAAAGAATTTGTCAATATAACAAAAAATGAAAATCTACTTTTAACAAAAATGTTTCACTTTAATAGAAGACCAAGTTGAAACAACAGAAAAAAGTTTGTCATTAAACAGAAGCATAGCCTTCGTTCCTGGCTTTATTGCGGCTTCAGTAGTTATTGTACTCAATTTCTCTTCCGTGTCTAAATTTCTTCAGCCAGTTAACAACGAGGCTTAAATAATATAAAAACTTTTCAAAAGATCTGTTAATGAAAGTTGCAATAAGAAGGGGCTGGCAAAAATGGTAACAGAAGAACGCGGCAGTAACGCCAGTTCAAAATTTGTTACAAAATGTTAAACTTCTTAAGCAATTTCTTTTCTTATTTCGTTAAGACTGTGTCAGTGTTTAATACAAATCGTTTTTATTACTTTTTAACGACGAAAAAAAGCGTTCAAATCTTAACTTTTATGAGTACAGCGTTGTTTCAAATTATATGTTGTATGTTGCTGTGTTAACAATTTTGTAGGTTGCCAGTTTTTAGTACTTTTTTGTTGGTACTTTCTGTACCATTTTATAATTTCCAGTTTGTTTTCCAAGCTGGGATAATCTTTACATATCTAGAGTGTCTAGAGTACAATTAACCCAATTCTCTTAATAGTCTTCTGCTTTTAGGAACAGATGTAGACAGACTTACACATGTGCTAGTATTTTTCAGCTGCATTTGTTAATTGTGTGGTAAAATCTGTGTGTGTGTTTGTGTATGTGCGTATGTGTGCTTAGATGTACGGCTGTATGAATGTGCCAAAAAGCACTTGTACGAAAGCTTGCAACTTCAGCGATGTTTTTGTTTTAATTCGTAAGAATCCAAAAGGGAGAAAAAAATAAACAGCAGCTGCAAGAATAGCAATTCAGGAAGCAGCCACAATTTCAGAAGATGTTTTTCAATAAAATTGCAATTAAAAGCAGCAGCAGTTGCTGGCATGTGTCGAATTTTATTTGCAATTGTACAAATAGCCAAATATCATGGAAAATCTAAAAACAAATCTAAACGATATCAAATCGATTAATTTAATTTAATTTAGAAAACTAACAAGTCAAAATTTTATATTGGATATTTTTTTTATAAAAGAAAAAAATTTTTAATAAATAAATGAAACAAAAGCGATATTTGCCAAAAGAGAACGGAATGATAACAGAGAAAAAATTGTGTGTGTGTGTGTGTGTGTGTAGAAAACTTTATATTCCAAAAGCTTTGCTGTTGTGATATATTCTGCTGCAAATATTTGTATAAAAATATTTTATTTCTGTAGTTGTATTCTATTTATTCTAAGAGAATGTTGTGCTTAATAAACATTTATTTGTTTACTTATTTGCACAGTGCAATTGCATGCAATTCCTTTATTTTAATAGCATTTTCCGAAGGATCAATAACGACCAATATTTTTAAAGAGAATTCGGAATTATAACAATATTTTTAAGCTGTGTGCTGCAACTTTCTATTAGAATAGAATAAATTAAATATTACGGTAAAAAGTGCTTACAAGTAATAAGCAGTAAAGTTGGCCAATATTTAACCTTTAACTTGCGTTGACTTCGGCTAAAGTCGGCTGTGACATCCCATTGAATAAATACAGCTTAAAATTTATTACCGGGACCAGCTGTAAAAACAGCTGATTTAATATCCGTTAACACAGTATACGTATGACGTATTCTATGTGACTTGGCCTGTAGAAATCGAACCAACTACATTAGCAATTCGTTATGCACAAAACTTACTTCTTCAGCCAAGAACACTTGCGTGTTTTAAATTCATCACGATTTGTCAGAGCTACACGGTGTACAATAGTAAAATGCGAATTCCGTTATTACATTCTCCACATAAATCCTTATTGTCATAAGTCCCAGTTTCGCCTTAAAATAACTTATTAGAAATTCCAAAGAACTCATCGGATTAAAGCCCAAAATGTCCCAAGAAAAATAAGCCCTTCTTATTTTACTTTCTTATCCCAATACTTAATCAAAGTTACTTCATACTACAGAAATGTTTATATTACTCGCACGTATTTGCATCTCAATGTATACAAAAATATTTTGTATTTTGTTTGGAAAGTTCCTTTAAAAACACCAACACAAGCAAATGATAAGCTGGCAAACTCACGCGCATTAGCATTAAACTTTATCCTTTTAAGATTTTAGTTCCTGTTTTCTCCTCCTTGTCAGCAAGTTTTAAGTCCTTTTTGGAAGAGTGTTGTTAATGGAAGTGATGATATGAAAGAAATTTAAGCTTTATAAAAGTCGATTTTCATTAATAAATAGTTATTAAAAGAGAAAGAATAGTTTATATAAGTTTACTTGTTGCTGTTTATCTACTAAATATTTTTTTAAAATCTTTCTTTTACACAGTAAGGAAAGAAAATTTGCCACTGTAAAATTCTATTGGGCAACTATAAGCGAATGGACGGTTATCAATCTAAAGTTTGTAAAACACACTTCCGAGCAATTTACATATAATTTGCATTAAGGAAAAAAATAATAAAGTTACGATCGGCGGGATACAGTCTTCCTTAATTTTCTTAAGAATTGCCTAATTTATTTTGGAAGTATGCAGGAGATTATTAAAAAATTAGGAGGAGCAGAAACAGGAATGAAACACAAAAATAAATATGTGGACACATTTAATATCACAATTAAATAATTTTTTTTACGTTGTTTTTTGTTTGTTTTAAAATGTTACCAAATACCAAAAAAGCATTATTTTATAGTAATCTTTTAAAACTAAGTTGATTAACTTTAAATCTTTATGTAAGATTACTTTGTGACCTGAAATATTCTACGTGTATAAAAGAAGTGAATTGAATAGATTTATCGAGTATTAACAAGTTGCCTTTTCTCCTGCAATCTATTGGAATCGTTGTTATGTTTCATTCAAGTCTGCGGTGTCCAGTTGATAGCCGAAAGTGAGTGTAAATGGAAACTTTTCTGTAGTAATAATATGGAAAACATTATATAAGGCGACATTTAATGGGCTATTCTTGAGCTCTGGGGATTTACAGAGCTTATGAAATTAAAAATCTAGATAAATTTTAAAAATGGACTTGCAATTATTAAAATTCTATTGTTGTAACACGTTTTCTTTAACTCTAATTTTGCATTTCTTTTACTTCAAATGGGCGTACGCATGATGTATGAAGTTTGTATATATATGTATGTATGAATGTATATAGATATAAAGTCAAGCATTATATTAATTTAGAACCATCCCTAGAGCAGCGATAGCTTTAGAGCTTAGTGTTTATGATTTACCGACATGCTAAATATGCTTTGTAAAGGCAAATTAAATTAACTATAATACGAATCCAGTTTGATGTATTATTTTCTAGACCCTACATATTAAGTATAAAAATAGCGCCATAAAGCGTGTAAAATCGCATACCTTAGGGATTTAAGTAAAACTTACTAAATCAGGTGAAAATTGCGCTCCTCTGCACAGTAGTATTTATTTATATAATACTGATTAACTTGTCATAAAAAGATTGCACGTCAGACAGAAAGCTTCACACAATAAACGCTGCACTGATAAGGTTTGGCTGCGGCAGCGAATAATAATTTCGTTTATTTCGTTGTAAACGCTAAAATTACGTTACCTTTTATAAATTTCGCTTGGCATCAAGATTATTTTATACTAAGTACTTGTAAGTATTGTATACAGTGGAACATTATAATCACATGCAACACAAGAATTTTTTTTTTTATGCATATTAATTTTATTTATAAAATAATTGATTGAATTGTATCGTTGCAAATTGGCAAGTGATAGTCTCCTATGAATCAGTTTCTATTTTAATGTTTTAAAACTTGAGGGCAGTTATTACACAGACCTATACTTATAGTCGTATACTTTACACGCTTCCATTCAACTGTTGATTGCAATTTCTTTATAATTCAGCGTAATTCAATTTTTAAAACCAATTTCAGTAAATGTAAAATTTTTAAAAAATTATATACAATTAATATTATTTTAATAGTCACACATATTTATTAAAGTGTACATTAAATTTAAAAAACGTGGTTATTCATTTACTCACTCATTTTTCAACATTCTGGAGATTTTAATATCATACTTAATACTTTCCGTACATACAGTGCGTACTACTTTTTAATATTATGATTCTTTTGGAATTAATGGATGAAAATGAAAATATGCACAGTGGCCATGAAACGTAATGGGCCGCTTTAATAAAAAGTATATTCTAAAATAGACAAATAAAATTTCATAAATAAAGAGCGATTTTGCCACAAACAATCTCACTGGTTTAGAAAGCCGTAATTTTAACTTCGTACTAATTCTGAAAAAATTAATTTAGTCAAAATTTCTTAATCGCTAATTTTTTTCATTTTATTTAAAAGAACAAATTTTAAATTAAAGTTTTGATATCAAAAAATTTTTTACTTACAATATTAGGTCAAGTGTCAATCACCCTGTATTTTCACATTAGTTGGTAGCGAAACTCCTAAATATTCAGTGTGAACGGTCTATAGTGTCACTGCTTCTTTCAAACTTTTAAGTTTACTGAATGCAAGGCAATTTATGTTGTCTGGTCTGGAGATTGTGTTCAATGCTTCATGTAAAATGTAATGTACAACTTAAAATATATAATTTCTTCTGTTAATACAAGACTCTAGGAATGCGAAAATAATCATTTCTATTCAATTTCAAAGATTTGCATTTACTGCAACCAGCTAAAAAAAATATATTTGTTTGTATCATAGTTAGATTTATTTTTAATTACATTAACGATTCTAAATATTAATATTTAGCGGAATATTAAAAATGGTAGGTCGTTTGCTTTATACTTGTGCAATAGTGCGGTACCTGCAACAACATTGTAATACGACTTTAGATTTTCGAGTGAATAAATCATACACCGTCGTACGGTCTACCATATGGAATAATGGCCTTACCAAGAGCGAAAAGTATGAAGGAAAGAACATGGTAATATAACTGACTGCGTTTTTCCACTACAGTGCTCATTATCAAAGACCATCATGTGGACTAGGTGTGAGAGGCATTGTTACAGATTGCTTTGTGTCTTTGACTTGGTTGTGTTGAAATTCAGTTGTATGAGTTCGTGGTGGGCTGTGGGATTTTCATATTTATTTATTTCTGTTCCATTCACCGCTATAATATTTTAATTTAATTCATAAAGATTTCTATTCTGTTACAATACAATGGCTTTGTTGCACGTCAATTTCTAATTATTTCTAATAATTTTTAAACACTTTAAAACACACTCCTTTTCATTAGACAATTAAATTGTTTTTAAATATTTTTTTTTTTTTGCACTCGCCATTAAAGATTAATTCCATTCACGTACTGTTTAATTTTGAGAATAATCTTTTTTACCACTGTGCTGCACGCATGAAGAAGAGCAGTTGAATATTGTTTCCATTATATGAAATTTTATGGTTTTGAAACTATAAATAACAATTAGTCGGATAAAAAAAGAGAGGAAAAAATTCAGAAATTGTTATAAAAAACAGATAGAGATATAAAAGAAATATACATACAAATAAAATGAAAACAACAGAGGCAGGCAAACAGCTTTACAAACTTTCAGCAAAATATTTGCAACAATTTTCAAAAATCAAGGTCATTTAAATATACGGATTTTGCACAAGATTGTTTAACAATAAATTGTGTTGGTGTATGTTTTTGGTGAAACGTAATAGAAATAATTTTTTTCAGAATAATTTTATAAGATGATTTCATGCAGACTAGCCATGGCAAGTATGGAAACTGATCCACAATGTGGCAGCATTTCTAGTCTTAGAAGTAGCAGTTCAAATATTACATTTTTATTTTTTTCATACTCAACAGTTCATTTAATTACTTGAATTTAATTACATACCGAAACAGAAACAAGCAATCATTTTTAATTCTGCAATAAAATCAATTTTACGATTTCTACATTTTACTTAAATAGTTTCAGCTGCAGCTAATAAATTTAGTTTATTGCTGTTTGAGTTTCCAGTAAAATATCTAAATTTCTACTTCCGATAACAACTTTTGGCATTTAACCATTATTTTTATCTCTTACATTCTCTCCCGTCTACAATTTTAAGTTCATTTAGCTTTAAAGGAAATAAATATTTTCATGATTCTGTTCGCAAGCAATTAGTAGAAGTGCATAGGAATAGCTGTTATGCAAATATTTAAAGTTATCACAACTTTAAGTGAAAATTGTCATCAGACCACTAAAGTTAAAGTCCTTTTAAAAGCTAAACTTCTGGAAAGTGAACAATAGTTGTTGTTCAAATTGCTCTTTATGCCGACGCTCACACTTCCTTCTTGTGTTGAGTTGACTGTGTTTTCTTAAAGTGCAATTAGAAAAGCAAACAGACAATAACTAAAAGGAAATAAACTGCAGAAACATAAAATCAAATTAAAAGAGATTCTAAATAAAATTTAAAAAATTACAGTGAGTGATACAAGGCGGAAGATTCGCAAAAATTTTATAAAATATATTTTTGCAATCCAAAAGCCATTCCAGTACAGACATGGTATTGTGAGCAATTTGTCAATCAAAGATACGCTGACCGAATCTATTCTATTCAATCTATTTTATAGATTTTGAGCTGCACGGGGATTGGTCCAGATTTGTTATGTAAACGCCAAATCAAAGTATATAAAATATATAACAATTATCCGTTTATACATTTCTATAAAACTTATAAAACTGATACATATTTTCTTTAGAAATTATGGACTCGAAAAATTTAAAAAAAAAATTATAGCACAACTTTTTTCCCCGTTTGATTTAATCCACCAACTAATCAAATACTGAATACATCTTTAAATAGTTTTTGACTACTTGTTTTCCTTTCTACCAATCAAATAGAAATAATAATAACAAAACCTTTAACAAAATACTCGTATCTTGTGTTGTAGACATTAGTTAGAACATACCCAATAAAAACGTGAACATTCCCAATAAAGTGAAATAAAATTGGCATTTGCCCAGAATAATCTAAACGTATGTACGTAGCTACTTATGTGTGTAGTTAACCTAGAAAATACCAAGCAGGTTTATCAATTGAATTTGTAAGAAAAACCCCTTGGGTATTCTTAAAGGAACAGGCACATTGAAATGTTGTCTAAGACGTATTTTGTTACTGCCGAGCTTGTTTTGATTTTCAAAATGTGAATTGTTTTCATTCTGCCAAGAGCGGCATTTAAGTAGAACAACAACGAAAAAATTGGCTGAGTAAAACAGAAATGATTTAAAGTTCCGCACTAAATTAAGCGACCTACACTGGTGAAAATGGCATACGGAAAAATGGCATACGGCTGCAAAACACTGATGATAAAGATATTTCCTCCAAACTTCATTTTACATCAGGAAAAAATATTCAATTCCATTATCCAATAAAAAATTGAAATATGCCATGAAACCCTTTACTTATTTATTTTTTTTTATATCAATCACTCGCAAACGGGTCTATCTTGTAATTGAATCAGACATATTAATTTTAAGCGTTGCAAGCTATTGTTCGCTGAAAATTTGTCATTGCTTTTAGCTAAACTATTAAATAGAATATTTTTTATTACTTTCTGAAGGTTTTCGACACCATTCAAAACTTTTCAAGTTGCTTTTGTTTCCAAAAATCACTCGTTTTACCTAAAAACCGTATTTATTTGGAAACGAATCATTTTTCAAATTGCTACTTGTAAGAGAAACTTCAATTTTCAATTGTTTAATAAACAGATCAAACTTTTTCTTTTTTGATAGGGAAATGGAAAGCAATTATTGTATAGTAAAACGAATAGAAACAGAGCAATAAAAAGAACAGCACAATAAAATGAAACTACTTAATTCAAATTGTTATAAACTAAAAAGAAGCATTAAAAAGAATTGCAAAAACTGGAGGAACTCGTGCTAATGCTGCAAGTTTTATTTATAAACTAAACTAGCCAGCAAATGTAGTTTTGCTCTTATATAAATTATCTGTAGCAATAAATAAAATCTAATAAATGTTCTGGAATGATTTATATAGTACAGGTAATGCAATAGACGTTCTTCCTGAAATCCTGCTGCCACGTGATCGCTTAAATAAACTCGGCAATTGTTAATGAAATGGGAATAAATAATTAAATATTATTATTTCTGGGAACGATATGAAAGCTCTCTAGAGGAAATCGAAAATTAATTTTAAGATATTTCCTAATATTGCACGCAACTTTAATTGACAGGAATTATACACACGTTTACATATGTACGTATGTGTGTATACATGCGTTACAATTCCTACGTGAAAATGTTTCATTTTGTAAAATAGAATTTTCAAAAAGCCTAAAATTTTTACACTCAGTGTAAACCGCTACCACTGACAATGATTGGATGCATTTAAAGTTTACAAGTCAATGCCAAAAAATTGTTTTTTATTTCATTTAATGTGCAATAAAATATATAAAACACGCCATGATGAGTGACATGGTGTGATTGTAAATGCGAGTGAAGTGAATGAAGAATTTTCAGGCTGGTACAGAGATTGTTTGCTTGCAAATGCCGCAAAAATTGTTGAAACTTAAATCAACAACCACACAACTATGGCAACTAGAAATATTGCATTTACGTTTTTTATAATGCAGAATCCGAATAGAGCAAAAATATGAATTAAAACAGCAAATGAAAACCAAGATGATACAATCTTTTCTAGTTTACAACAAAAGGCCTTTTACTTTTATTTATTTATTTATTATTTTTTTTTTTTTTTGGTTTTTTGGTGTTTTGTTTTGTGCAACCAAAATTAAAGCTTTATTTCTGGTGCATGTTAGCATGTATGTAAGAGATTAAGTAACATTTGACAAATAGTTGGATGCATGAAAATCTCAATACCAACCGTACCACAAATAAAGTTACCTTCATTCGTTCCTATGCACGTACACAACATACTTGTGTCTGTATACATTGCACATACATAACTTTGTATGCATTTGTGTTCATTGTTGAAGATTAATTATAACTCTATATCAAATCTGGCCAAACATTTTAAATGTTTTCCTCTGCTTAAAAATGTGTATGCAGTAACTGGCGATGTCGTCCGTAACACAACTAAAGAGCAATTTACAATTACCTCTAGCAAGCGGAATGCCGGTACAAACCCCCAATCATCATGTCTTAGCCGTGTTGTACATAAGGAAGCTGCACGAATAGCATTATGCTTTAACTAAGTGGCATAAGCCATAAAAACCAGCCACTCTCTTGTAAATTCAAATGTGCGCATCGTATAGCTGGGAAATATTTAAAAAGTCTGTGAATATATACGCTAAAGCTGCACTCACTTTCTTCTGTTTTGAAATGTTATGCCAACAGCAGAGGCATTAAATTGAAAATAACTTCAAATGATGCATCTACGAATGTTATGTAAAAAATGTTTGAGGCAACTTTAAGGTCAATACTGTAGACAGGGCAAGAGAAGTGCACCCCCATTGAATGTTTCGATAATTCGATGCAACGATGCTCAAAATTGCCATTAAGCTTTTCGTAATGCATCAGGGTGTCTAAAGAGAATCATTTACCGAAGTTGTTTAATAATTGCAGTTGTACGACAAATGTATATAATGAAGGCAAAAAAAAAAAAAAAAATTTCCCAGTCTAATAACGATAGACTTTGTTGAATTTTTGGCCATATTTCGGCTGCATTTTAAGCTTAAGACATAAGTTATGTGTTACGTAGTACTTTGTAGCAGTGAATGAATCTTTGGCATTTTTTTTTCTTATATATATTTATATCTATAAGAAATATATTCTAACGGGAAAATGTAATATAATCGCAAGTTCAGCATAAAAAAATATATAAATAGACTTTTTCAGAGCTTGCCGCTGTTAGCACAAAAAAGCGCTATTTGAAAAATTTTCCTTAATTCCCATTTCTTTTATTACAATTTATAAATCTCTAATTTTCATATTGGTCTCTGGTCTGATGTCAATCGTAACTAGAATGTTTATCTAAGTACGGAAGGCATTCATATTCATTTATTTATTTACCAAATATTACAATTATGTGAATATAACTGCAATATGTATAGAAGCACTGGCTACTGAGGCCTTTGGCTTCTGGCTCCACGGGGAATTGAACCCCTGACACCTGCATCGAGGGGCTTGCATTCATATTCATATTCACTTGCAAGACCTCAAATATCTGCACATAAAACGAGACATACCAACGAGGCTTTGAGAGAAATGTATTATATAAAAAGAATAATTAATTCTAAATTTAATATTAATTAAAATACAATAGGAATACAACTTTTTTTTCGAAAATATTTTTTGTCATTTTCTTTCAATTTTCTTTATGCTTGGCATCTTTAATTCAACACATCTTGTTCAAGCCATAGATAGCAAGTAAACCATTTAGCATTAACCCAGTTTCCTTGCAACTGGTTAAATTATTTACCACTATGTTGAATTGGAATTCTGCCCGATAACTTATAGGCGCCACTATTTATTTTGTTTCCTTTCTTTCCTTTATTGGCCTTCAGCAGCATAATGCTCATAATAATGTTGATCATTTTCGTACAGAAATATAATTTTATAAACTCAATGCAAAGAAACGAAAAAGAAAAATGAAAATGCACAAGTTGGAATTTGTTGAAAACTCATAGTTGCATCTATTAAAAGTTAAGGAAAGAAAACATGTACAATAAGAGATATTAATTTTGGTGCAATAAAATTAATGAAAACTCCTTTTGTGGCTCTAATAATAAATGACATAATACCAGCATGATGAATGATGCATCTGCATTACATTCACACAGAGAGTGGCTGACAAGAAGCAGCCGCGACAAGATGTTAAACTGCTTCAGCTGCATGATTGTATAAAAAGTAAAAGTGAAATCAAAATAAACTTAAAATAAATGAATAAATAAGTGAGTGGCTGACAGACTGACATCTGCATTCAATTTGAAAAGCCAAAAGTAGTTTAATGGCTTGAGAATTAAGTAAAATTAAGGCAGATTTACATAATTAAAGCAGAAAACGTACTTGTGCACGTTGTTTTTGAATATTTTCTTGAAACTGAAAGCTTTTTAGTTAAACTTTAAACTAGCAATTTCATTTCGCAGAATAAAGTTATTGAATTTGCCCTTTTCTTTACGAATTTTTTAAATAATTCGATTCCTCAAACTAGTCGTTTAAAACTTTGCAAAAAAAAAAAAAAGTTTTGAAAAGTTGTTAATAAGGCACTTCGTTTACAAACTTTGTTAAAGGCCTTTAAATTTTTCTGCAGATGAGTCCGGAATTGTTCTTTAAGTAAATCTTTTCTAGTTTGCAAACATTTTCGTTGGAGCAACACAGTTTTTCTGTAATTTCAGTAAATTGTTTACAATTTCTTTTACTCGGCTATTTATCTTGTGATCTAAATCTTAATAGCAAATAAGGAAATATAAATTGAATTTCTTCCTTTACAGTTAAAACAAACATAAATGCAAAATAAATAAAAATCGTACACATGGGATATTTCACTTGGAATGGTCAAGTGAAAAGCATTTATTATTGGCAATGTCAGGAAGACTAGTTTAATACTGAAGACGAGCATATTTCAGTATAAGAATTTTAATTTTAATTTAGCTTGAGTTCATCTTCTTGTTCGAAAAAGTAATTTTTAAATTACTTGAAATTATGTATCTACACAAAGTCATATTATATATGGCAAGAAACTATATAATATTGCAAAACGACAACAATAAGATAAAAAATAAAATAAATTTTATTTATATTCTTACAAAAACCCTTTTCGTTTCTTTTCTTAACTCCTTATATGAATTTCCAAAGTAGAGAATTAAAAATATATATTATAAAGTTATTTCCGAAAATCGCAAAAGCTTCGTTGAGGTGTTCTCAACTATACATATTTGCAAGCTAGCCAACTTCATCAATTGGCTGGAGTATAATGGAGTAATTTAGAGTGTGTCTCGTTAATTTGTCTTTAACATTGGCTTGAAAACATAGAACAACTTTCTGCGAACGACATGTTCTTCATGTTGTACGTGAGAACACATCCAGGGCTGCCAGATACACAAACGACAGAAAAATCATTCTTTTGCTGAACAGTCCTTTTGTGTAGAGGTGTTCCCAGTCTTTTTCAATGTTGGAAATTTAAAATCAAAACTCTACAAAAACCAGAGTTGCTCTTACAGAAAAAAGCTTTTGCACTTCTAGCTGCCTGCTGCGGATTATTAAAATGAAAATTTGATTAACATATAAAATATGAAAAGAGTTCTTCTATTCTCAGATTTTCCAGCTGACAGTGATTATCCCTATTGCTTGAAATATGCTATAAAGTTTCAGTTTAGTGGGGTAATAAAATATAAATTTGCTACGTTCGACTTGCTCACAGATAAAACACTATCTAACAGTATAATATAAATATATGTATTTAATATTATTAAATAAATGGGAGAAAAGTATACGAAATAAAAAGCTTAAAGTCAAACTCTACCAAGGACTAGTCTAGATGCTCGAGGGTAAAAATGTTTAAGGAAACACATGCACATAATAAATAAATATAGTGAAACACTTTAAAATAAATAAAGCAAACATATACATAAATACAGCCATAAAAGCAAACAGGAAATAGTATTTAATGTTGCTGCAATAAAACACATGTGTTTGTGTGTATACGACAACATACAACTGCACATGCCTGTGCATGAACGCTTGTTTTTCTCAACAATTTATTTCGAAAGCAAACAAACACAATTTAAGGCATTCAACTGGAAGACTGAGCAGTAGGAACAGAAATTTTTATTCAACATGAGCCAAAGTCAAAACACACATCAATACTGTAAATATAAAAAAGGAACACACATAATGAAGATTTACATATACAACAAAAGAAATTTAATTTTAAATACACACACAAGGATATGTTAGAGTGGTCTGGTTCGTTGCACAGCAGTGACTTAAACTGTGCGCGTGTTTGTTTATCTTTCAAATATAATTTTTATATTTCTTACACTCTTGAGAAAAATGCTTGCTTCAGGGCTCCCTTCAGATACTGTAATTTGCTACAAGTGTTAAGTTTTGCAACATGAGCAGTGTATTTAATTAGCTGAAGCATTAAATGTTGTTGCAAAAATTGTTGTAGGAGGGGAAATAAAATAATCTACAAGGATAATTCCTATTTAAAAACGTATTTTTTTATAAACAGATTTGGTAAATTTCTTCTGTTTCGAAATCGTATGAGATTGTATAAAAGAACGAGAAAATTATTTAACAAATTAAAATGTTAAACAACTTGTTTTAATGAGGCTCTCCGAATTCTTAGTTTTAAATTAATGGGAAAATGAATCCGGTAAAAATAGTTTTATATGACGTGTAGTAGAAGAAATATGTAAAAAGTTAAAAAATGAACAATTTCAATTTCATAAAAAGCAGATTCACAACTGCCCTCTGCATTAGAGATGGCGCTGAGTAGCTCATGAAAGAGCGAACTGAATTGAATAAATCAGGTGACTAAATGAAGTGAGCCTGTTATTTTACTGAAGCTATACACTTGCCGTTTTTTTTACCAATCCCATTTTTTTTCATTTTTCATTCTCTTTTTACTTCGCCAAGGAAACGGTTACAGAAGAACAATGAACTTCATATGTGCCATATCTTGTTTAATACGAAAATAATTCATTGCTGAGGAAGTAAATCAATTATATTATTACCCAGCCAAGTTTGTACTTAAAGCGAAAGGAGGATTGTTATTTAATTTACATAGTTCTTTTATATAATTACATAGTTTATGAGCTTTTGCATAATTTGAATACGCCTTTAGCTGTGTGTACCTTTTAGAAGATAATATATATATAAATCTCTTTTTTAAATTAGCTGACCAAACTCCCATCACTTAAAGAAGAAAGCTTTAAAGTATAAGTTTTCTGCATTCATCAGATTAATATCGCATATCCTTAAAATGTGAATCCCAAATATTATTACATTGTTGTAAGATATTGTCTTGCAAGCTTATACACCGAAACATTAGCGTTTGGGAATCTCTGTTTTGAAAAGAATGTCGAAAGGCTTTTGTAAATATTATTATTTATTTCTGTTTAAAAAATCTAACAAACAACTTTCATGCAAGCGGTATAAACGTAACAATATTATGCAGAAATAAGAGTAATTGCAAATTAAGATAACAAGAAAAAAACAAAAGATTACACTACAGGATTATCGCTGTTACCTGAATTTGTTTTCCAATTAAGAAAGCGAACATCAGGAATACAAAATGACAACAGGCTACAAAATACTGTAAATTGCTTTGTTTCTATTGCCTGCAACATTTTATTATTAATAATTTGAAAATTGATCTTGCGATTAGTTGTTTGGCTGTTAGTGTGAAAACTTTTATTGAATTGGTAGAAATTGTTTTTTGCAATTTTTTGTTCTCATTTATTGTTACCATTTCTTTGCCGTAAATTTGTATGTTCATACATCTGTTTTCTTTTAGAAAAGTGTGTGGCACATGAGCTTTCATAAGATTGCCTACAAGCTTATTGTTGTAGCCAGTGCTATCACAGTTAATTATTTCTTTTTTCTCTCAATTCATTAGAGTTAATTGTAACTGATTGCTAGTACGTTGCACAATAGCAAGAGAAAATTAATTAGAAGATTTATTAAAATGAAACTTCATAATTAAGGTAAAAAAAATTGTGTTATTCTAACGAGTTTTAAAGAAAACTTTTATCACAACAGATAAACAGAGAAACGTAGAAAATTACTTTATATTCATTATGATAATTTATTAAATAATTAAAAAAAGAGATAAATCATTAAATCATTGTTGATAAAACTGTTAAAGAAGAAAGGAGACCAAAAAATAAATCAAAAGTGAGGCAAACTAAAGAAACTTAAAAGCTGCTGGAAACTGATCTTCCAGCATTATTAATTTTCAAAAACAATCCTATTTAATGAAAAGAAGTAATAGTGATATTAATAGCGACTTTACCATCTATTTTGTTGTACAAAATATTGGAAAAAACTATTAACAATTTATTTTTTTCAATAATTTTTGGGGAAAAAAATAAATGGTAAATAAAAAATTAAAAACTTTTTGAGTAACGAAAATATGCAAAAGCTGCTGAAATATTTTTTAAACTAGAAAACTCGAAACCTAAAATTTTAATAAATAAAAAAAATAATTTCAATGCATAAATGTCAAAAGTAAGCAAAAACAGACACGTAGTTTCCAGTCACTTCAAAATATATAAACCTTTTTAAGCAACGCTTGCAAGAAAATCAATAGCTTAACATAAAAACTTTTACAAGGTCGTTTACTGACTTTAAAGCCCCGAATGACAGCTTGAAATTTCGCAAAAAAAAACATTTAATCCACTTTTAAAGTAACTATAAACAGCGGCCCGTTTTATATTCATACTTTTACACACATTCTCGAAATGTTAAATGCAAAAACCTGCACTAAAATAATAAAAGCAGCATCAACAACAATAACAAAATTAACCTCAATGACAACAACAACAGAAGCCACCAACTGACATGATGAAGTGTTTTAAAAGTAATTGTTGTTAGTTAAAAGTTTAGTGTGAGGAGGATTTAAAGTTGCAAATAAGACGCGACTAACGTAACCAACTATATTTATTTTATTTCATACACTATACGAGTAAGCTTATTTATATATAACATAAATATAATATATGTATAACAAAAAAAATATATGATTTATTTCTTAACTTTTTTTTAAAGAATTTTAATTTTTATACAAATACTCTAATTACCTTAATAAGTATTTCTTATTTATTGTAAAAGGTTTATATTAACAATGATTCACAAAACTAATTTCTTATCGACGACACTATTGCCGATATCAATAATGTATGAATCGAAGTTTTTGTCAATGATGAAAATATTCGAATAAATATAATATTTCATATAAAAAATTATTTGACTGTTAGAAGAAATAAAACCAAATTTATTATATTTATTATTTAGAGAAAGCAAATATCTTTCATGTTTTCATATATTATCTTTTGCTATCGAGCCAACATCTGATATCGTATATCGAATACACAAAGTATTCGTAGTAAGATTTAAGCGTTTCTGATATTAGTTGACCCACCAGAATATCTGTTTATAAAAAAATATTCTACAGAAAATATGGCCAGAAGGTATAGAAAATTGTCAAACGAGATTCCAGATCTATAAAAGATTTAAAACTCTTTAGCAAACTTTTATAAAAGCAATTGTAAGCACTATTGAAATGCCCCGTACCATGTATAGTCTCACAACAGATAAAAAGTTGCTAATAAAGACTTTTCATGAAATTTGACAATGAATTTGGAAAGAGTATTGTTTCTACTCATCACAATCATTTTAGTGACACCATGCTACATGCCTCCGACAATTCCGATTATTATTTATTGGTTTCTTTGATTGTTCGGGTTGTGTTTTTCAACTTTTATTATTTTGATTTTTTGGCATTTATTTATTTGATATTTCATTAATTACGACTGGTTTTCTATTTTAAAATGTTAAATGATTCTGCTTCAAGTTTATTTATGTTTTGCAGTTGTGACAGCTGCTGCTGGTGGTGTCTTTGCTGCTTTTACCATTACTGCTCTGTTACCGTTGCCATATTTCCGGTTATTTTAACTTGCTTTAGTACAATTTTTTGTTTAGCTGCTTTCATCATTATTATAAAAAACATTTCTTGTACTCAGCCGCGTATTTTGGTTCATTCTATCTGTTTTTTTATTTTTTTTTTTTTTAGAAATTTGTTTAATTAAAATTATCTCACTTAAAAGCATAAATGAATATGTGAAATTCGTATCTGCATACGAGTAGAAATACAAATTCTTTTTCCATCTTTTTCCAGTTCACTTCTTGGCGGGCGAATATTTCTTAGTAGAGGAAGTTTTATTAACACGACTGTTTTTATTTTTTTGTGTTGACTTGGAAAATGTAATTTTTCCCAACAATTTTTCCCTCATTAAATTTAAATATTGTTCTGCTTTTTCTCTGTTTGCATCATTTTTCCTTTTCTTTTTTTCTTCTAACTTTTACTTTTAGTTGAAGTGAAAAATATGTAAAATGGAAAAAAGTGGTTATAATTATTGCTAAATAATTTAAATATTGTTTGAAAAAAATTGTTTAGCAACAAGGGGAGATAACGGAGGTATAGAAAATTGTAATTACAAAATTTAATATAAAGCAAGAGATTAATTCAATGAAAATGTTTATGCGCAGTTTCAGTAGTTTTTATGGGTAGTAAGAAAACTATTTGCTTTATAGATTTTTTAATTAAATATACTTGAGAAAAATTTCATGACTCAATGAAGTGAAAAAAAGGCGTTTTTAAAAAATTTTCAGAATCTGGTTATATTTTTAATTTTATTAAAGATTGCTTTTTCCATTGAATGAAATTAAAATTTGTCGTGTCTGAGATATCTTATCTAATGTTTTTTGGAAATAGCTGGCAATCCTGTTGACTAGTTCTGCCCTAGTACACCTACAAATAATGATTCCAAATTTCGTTTAAAATGCAATTTCGTTTAGAAACATATGTATCCACTATCAATATGATTTCTTATGCATACATCAACAAATTTCTTCATTTTTCAAGCGGAGAACTCAGACAATCAAAAAAATTAACAATTCCTTAAAGCCATCAATGCGATTTATAATATTTTTCTTCAGATATCTCTAACGGACATTTATTTTTTGCAAAATATTCAACAGCTATTTTAACAAAATATTAATTCCCAATCTCAAATCAAAAACTCCCTGTCTGGAGACAAATCCCCAAAGCTGGCATCGCCGACATACCCAAATTATATTATTAATGAAATATGGCAACAGTACGTAATATTCTATTAAGAGAATTTTATATTTACGCATAATATAACAACATGATTCCATACTATAATAATAATTGTGCGATTAAAAATTTAATACTCGCAAATACTTTATTGTATAAATATGAGAACTGGCAGCTCTCTATACCTCTATTATTCTGAATAATATTAATTTTAATTCCATTTATTGAATATGAAAAAAGGGAATCACAATGCATAGCAATCTTGTAAGTCAAATTTTTTTTTTACATATTTAATTAATTTTCATTTTAAATAAGAGAGCTCAGGAGCACGTTTTGCACAAAAAACAATAATACAAAACACAATATGTAGACTAAATTAAAAGGATCGCAAAATTGTTTTCAATTCTACTTAGAGTTTAATTTTGCTTCATAAATTGTCTTAAATTGCTTTTAAATCGAACAACGTTGGCAGTCGCCGCCACAGTCATAGCTAATTTTTATTGAACGTAAGCCACTTTCTATTCATTTATTAATGTTTCATTATACAGCCATCCACTGATTCATAGCCAAAGATATTTTTTATTTACACTTTTCTTTAAAACATCAAATTGCTAATTTAATCTAAATTTCAATTTAATAATAACTTGCGTTTATTGCTATGGTTTTTAAAACACTCTTGAATTAAAAATCAAGAAAGTAAGAAACATAAAGGAAACTAAAGTAAAAGAAAATTATAAAGAAATTTCAATTTTCTTTAAAACATTCACACGTACTATTAAGACTTACAAAATTTATTTTTCTTCTTTTTACAAGATGGTTTTCCAAGCTCTTTTCTTTTGGCTTATAATAATATTGAAGCATATTGAGAAATTATCAAGTGTTGACTTCTTCAAATGCATACTTCAGTAAATCACTACTGATTACTTTTTACAAATAAATACATTTTACTTTTACGTATAGGTAGAAATGTAACTAAATTCCTCGTTCCTAAAATGTTGATAGAACAGCTGATTGATGCAGAGTAGCACCTCTCTCAACAGGTATCCTATATCTCTAATATCGGAGGACATTGTTTAAGAATATTTTCTTTCTTAAGGTTATAGAACAATATTGCTTGTGAAGAATCTGTCTTTAATGGGACAGCAATAAAATTTCTCTAATGGACTGATATATTTTACACAAAGTAGGTAATTTTGTGTAACACTTTGTATCCCCAATAATAACATGAGCAACTTTTTTCGGTTCACACAGCCGATTATATGGAGGTATTTCCTTGTACTGGAAAACTGTTCGAAAGACTTAAAACGAAATTCGTACTGTAATACTGTAATACTGTAATTCATTCTTTGTAATAAAATTAACTTCATAACTTCAAATGTCATGCGACATTTCACCCAAAAAAAATTAGCTCGTTCTTTATAAGATAATTTTTAATACTTTTTTTACTAAACTATTTGGAACACATTTTATTTGTTTCCTTTTCACTTGCTTTGTCACAACAAACAGAACTCTGTAATTACAAATATTTAATTAAGTATAAAATTTTGCATGCTTCACTTAACAGAAGTAACAATTTTATGCATTATAATTACCGGGAGTAATTGTATCGTTAAAATTTCATCTGTTTTCTTTTTTTTTTTTTTGGTTGTTAAAATATCAAAATATTTTAATGAAGAATAATTATTCAACTGAATTAATATAATTATTCATGCTTTTTGTGTACTTCAAATTAATGATTTGACTTCATTGGATTTTATTTATATTCAAAATCAACGCGCTGTTATTGCAATAGTAAGTTTTAATACACAAAATCATATTCAAGCAAATATTTTTGTTATAGCAAAATGAATATAAATTTAAATTTAAGTATATATGCATTAAAATATTATTAACTAATTTTTGTTGGCTTAAACTTATTTTATATTTATTTTACTAAATATAGTGTTTTTATTTTTCATATTTTGCTCATTTTCTGTTATAAAAAAATGGAATTTTTTAAATGCACAAATTTATTTATTAACGAAGACGATGTTTTGAATTATTCATGCTTAATTTATGGTTCATTTAGCATAAACTAATTTTAATTTCGAATTTTTTTTACATTTTGGATAATTTAAAAAAAATAAATTTTGCCTTTAAAAGAAACTCGAAATACTTCCAGTCAGTGTTTTTCTTCCCTCAATTTTTGGCAAAAAAGTTATATGCAAGCTTTTGTTATTCCGAAGATTCATGTAAAAAAAATTAGTGCCAACCAACAATTTTTTTATATAATTATTTTTTGCTCATCAAAAGCTTATTGTGAATCACAAGGCAATTAAAATTGATTCCCGTTTCGTATTAATTTTTTAACTTTATATTTATTAGAGAAGAGCTGAGTGTGAAAATGTATGAATTTGGTTTTTTTTTTGCAAAGTCATTTCCATAGAAAAACAGCCAGTGACTTTTTAACACTAAAATTGTTTAAGCACACGTCCAATCAATTGTTTTACGAACGCTGCCATCCAGTGTGTATCAATTAAAAAATAGTGTAGAAATGAAATTAGATGATGGCACAAAAGTATGATGTCACCGACAATATTTTTTTTTATAATTTGGAATTTCTTTTTATACTAATGAAATAATTGATAGAAATCTCAATAGCGTAGAAATGTCAATAGCGCTTCTGTCAAACTGCTGATAAGTTACTACTTCTCAGCAAAAAACCACTGTGCGTAGTTATAATTATAATACGTTTTTCGTGAAAACCCATATTTTACATATAAAATACAAATAAAAAAACTATTTGTCATTTAAAAGTTAATTTTATTTTGTAATTCATTCCAAATTCTTCTCTTCAAGTCAAATAATTTAACAATTAATCTTAAGGGCCTCAACAATTTTCACAGCGTTAGACAAACAAGCAATTTGTTCAATTTTACGTTTTTCTCAATTTAGTCATACAAAATATTCAATTAATAAAATATTTCAAATATTCAAAATATTTCAATTTGCAAATATACAATTTACAATTTACTGCATGGTTAAACTTCTTTTTACTGGGGAAAACATGAACAAAATATAAATTTTAATACTTGAAATTTACCTTTAGTACAAATTAGGGGCCACATGCGTTATTTTGGTAACAAACTATTCTCCACGTTCATTGATAGATTTGATCTTACCTATAATTAAATATATATATATTTATATATATATCAAAAATAGTTTGTGTGAAAATATTATTGTCAACAGTAATTGCATTCAGCCACACATGCAAATATTCACAACAAATGTTTGTTGAGCTTTAAGTATTAAACATTTAACACAAATACTCTTTAATAAATAGTGTTTTCATTTTTACTGCAATACTCGTATTAAGTTCAATAGGTCAACGTACTTAAATAGGCTTTCAAAACAAAACTATTTTAAGCGAATTGGGTGTTCCTAATGCAGTACCAATGCAGTACTGAGTTCTTCTTTGCGCTTGTTTCGTTTTTAATTGAAATGCACACACCATCAGCCACAAACTCAGTGAAATAATCGAAAAATTGTGAAAAAAAAATGATAAAGTTCACGACAGTCAGAGTAACGCCCACACAACAAAGTGCAATAACAAAACGAGGTACTCATGTATGCGTAATAAACTTGCTTACACTGAAAGAATATTAAGTAAAGTAGAATCTCATTTATACAAAACTTTTTTAATCGAAGACATAATTTTTTAATCAAATTAATTATTATTTATTAGCTTTAAAACATGTATTAAATGAAAAAACAGACGATGATTTGAATTGATTTTATCTCCAAAATCGTTCATTCGTACTGTTATCCATACTTAAGCAAATCCAGTTAAAATGCAACATCTAATAAAATGCACTGATCTTTTGTTTTTTTTTTTTTGTTTCTTAATTTAATCTAAATAAATAAAATAAATAATTTAATTGAAAACTTTAATTAAAAGAGCTTTAGCTAAAGCTGGTTGAAGCAGATATTTGTTTGAAAATTCCTCTTTCGGTTTTTTCAGTGTTAAATAAATGCACACATCCGAGTGCCGGCATAAGCATAATTATCATTCCACATATTTACTGCACACATTAAATGGAAATTGATATGACAGCGATACCTGCAGTTACTCGCACTTAAAGAACATAAAAATATGTTACAAGCAATATTAACATATTCGTGGCAGCACAATGGCTGAAGTGTTTCGCTCATACTGCTCAAATTAGAAACCAATCTTAACACCGATATGCACTTACATATACCACCACGCATTCTCACATAGATAAAAGGGAGGAGAGGAATGTGTTGTTTGATGTTTTACATACAAAACGTAAATGTTATCTCTGTTTTTCTCTTCTTCTAAGCCCGACACACTTTTCACATGTCTAGTAATGCTTTTATGGGACATTTGCAAGCGTAAAAACAACAATACTAACGTAATGAATAACAACAACTGCATCATCGATATCAAAAAAGAATTACTGATAACGATGCAAAGGTGATGTGATATTTGCAATATTGCCAACAACAAAATATACATATGAAAGGGAATGAAAACTCACAATGGCGTGCCATACCAAAAATTTTATAATTTATTACTTATTATTATTAGGTTTACACTTTGAATTCAGATTTCTAACTGAACAATACTCACGCATTGTCAAACACTTGAAAAATTCTGGTTGTTTCTATTAAAGTCATATAAAATGAAGGCGGTTTTATTTCGATATGGAAAACGTGTTTATTCCAACTGAGCGACTTTTTGTATTTTTACTTTAAATAATTTCTAGAGCGACTAAAACATAAAAGCATGAGCATCTAAAAGTAAAAATTATAACCCTGGCAACAAGCAGCCGGAATCGAATCCGCGGCCTCCAATAGGAGCCACTGCCATTTAAACAGTAATTTAAAAGTGTAAAAAAAAGCCGTAAACAAATATTAAAAAAATTTACATTTAAAAATTCGGATAGACAAAAATTTTCCTATCTACACACATACATAAAAACATACATACATTCTCTCCCACCAAAAGAGAAAGAAATTGTGCAAGAAAATAAGAGTACGGCAAAAATTAAACACTTGTTTTTAATTGATTGTGATAACAAAATAAAAACGAATTGATGTAAATCTAATAGAGACTAAGAGGTCAATAAAATACATATTTATATTAAATTTGTTATATATATGTATATAGAAAAATCAAAAAACAAAGCGTTTTTAACAAAGCGCGGTGATGCCTTATTCAAAACTAAATGAGTAATAATATTTTAATGAATATTTTTTATGCAAATTAAACTATTGTTGCACAAAAAAATCGCATAAATTTCTAATGAATTGGTGATATTAATTGATGTAAATGAATCTCACTTGAGGTCAACCACAGAATGAAGCCGTCCAGGCTAATAATTTTATTTAATATTGTCTTTTAATAAATTTTAACATTTTTATTATAATGGCAAATTATAATAAAACAACACTGGGAGAATGGAATAGTAACATTTTCGATATGTCCCAACACTAGTCATTATCAGCGTCCATGTGTATGCTGGAATGCAAGAATATCAACTATTTAACCGAATTATGTTTAAAATTTATTTTACCAAATATTACAATTATATGAATATAATTGCAATATGTATAGAAGCACTGGCTACTGAAGCCTTTGGCTTCTGACTCCCCGTGAAATTGAAACCCTGACACCTGCGTAACAATCGGGTATTCTAACCACTATACCATCGAGGGGCTAGGTTTAAAATTAGAATACGACAATATACATATTTTTCATAAGATCATTAATTTTTCTAACATCGCCTGTAAATACGAAACCCAGTAAATTACCAATTTCAACTTTGTGATTATTCAGTTACAATTAGATCTCTTTAGAATTTTTAGGCAACCGTAGCTGATGTTAGTTCGTAAATGGTCCAACTATCCATATTCCATTCCACTGCAACAAAATTAGATTTAAGATGCACGAACTGTAAGGTGTACTGATTTTCTTCAGCAGAGTAGAACTGTATCAGATCGTAAACTCCGTTCTGTGTTTGAAAAATATTTCTTGTTAAAGGCCAAAAAAAAAAATGTTCAGAAAATTTAAGAAACGAAAAATGAGAATATATTGTATATGTAGATTTAGAAAAAAATTTTAGATGCTATTGAAAATAATCCAATAGTTGTTTCTTATTTATTTATTAATAATGTACGAGTATCTAAAAGCCTGTCAGCATCATCACACCTCAAATAAAACAACTGCTGACACAAAATGAAGGAATGAAAACATGGTTTTTTAAACTATTTCTTACACAAGATATGCAGTGTAATATTCTGTAGAAAACAGACTTTAAAATCAGCAACCAAATGCTATTCAAACACCATGCACAATTGTATTTCATTTGTTCTACTTCGCGACATTGTGCAATGTAATAAAACATACTAAAGTTGTAATGGATGAGACATTAAGGTGAAATTACACTATAGAAGGATCATAACAATAAAGATAATGATGCAGGAAATGCTACAGAAAGAGTTGAAAGCAATTTTACTTTTATGATATTTTTATTACAATTTGAAGGAAAAGATAAAAGGAAGGAAGGCGAATGCGACTCACTCATTGTTAAATCTATAATAATGGTAAAATATTTAGAGTACAGTTACACCTTTTACACATACTTATACATATATATATAGTAAGTAGATAGTTGCTAAAATGAGTTTGCAAAATACAGGTGCTAGATATTTCTTAAGGAGGTGAAATTATTGCTTAGTTGCGTATGAAAACCGTCGTAAAAGTCGTAATTAGGAAAAGAATTTTTTTTTAAGCAAAATTAATTATTAATTAATTACTTTAAGTAATTTTTATTACATCTCAGCAATACTTATCTAAACAAAGAAAAATTTTACTTAAATTTTAAATTAAATTTCATGAAGTCCTTTTTTGAACGAATTTTTCGTTAAAGTTATTCCACGATTTCGCATGAATGGAGCTATTATGGTATTAGAAAATATCAAAGCACTGCAGTATTGATAAATATTAACGTAATACTAGAAAATATCAAAAGTTTTAAATCAATGAAAAATATAGCACTTGCTTAGAGATGCTACTGAAGAGTTTATAGAAAAAAGCTTCTGCCAAACGTTTACATTGATCTGTTGGCTTCTAAAATTCAAACTTTATGAATATATATCAATATATCTACAAAAATAAATTGGCCTTGAAATTAATTTCAATTAATTTAAAAGTGGAGCACAAAAAAATTGTCATTCACATGCTAAATCTATGAATGTGTATGCTTATGCACTAGTACGTCATCCACAAAGCTTAAACTTTCTATTCCAATGATTTTTCATATTAAATTTAAATGTTACGTAAAATCACATTTTAAATATTTCGTAAGCATAATTGTGGAGAGTCTGAACTATATTATTAATTCTTTCTGGTCGATAAAAGTACTGTTTTAATACTCCAGTTCAATATCTCGGCAAAAATTTTTTATAAAAATTTTTTAAGTAGTTTCAATAAGATATTAGCTAAACCACATATCAATCAATATTGATATTAATTATCACATTCATGAAAAACATGAACTCAAATCTATTTTTTTAAATAAAATTTTACGGTTTTTCTTATTTACGTTTTGTTTATTCTGCATTGTAGATCGAATCACTCGATCTGCAATCAATTCCAGGGCCTCTTGGACTTTCTGTCCAATCAGAACCAACTTTTTATAGCGAATTCTTTTCTATTGTCATCCAAAATATTTTCCCTATTCATTAGTGCATTACACACACACGCCAGTCAATGCTTTGCTCAAATAGAAAAGTTACTTCTTCAAGTTTTATATTCAATGAAATTTTTCAAACACAATTCACCTCTTTTAAGGTTTTTCTTTAACCAAAACCTTTAATAAAATCAAAGCACATATATTTGGCCCTTCTTCTTTCCCATTCATCTTCCCATTCGTGTTCCAAATGTCATTCACCTCTGACAAAAATTGGAAACTGGTATTGAAAATGAGTGTGGTGACTTTATTTTTCTCTTCACAAACGTGACATTTTCTTTTATTTTGGCTGAAATTAAAGGCCAACTGGTTTTTATTCGATAATTTGAATTCAGATTTCAAAGTCTTTGAATAAAAACTATATCTCATCGAATAAAGGTTTTCTGTTATAAACATGATTTTTTGTTAGATGCAGCTCTTTGAACAAAATCACTCACACATACACACTTTTTCAGCTATTGTTGATGAGTTGAGAAAAATTTGACAGCTACAACTAAAATTAAAAATGAATGAAGAAAGAATTAATGGGCTGTGCAACTCATGTACACTCATTTTAAATGCATAAATTTATAATTTATATATATTTTTCATTATATATACATAAATCGCAGTTTAAATGTGATTTCTATTTAAATTAGTTTGTTTACTTATATACATAAATATTTCTTTTTTATTTTCAAACCAATATTTTATCATAAAATATTATTATACATAGTCGTAAATAAAGAAACTTTTCCAAATAAAGAGACAGATTATTTGAATACAACTTCTTCTGAAATCAATTGCGGAGACTTAAAAATGTCACTTCTGTTCTACCGAAGGTAAAATTAATATTAAAACAAATATAAATTAGAAGAACTTTGATCCTGCATATAAAGGAAATAATGTTGGAAACGGTAGTGTGCGATCAGTATTCTTTTTGTTCTTCGAAAAAATTCACTAAAGTGGCGAATTGGAGAGCGGAGTACTTTATTATATAGAGTATCCCTTCCTATTGGCTGATCTAAAGTACAACAAGGCAGAGATAACACTGCCTCTTGTGAACTATATTGAAGCCCCTCACAAGTGCTTAATCTATTCTGCACGGCATCCATTATAATACCTAAAACTCAGTTAATACTTCTACTATATCCTAATGTTATACAGGTGATGCTTGTAAATGAAAACTCTCAATAAATAGAGTTTACACAAATTATAATTAATATTTATAATACTTTCAACGCTCTGAAATTTAAGATAAAAATTAAAGTTTAAACACCTGTTTTTAAACAAGGTCCAAGCACTGCTGTTAAAGGCTTCCCAGTGGCAGTTACTAAGCCGATACTCTAACTCAGCCGTAAGTAATAATGATGATATTCAGTTTCAAATTTCCCTGCATGTACTGAATATGGAATTCTTTTAAAGAAAATGATTTATTTTAATTTTAACTAAAACACCATCTGATACAACAAATAATCCCAGGAACAGATTACACTTTTTGATTAATGCACGATTGCAGAACAACATTTGTGTTTGTTGGTTAAAAAGAAACATTCATTCAGTTTTAATTATAAAATAACAAAGGAGCATAATGGATGTATAATCCACATTTCGAAGATACAAGTTTTGTTATCGATTACAAAAGTGTTTAATAGAAGTGTGAATGCAATAACATCAGTAGCAAATTTCCAGCAGTTTGGTTGCTCTTTATTAAGGAGGCAGTGAAAAACTGTTCGAAATAGAAGTTTTCTCCATACAACGAAAGCACTTGTTGAAATCGTTTAATGAACATAAAGTAAGAACAATTTTTTTTAGGGTATCTTAGTTAATATTTTTATGGTATGATCAAAGGAATTCCATAATGTCAGTGCAAATTTAATATTTTTGTAAAATTCATTGTAAAACAATGCGATTTAGACAAAATAAACTGGTGAATTTATGACCTCAATTTCGGAAATACCATTTTCACTTTAGAAAATTATTGTCACACTATATATATCACGAAATTATAAACTAACGGGTGTAACGCATTGCGCAAGGCTGAGTTTTTTTAAACAGAAATATTATTAACTGCTTCAAAATACTTTAGTTTTTTTTGCTTATTTCAAGTAGTTTGTATTACATTTCGAACAAGGATTTCTCCTCGAAATTCCTTACTAGGATATATTGCAAAAATAAAGTATATGTATATAAAATACATGTATATTCCGAGTATACAGATTTTATTACTTCTGTTGTGGTATTATTATATTGCACCCGTTTATATAATTATCCATTTAGTGGCCAGCTTTACCGCACAGTGGTTTCAAAATAAACTATAATAATAAAGACACAACTTTATACTTTAAGAATTATTTATTGTGATTGTTGATCATGAATAAAACTGTTGAAAATAACTAGAAAACTTTCAATTTATTAGACCATACGTTTTAACTTAACTTTACGTTCTCTTGTTAATCGAGTTTTTTTAAGCTTAAAATGCGATTAAAAACACATTTTTGCTCGTTTTAATAAATAAAAGAAAAACTTCAAGCAGACAAAACACAAAGTTCTTTTAGTAAAAAAAAGTAAAACCAAGCGCTACGAAATTTGTTATTATAACTCTGTTTTACCCAAAAATATGAGACAATATTGTACAGGGGAGATGCAAAGGCGGATTTATGGTTCCTGTTTAAAAAGAGCGTATTTTAAATGCACACAAAATGTATGTTGCTTAGACTGGTAGTAGCTGGTAGAAGCAGCAAATAACAAAAACTGCATTAGTACCAGAAGCAATAACATCATCGCCATAAAATGCATTTATCCATTAAAAGTGATCTATAAATGTAGTTGCTATTTGTAACAGCCAAACAAAAAGCGAAAAACTTACATGGGGCACAAAACTTTTAACAAAAAATGCAAATCTTTTTCTTTCAACAATTGCAATCGAAAGCTGAATACGAAAATTTTATTTCTGTTGTGTGGAAAAAAGTTAGAAAATAGTGCTAAACTATTATTGCTGAAAGTGAAAATAGATTTAGTTTGTACAGAGTTTAAGTTTTAGACAAACTTTATTGGAACTGCTCTTATTTTCTAACAAATGTTTGTAATTCCGTTCTTCACAATGATATATCTGTCATTCCTAATATTGCTTGAGTAGTTCTTATTAAAATTTTTTATTACAGTTTGCTTTTAGTTTTAATATTAAATTTTATTTCAGAAGAAATCGATTCATGATTTTATTTCACTACAAAAAAAAATTATTAATACACAAAATTATTGCTAGAAATATTTTTGTTTGATCTCAATTCCAAATTGAACAACCTATTGGGAAATATTAAACCTTGCCTCTTTTTAGAATTTTATGGTTCCTTTCCTCAGTACTTCCAAACTTGACGCAAAGAAATTTTAATGTTGATCATCTACTTTGCACGTACTGTTCGTATGGGGATTCACTAGCACTAAACGATATTCCATCCATCGTCATCTGCTGATTCACTCTTTTTTTTTATTTTTATTTTTTATCAAGTAATTTTGATAGAAAAAAACACAGCGAACTCATTGATTTTTATGAATTTATATACATATGTACGTTAATGAATTTAAGCCTTCTTTTCCGTTTTCTAGGGTAATAGCACAGCTTGAATATTTGGTAGGACACCGCCTTGAGCAATGGTTACACCAGACAACAATTTGTTCAATTCTTCGTCATTGCGAATAGCCAATTGTAAATGACGTGGAATTATTCTCGTCTTTTTGTTATCACGTGCAGCGTTACCAGCCAATTCAAGAACTTCAGACGCTAAATATTCCATCACGGCAGCCAAATATAGTGGGGCTCCGGCACCAACACGTTCAGCATAATTGCCTTTACGTAACAAACGATGAATACAGCCAACGGGAAATTGTAATCCAGCACGATTTGAACGGGACTTTTTTCAATTTTTTGTTATTATTTCTTCTGTTTAATCTAAACCAACCACACTGAATCACTGTTCACACAAACTTTTAAAAATCTCTAATTCTCACGCCTTTCTACAATGACGAGGAAAATGTCGCATTTAATCTAGTTTTGTATAAAATTTAATTTTTTTTAAATATTGTTATACTTCCATCTTAATAATGTAAGTGATATGTAAATCATAGTAAGCTCTAAAAAATAATACTCTATAGAATATAACTTTTTTATTTAAAAATATATTGAAGCTGGTGATTGAAGTCTATCAGCTGGATGCAGCGTGGATTTGCGGTGCACCACGTTCTTATGCATCCCTACCTAGTATAAATCGATTTATTATTCATATTTGAAATGTTTTTAATAATATTGATGTTTATTAGCTCTCAGTTATAACTAGCATTTGCTAAGAAATAAAAATCATTAATTAACCAATAGCTTAAATAAGTAAATTCAGTAGTAAAATATATCTCCTACTGACATGTAATTCATCTTTTATCTTCTTTTCTTTCTTTTTTTATTATTTTATTTTGCTGTTGCAATCCACATTTACCATCCATGCCTTGTCATTTAATTAGTCAAAGTGAATTAACATCTGCACGATAAAATTTCATTAAAAATATTGCTGAAGTTAGCTAGTTTTAACAAAATACGACATTTTTCTAACCCAAAATTTATTGTAAATATGTGTACAATGTAAAATTGCATACTTATTCCTGAAAGTAGTGGTTCTCCTGTTTGCATACATATTAATATAATAGCGTTACGGGCACCAGTGATACTAAACATTTTTAATGCACCAATTATTATGCATGAAGGTTTACATAAGTGTCGTTGGGGCTAAAATATCCATCTTGCACATTTTCAGACAGTCAAATGGAGAATCACTCAGTACTCGAATGCAACAACAGAACTTTTGACCATTTAAGACATATTATTTTAATTGGAGAAAAGTTATGCTTGGTTGAATATTAATATCCTAATTATGTTAATTTCAGATATTTATGTGCTATCAGGTTTAAAAGCAAATGAATACAAAAATTAAAAAGAAATTAAATGCAGAATCTGCATTGATTTTTTTTTTTTTTTTTTGCAAACTTTTACTCGACAAACTGTACGTATACGTAGAATCATGTTGTTTATTTTCTTATTATAATACACACACACATACTTAGAAGAGCATATGGGAAATTTGTTAAAAACATTCATTACAGAAATTTCTGTAACATGTGCCTGTATTTTGTGTCAACACAAGTGCGAGCATATCACATGCACATAAAAAATGCGCTTTATTTACGTTGTATGCACCTGTATAGCCACTGAAATCTTTTGAATTTATTGTCACATTAAAGTATCTTTTTATAATTAATTCGAGTTCTTTTGGAACCGGAAAACGGAGAGGCGTAAGGTTAAAATAACAGTAAAGCACAACAATAGCAGATAGAATTATGCCGAGAAAATACTTATCTGCATTTCAAACTGCGGCTTGTTATATAATATTAAAAAAATTATGCAAATAAAAATGGTTAACTTGAATTGTGTTACACATACATATGTACACACAAATATGTATGTAACTATTTATAAAAAGTATATAATAATAATAGAGATTATTTAAAAGAAATATTAATATATAGCGCCCTATAAGAACGATAATTAAAAACTGAAAAAAAAACATTAAATAAAAATTAAGTTATCAAGTACTCTGTGGCAAACCATTTTACTCGGCAGCGCCGTCGCAAGAAATAATATGTTGATATATATTTTGAAGGGGAAAAAAGTCGAGTGAGGCTACAACTCGTCAACCAAGCCTTGTCACCAATTTTGTAATTCGATTACTATTTTTTTTTAAAAATTTTTAATGTTATGGGGTATTATTTTTTGCTTTTAGAAAACTAGTATAGAAAGTCTATTGCCCAATGTTTTAAAACTTTGAAAGAACTTTAATATTTCATTGATGGCAATAATTTTTTACACATTTGCATTTACATATACATACATACTTTGAAATAGTAATATTTTAAAAATATTAGGAGAGTAACTTTTTCGTTTAATCACTCTACGAGTAATTAAATTTTATAAGATCATACTTTTTTATCAAGAATTCTATTCATCTCCTGAATTGACTTCTTGTTTTTAAAAATAATTAATAACAATAAAAAAAAAGGCCATCATGACTACAATTAAAGTGTTCAATTTAGAATGTGACTACCAGCGCCAACAGTTTTTTACAAGGGATAAATTAAAGCCATAACATAAAGATGCGTATGTGTGTTTGGACGTATGTATATGCATGCACGATCAAGTCTCGAAGGAGAGGAAAATATTTACCACCAAACTACTGAACCCTAAAAGTTTCCCCGTCACGTTTCTCTCATTTTGGTTAAGTATACAGAAGGAGCAAAAAAGTTTGATAATAAATTAAAACTGTTGCATTAATTTAATTATTTTTCTTATTTTTATTTCACTGCTCAATTTGCAAAAAATGGAAACGGAAAAATACCCCCCTCCCCGAAATAAAAAAAGAAATAGAAGAGATTTACGTATGTACATACATACTCGTAAATGTATCCATTAGCATGAATGCTTTGTTGTATTAACTTTTTTATTCGTTTATGTTTATGTGCCGTGTTAAAAAGAGCCACGAAATAGATGCAAAAAACACTAACTGAATAAATAAATCTGTTATAAAAAGCAATACAAAAAGATATTAAACACGTTCCTTTGCCAGCGGTGAGGGGTTTTATGCTTTTTGTTATGCTGCCACATTAAACCTCTTAGTTTCTTTGCAGTTGCATTATTTGTTAAACTAAACCAACGGGAACAAAAGTGCACGTAAAATAGTCATGTGTAATTTGGAACGCCCCTCCTCTTACTTGACTTAATAGTTCGGCGTAAAGTGTTTACGTAACAATATGTTGAAACTCTACAAAAATAAAATTTGGGATGAAAAATTCCTGTTGGCGTCGTCAAAAGATTTTTTGCAGTTGGCACATGATTTTGACCAGAATATTTTACAAACCTTATATTTTTATAACAAAAAAATTATAATTAATAAAATCGGGCTTTATTAGTAAAAATAGTAAAAATTTTGTAACATTTAAGGCCTTGCTTCACTATCCCACACATGTCAAATTTGGCATTTATTATGAAAAAGTAATATAGTGTAATCTAAAATCGTATTATTTTTTTGACAGTGGAATACCACTTGCAAAAGTTTTTGAAAATTTTCATAAAATGATAGATATCGTCCGATCAGAGTTGATTTTACTTCAAGTATTCTTGTTTCCTTTTTTATTATTTTTAATCTATATACCAAAAGTTGTAATATATTGAATCCACCTTTTTTAGCACCAAATGTAATAAATCACTTTGTTTGTATGTAAAACCATAAAACATATCTTCTCGTAATACATTTAAAATATGGTCTATCACTATATACGCCATTTTTATTTGATTTCATAAAGTATAAGGCATATAAGGTATACACATTCGTATGAATGAGTTATTCGACTGTTGGAGATAGTGAAGCAAGGCCTTAAACTGAATTTTCTAAAATATTTTGAACCCTTTTATAATGACAAATCAAAACCGTGGGATAAAACTTTCACGAAAAGTGGAAACCCTGGCGACAAACCGAAATTATGGTAAAAAAACAGTAAATAATTTTGCCAGCTGTATGAACAAAAAATTGGATTTTATTGTCTTTAGTGGCGATTGAGGCAATATAAATCGGCCATTAATTGGTACGAGGGTACAATCAAAATGGCTTCTTTGTCATTTTAAGTTGCAAGTAATATTAGAAGTACATGTTTAAATGGAATAATTGTATTACTCTTTCTGCCATCATTTTTGCCAACAATTAATTAGTTTGTGTATTTTTTATAACGATAGTTAAAAAAATGTTCTACTTTACTTAGCCGAATTAATTATTCACAGAAGAACAGAGAGGGTACAACCCCTGTATACTATGCCTTCAACACTTTAGATTTCGACAACAGTCAATACATGAGATGTTGACGCACTTGAAAGAAATTCATCACAATTTTTATTTTTATGACTGTTGCAAGCAGTGATCGAACGAACCTACGACCTCATCCATTTGTAGATGACAGACCTTATATTAAATTCAGTGAACGACAGCCTATTGAATTAACAAGGCAGAAGCTTGTTTTGACATTTTTATATGTTGAAATATATTTTAATTTGGTATTTAATTTTCTCAAATCTCTAATTTTTGAGAGTGTCATCATTGAGACATTCAGTGTCTTCTTTTTATGATATCGTTGCCGCTTTCAAAATAATTAATTAATAGTCTTTTGAAGGTCTATAAATTATTTCAGTTTTTTATTATTCGTCGTAGTGATTTCTCATCTTTGTTAACATCATCGCCGTTTCAGCTTTAAGTATTCGCCTACTCCAATAAATAGGGCTCAGTATAGCTCACACATTTATTTTGTCACTATATAGGCTTAGTACTTAATAACTAAATCAAAATAAAAGTTTGAAAAGCTAAAATTAAATCGCTTAGGTAATGGTTTTTCGTTTGCTAAACTATTTTAAAACATACAAAAAATTATTAAAATTCTTTTGGAATTGAGAAACAAAATTCTCCATTTTATTAACTTCTGTAACAAAAAATTTTTACGGCCACATTATTCTGTAGTCAGTTCCGTTTATGTATAAATTTTCATTTACAAAATACTTTTCAAAATGATTTCGTATTTTAAGCGTACTTATAATAATGAAGCTTATTCTTTGTATTACACAATTATATTAATAATCATTACCAAACATCATCATCGCCACCATCATCATCATTATGATTATGTGTCATGTGCTGCGGTAAATACGAAATAATCACTTTATAATGATATTAAAATAAACCGAAAGGCATGACTGCATAACTCTGGCGTTTTTCCTTTCTATTGAAAAATGCTATTGTATTTTAAAAAATATTTCCTGATTTTAACATCTGCAAGAGAAGGGTTAAGAGAGTGCTTTGCATTCAAGTAATTAAAGTGAATCAGCTACCGAAAATTATTTTTAATGAATTAATAATAATAAGTTCGAGTTATAAAATTTCATCTGATTCTCGCATTGTGTTATCGCTTTATTACTGCAGTAAAATTATTAAAAAAGAGAAACATCACGATTTTGTGAGAGCATTTTCTATATGGCGGCATAAAACGACAATAAAGTAAAAAAAAAGTTTTTCGGGTGTTTGTTCACCCTTGTAACATAATTAAAGATTTAATTTACAATGTAAAAAGCTCTTTCAGTTTATGTGAACAGTGATTCAGTGTGGTTGGTTTAGATTAAACAGAAGAAATAATAACAAAAAATTGAAAAATGTCTGGTCGTAGTAAAGGGGGCAAAGTTCAAGGAAAAGCAAAGTCCCGTTCAAATCATGCTAGATTACAATATCCCGTTGGCCGTATTCATCGTTTGTTGCGTAAAGGCAATTATGCTGAACGTGTTGGTGCCGGAGCCCCACTATATTTAGCTGCCGTGATGGAATATTTAGCGGCTGAAGTTCTTGAATTGGCTGGTAACGCTGCACGTGATAACAAAAAGACGAGAATAATACCACGTCATTTACAATTGGCTATTCGCAATGACGAAGAATTGAACAAATTGTTGTCTGGTGTAACCATTGCTCAAGGCGGTGTTCTACCAAATATTCAAGCTGTGCTATTACCCAAGAAAACGGAAAAGAAGGCTTAAATTCATCAACGTACATATATAAATTCACAAAAATCAGTCGTCGTTCATTTAAAATTTCCTTTTAATTAGTGGCACATATTTTTAAAATATCAAATATATTTTATTTAAAAAAATTCATTTAAAACCGGACTAGTTTTTATGATGATATGAGAATTATTGAGTTTATTAGAAAATAGAAAAATTCTAGAGTAACTAAATTCCACTTTCTCACAACCAGTCTTTGCTAAAATTCCTTTTCTAAAATCAAAATTAGATTTATTTGTTTTTTTTTAGGCTGATCAGTGGTGTCGTTTAAGAGTGTCTTATCCGTAACTAAGATTGAAGATCCCTATCGGAAACTTTTCTATTTATCATTTTATTGCATGATCAACAGGTATTAAAATACAAATTTATTAACATAATTTTTTAGGACCTGATAAATTGTATGAGAATGAAATTTCCATTTAATTTACTTCCCAGCAAAGTGTATTAATGAAAATCCACTTTCGAATTGCTGTATTTTGGAGATTTTTAATTAACAACCCACTTCTATCCTAATTCATATATTATTTTGTTTGCTCCGTTTGGCCATACCTGCACAATAATCAAGCACAAATTGACAGCCTTACTTGCACGAGAAAGTGTATGCAACGAATCAAACTACATGCTACATACGTAGAGATTATATTTGGTTTATCGTTATAAATTTCACAAAAATTAATTATGCAAAGAAAACCACAAATTCTATCTGTTTAGAATAAAAGGAGCGTAAAATTTCAATTTGGCTGGGAAATAAATACTAATTTCGACCAACAAATTAAAGCTGTTTAAATTATAAAATATTTATAAGCAAAAGGAAAAAAACAGAAACGCTGCAGCTAAAAACCAGTCAATAAAGATTATTGAAATTCTAGCACAGATAATAAATGCAGTGAATGCTGATTCAAACAAGTACCTGCAAAATAATTTGAAATATTTAATTGTGTACGAATACATGTTTTATTTTCATAAGCCGCACATAATTATGAATAAATTTATCAAGTTTGCACAGATAATGAAAGACCATGTAGAAATTTAGGCAATTACGTTGGTGTTTTGAAAGGAAGGCAAAAATGTTCATGGCTTAACACTAAAGTTATAATGAGCTCATCGAGTATATATTATAATTCTGAATCGTATTGGGGCAAAAATTTTTTACACTCCTAAAATATTGAAGAAAAACTTTTAAACAATTTACTTTCGCATATTGCATAATAGTAATACTGTTTACATCGCAATCAAGATGTAAATTTAAATAAAATGTTGGTCAGAAGCTCAACAGAAAAGTACGGATTAATTCAATTTTTCTCCTCTTTTTCACCGTTACTTCCCCTTCCTTGGCGACATTAGCAACCTTTTCCACAGAGTTCTGCCTAACATTTAAATGTGCTGGGCCAGTTTGTTGAATCTGTATTACGCGCTCATTGCTTTTTGGTTCTTCACTTAACACACTATCCGAAGACAGAGTAGATACCACATTATCTGCATTATAGCCTTTTGGCAAAACATAACGGCGTACAAAATAACGTTGAATGAAGCCATGATTATCTTCGCGTTCTTCATGTTTGCCTTCAACGAGAATGGAATGCTTGTCCAGTACTTTTACATGAAGTTCACTTGGCTTAAAGTGGCCCACATCCATGCACACTTGAAAACCATCTTTTCCAATGGGTGACACACGAGATTCCTTCTTTTCACCTCCAAGGCGACTAGCCTGTTGTTCACTCAGACGGCTCAATGCCGACAAAGGAAAGTTGTAAACTGCTAAAATGCGATTTATTGGCTCTCTATGTGGATGGCGATGGATGAGATATGGTGACAGACCTAATCCAAAATCATTGCTACTATAAGATGGATGGGATTCACGTTACAATTAACATTGATAAACTAGCCATTTCTTCACTTTTTATTTTTTTTTTTTAACCAAAAAACAGCGAATTAAAGTTATTTAGCAAATATTGCTTCTCCACTTATTGAAAGTATTTTTCTTGCTGATTTTTATTATTTCATATTCTTTATTGAGTATTTTGCGAATATTATCTCTGCTGTTATAGCGCAATAATAAGAAAAAAGGCCGGCGTAAAGTCGCTGATTATTTTAAATTTGTTTTCATTTTGTTGAAACTTTCGATTACTTTTAATTAGAAGGTGCATAGATCCCCAGTTCTTCTACGAAAGCATTGCTTTAGTACGCAGTGATAGTTGACACTGTGCTACAATCGATTTCAATGTATTTTAAAACATGAAATTAATATTTCCCCAAATTTTAAGTTGGAGATTTTTGTGTGATTTAAATATCAGATGAAGAGAATTTCTTTTAATTTCTCTGCTTTTCATTATTCTTTTATGTTTTTCTTATCGTGCTAACAATTAAAATTTTAAAGGAAAATCAACAAATCCTTCAAAGTTGTGCAAAGTAAAAAAAATAAATCGGTAAGAAAAATTAAAAAATAATAATTATTATTATTAAAAAAATATCGGAAAATAAATTCTTATTAGCGAAGGAAAATATTTGGAAACATTCAACTTTATTTCAAAGTTTAAAATGTATTACTTTTAAATTATATAACCAACTAACAATTGACTCTTCATTTTACACATCTAGTGCTATAAATTGATATAAAAATAAAATAAAATTGCATATTTTTCAGGTACATTTCTATTATTAAATATGCTGCATAACTTAAGGAAGCACTTAGGGAAAAATTGTATAAAGAATACAAGACAGAAATGAATACATTGTGGCAAAGGCAGAAGTTTCCTAAATTTATTACATGCATTAGATGAACTTTTTCATGCGGTTAGAAAATATAAATTGAAGAAATAAAGAAAATGGCTGCGGCAGAGTAAAATGGTTATTCGAATTTAAATCTATATTGCTTTTCATAACATTTTCATGGAGTTTTTTTTTTAAAAGCCTTATAGAACTGTTCAATGGGAAAGTAATGTCAACCCAGGGGCCGATTTATAACAAGAAATCATTTACTTTCGAAGAATGAAAGTATATTCTACGCAGTCGTACGTAGGCATCTTTGCTGAAAAAATACGATAGAGTGGCCTAAAAATATCAGATTTTTCTGACAAGCAAAAGTTTTTCACAATTTTTATGCGATCAGAGTTGCATGAACTTCATTTAGGGAAGAAAAAATTGTTAGGATTATTCTTGTGTGATACTATGGCCCCAGAAACGCCATTTTGATGCGACATGCCTGCCTCTATTCGGTTAAGTGATTAATTCTATTTTCGACTCATTAATCCAATCAATTAAATACCTAAACATTAAAGCAATCTAAGTGTAGAGTTGAGATTTCTGCTAAACAAGAAACCTTATTCTTATAGGAAAACTTCCTGCAGAAAGTAAATGTACATATAAAAAAATATTGGTTTTAGTTTAAAAATATTATCATATTATATACCAAACACAGAAATAAATTTGTATTATCTTTTTCAATATTTTGGTTAATTTTCTTCAGCTTAAACAAAAGAAAAATGTTTACCATTCTTTCTCTGCATGCCCCACTCTCTGATACAGCTTCTTAAGGAATCTTATAAACTTATTAAAACTATTGGTGTTGCTGCCATATCAGTTTAAATTTTTTGACTGATTTCTACGCTTTTTATGGCAGTCAGTAATTCTTTGACGTTAAAAAAGTTGTAAGTTAGTTATAATAATATTTCAGATACAAAAAAATTTCAAAATAACGCCTTCTACTAAAATCAAGATTTTCCAGCACTATCGCCTAATCTTAAATGAATAAAGATGAAATATTAAATATATTTCAGCTTTATTTGATATGTAAATTACACTAAAATCCCAAAATTAATATTAAAAATAAATTGAAATTGATTGTTGTAGGGTGAAATTGATTGTTAAAGACCCATATAACTAATTCATTGCTCGCTGATTAATTTCATTATTAAATTAATTTCTAAATATATTTTTTTTTTTCAAAATATTTATACACCTGTTCCTTATATATATAATCCATATAATAATCATATAATCACCAGATGATTGCAAAATTGTGATGTAATCACATTTATCCTTTCCCTTTATAACGTTCTCCTCTATTAAGTAAATGTTTTAGCAAAAATCTAAGTTTATTGACATTAATTCTAAAAGTGAATTTATCTGTTATAAAATAAACTGCACCTCAGCTTGTGTAGGCTTAGAGACAACTGCTTTAGAACAATAATAATGAAGGCGAAAAGAGAGTCCTATCCTATTCTGACTTCTGTGATCACACGATGTTTTATCACTGAAATCTATTTTATTTCTATGAAAATATCACTATTTGTTCTCTTTATTTAAGTATCTTTTATTTAGTATTAGTGTGTTTCTACCTACATTGTAATTATTTTCATATATGTAAGTGTAATATTAAGTAAATACATATAAAAAAATAAAATAATTTAACTTCACTAGTATAAGTAAATACAGCAAACGCATACCCAATTGCCAATTATTGCTATTTGCTGTGTGCCCAATTGGGAATCCAACAGAGAATTAAATCAAAGTTTATGCAAATAAACTCTGTTCCCAGCCCACTGTAATTGTGCTGGTAGCTTGAATAATTTTTTGCATTAACTTTGTTGTGCCAAAGAATGTACGCATAAGTACTTGAATTTTTTTTTTTTTTTTTTTTTTTGTTTGAGTGTTCTTAAATTTCTTTTTTGTTAATTAGTATGCAAGCGAGTACATCATAAGTTTGTTAATGTTGAAACTTCTGTTTTTAGGAAAACGTTTGTTCTCATGAGTATAAAATTTTTTATGTGCACTGAAAAATGCAAATAAATTAGGAAAAATGGCCTAAAATTAATAGCAATAATAGGCGACCAAAAAGACTAACTACTGCTAAGAATGTTTATATGTAAGTGATAATTCAAGCGACTGCGGAAGAGAAAGAAAGTTATTTCTTGAGAACTGACTAAATTTTCTATAAAATTATACTTTGAATTAAAAATATTTTTATAAAATTTTTTTTGTTTTTAATTTACTTAATCCACATGATTTAATACGTTTACTTATTAAAAAAAAAAAGTAAGAAAAAAAGAAATTGAAAAATAAAACCACCTTTTAGAAAACTTGTTAACCAGGTAAATTTTTGAATATTTAAATAGTTGTATAAGATTTTTTAATAAATAAAGTTAACAAAAAAATGTATAATCCCACTTACCTTTTCGGTGTTGGTTTGGAAGTAATAAACCAGAACAAACATCCAGATGACGCTAACAAATACAATTAATTTGACGTTGCGGCGCATAGTGGCGTTGAAAATATTGGATGTATAGCTGGTACAAGTTTTATAATTTTTGTTAAAATTAACTAGTTACTCTTGTGGAATTCGTAATGGTAAAATGTTTTTAAAAATATTTGCAAAATACTTTTTTTTGTTGTTTATTTGCAATAATTATTTCAATTTTTATTTTTTTTTAACACAAATTTTTAGCTTTTCTAAACAAAAATTTAAAAATAAATGTTAATTATTATTTTTATATTTTGTTATTATACAGAATCATTTTATTAGAACAATGCAAATTATATCAACCGTTTTTTTTTTAATTTTATAAGTACAACGAGGCTACAAAACGAGCAATTTCTGTTAAATACTTTTAATATATTTAGAGTATTAATAAACAGGCAAATCAACTATTTATGCACTTTTAAAATTTCATTTCACTCTATAGTTATCTTACCTATGCTATATTGTAACATACATTCAGGAGGTTACATTGCCTACATAATATTGCCTATTTTCTGTAAATTGTTTCATCATTTTATCATTTTGTTGTTTTATTTGTTCGTAAAAAAAAGACAAATTAAAACTTATAATACAATTAAAGGAGAAAAATGTTATTGAAATTTATTTATGGAAAAAATTTTTATTTAATTTTTATACTTAAAATCCGATAATTGAAATATGCTTTAACAAATTTTACTTATTTATTAGCACTTTATAAATCAAAATTAATTAAATTGTTTATCGTTTTCTAAATATTGATTTGCATTTAAAAAAAATTTTAATTCAATTTAATTGAATTTTAATTAATTGTAATTTAATTTCAATTTGAAAATAATATTAATGCCACGACAAATATGAGGTTAAGGTAATTAAAAATATATATATTTGTTATCTAATCTTTAAAATGGTGTGTTGTCTTTTATTTAACCAGAATAACCACCCAGAGGTAAGTGTTAGAACGACTGCTCACAAAGAAATAAAACAGCAAAATCGGTAAACATTTAAGCAGAGGATGCCACATTTTAACAGAAAAGAACTTTTCTATTCGGGAAGCATTGTTACATACTTGGCAACACTGACTATCATGGAAACTAAGCGGTCAAAATCAGTAAAAGTAGGCGTTTTTCATGATTTGTGTATGTTAAAAGAAGTAGCACGATATTCGCTGTCAGAAGCAAATAGTTGGCACAATTTGTGTTTGCCATTTTTAAATTTATGACCGTCATGAACCTTAAAAATTTTTAATCCGTTTCATATCATGTCCTGTACGTACTCATATTTGCGCAAATTAATTTTGAAAAATCGTGAAATATTGGTGGAATTTGTTGGGAAATAAATAAATTTTATTTTTAAATTATATCATTTGCGGATTAAAAATTTGTTTATAAATGCATTCGCAATGCGTGTATTCAAATTGAAAATAAGAAACTTTTATCAGTTTACTTTATTTATGCCAATAACAACATTCTTGAACATGATTTTGAAATTAAACAAATTTAGTTCAATATTTTATGTCGCTCATACACACATGCAAACTTGTGCACAAGAGAAAAGAAAACTAGAAAATGATTTTATTAACAAAAACTATTATTTTATTGTAAACAATTTGTTGCGCTTTCATACGATAATTATTAAACGAATACACACACACGATGCCACACCGTATCACGATAATTTCTTAAAATGAGATTAGATAAAAGAAGTCCCACTAAACTAGTTATAATTATAAATTTTTTTGATATCTTATATGACTTTATTGAAGCCACAGAAATCGACCTATTTATTAAATATGAAATATTAATATGAAAATATAAATTTTACTTTATTTATATTTGGACAAAAATCGTCAAATTTTGAAAACGTCCGTTTGTCGATTTTTTAATGAAAAACTTTTGTTTTTTTGCTCTTGTATGTTTAATTTATGTTTTCAAATCTTTAAAATATATTTTTGCTAATATTAAAAAGAAAAAATTTTTTTTCGAGATTTGGGGTAAATTTCAATTTTTGATAACGTAGTAACCCTTTGCATTTTTGGGCAAAAATCGTCAAATTTTGAAAACGTCCGTTTGTCGATTTTTTAATGAAAAACTTTTGTTTTTTTTGCTCTTGTATGTTTAAAATATATTTTTGCTAATAATAAAGAGAAAAAAAATTTTTAGAGAATTTGGGGTAAATTTCAATTTTTGATAAGGTGCAAAAATCGTCAAATTTTGAAAACGTCCGTTTGTCCATTTTTTAATGAAAAACTTGTGTTTTTTTTTGCTCTTGCATGTTTATTTTATGTTTTCAAATGTAGCAGTAGCAGATATTTATTAACAGTTTTTCTTTTAAGAGGATTCCCTAAGAATTTATCCTTTGTTAGGCTTAGGGAAAACCAGAAAATTTTTTAAAAGAGCTTTTTCTCTACGAGAGTATTGCAAAACACATATATCAAGAAATTTTAAGATTAAATAAATTAATAAAACAATGCTTAATTTATCAAAATAGATTAAGATTTTTCAGAATAGTTTTTAATGGATAAAAGTTAAAAAAGGTGTTCAAAAGAAAATCTTGAAATATGCTAATTTTTCTTAGCAAGGCGGGACAATTATTAATAAGAATTATTGTTGGCACAATTGCGCCAAATGCTGAAAACCGCATTCGTTTATTTTTTGTACTGCCATATCCAAATAAATGGAATTGCAATTGAATTTGATTCAATGAATTCAGCGTACAAAAGTCAAGCCATTATCTAAAATGTATGTAGTTAGTAAAAACAGTGTCTTCTTTAACAGCTGATAAAATATGTTTGACGAAATTTAACTCCAAAACGTACTTTCTGTTGACATACATATTTATTATCCGTATGTAAATTAAAGAGATTTTGTCATATTTCATAATTATTTATGATAAATTCAATGAATTTATGACTTTTCACTAGCAATTGCAATAACTTAACTCTCATTTATGATTTTACACTCTCATTGCAATAACTTAAATTTTTTGTGTTTCCTAACATTTTGACAGCCAGTCAATAAATAATCTTTATATTTCATTAAGTATTTCGTTATACAGCTAATTACAAACTTGCAATGACACACTTAATAACAAATAAACTATTGCAGCTCTTTTTTAACCAATAAATTATTATTATTTTTCGCTTTCTCATTTTTTTCTCGTTGAAATCGTACATTTATTATTTTAGTTTTTTTTTAAATACTTTGAATAGAATAAACGAAAATTCCATTTAACAAATTTAAAACACTTTTTCGTTCGTTACAAATGTTAAATGTGCGTATGTATTTTTTTCTTATTTATTTAATTTGTTTTAAATACCCCACAACATTTCTACGGCCAATTAAATCGATTGTTGAAAAATATTTGTTTCGTTTATTGCACGCGCGCCATTAAATCCATATAGCAATACAATACCATTAATATTTCGATATCTTCAGTATTTCAACCGACCGTCAAACCACACACGACAAATACTAACGTACAAATAGCCAAAATTTTTCAGTTTTCATATGTTTTATCTGCAATCGGTGCTGTCTCTGTTAGCTTTTCTGTTAAATCGTGCGCTGCTAGACCTGAAACTTTGTCTACAAAAAAGACAACAACGTAAACCATACAACACAAGAACAACAATAACAATGAAAATTTAAAATTTTCTAAAAATGTTCACTAGAAAAATATAAAATGAAAAAATTAATTTGCTGCTTTCGTATAAGAGTTTTACTGGCAAATATTTTATTCTCTTTTTTGTTACCTTCAAACTAATTTGCTTCAGACATGTTGTGTTATGTTTGATAGTTGTGATGGTAAGAGTAAAAGACAGCTTCTTAACAACTATTTCCTGTTGTTATTTGTGTAATTCCCTCTTGGCAAGTTTTGTTTACATTTTATTATAATTTGACACGTGCTCAGTTACAACAGGAGTTTTGTTGCCACAATTCTGATACAGTTGAATTCCTAATGTGCTTCTAGCACGACATTAATTCAGGGCACAAATACCATTAATTCATATGAAAACCGAAAATACTTTATTAAATTATTAAAATCTAAAATCTTGGTCTGCATTTAACACCCGCTAACAAATTTCATAATGAAATTTAATTTCACTTACAGTTTTCGAGCAATAGACAAATCATTTTTGGAACAACATTTCAAAATGATTACTTCACTTTTTGTTGAGTTAACAAAACTATGATTTTTCTGTTTTTATGATTTAATCATTTTAAATACCTATTTGCTATGAATTTGTTTTGCCTACAATAATTTCGTTTTTGTTATTGAAATATAAGTACATCGTAAATGTACAAGCATTCCTTTGCCTTTACTTAGTTTCGATTCAAGAATGTGAATCAGAATGAAATAGAAGTCGAATCAATAAAGAACATATGCCAACACATATCATTGCAAAATATATTATTATTGTGATTCTACGTTATAAAAACTATATCGAACCTAATTTCATTTTTTATGCATTTACGAATTCATTGTTTGAGATATTTTCTAAATTTTTTTATTCTTAATTATTTTGTTTGATTGGAGGTTGGTCACGAATTTCGTTTTAGTAGAATGATATATATATATATGTATATGTATATATGCCAAAAATTATATAATAATATTTTGTATTTACTATTTTAGAAAATACCTCTAAACTTACAAAGTAAAAAAAAAAATAAAGTCAACCAAAAATAAACCAAATTATAATAAAAAAAGAAAATGAATACCATTCCAAAAATTTTGCTGTTATTGGAATTAAATCCCAATTTTGTTTTATATTTTCCACTTTTAAAAACAATCCAACTTTTTTTTATTTGTTTTAGAATTTTATTTGTTTTATTTTGATGTAATGCATTTTTATTACTTCATTCAATTATGGAAACTTATCTTGAAATTGCATGGACAATGATTGATAATTTTTTCAAAATGTTTATAACTTTATTAACTTGGAAACAAATTTAAGCACTAAGGCAGTAAGAGAAATTTTGTTTTTATTTCTCATTTTAATAATTATTTCAATTTAATTTATAAGCAGCAGTTAACATTTGCAACGCTGGCTACATTCACGTTGGCATACTTAGGCAAACACTTATACAAAATCTCTTATACTCCAGCCATATGTAACACGAAACAATGGACAAAATGGAAATAAAAATATACTCGCACATCCTCTTCCGTAGGGTTGGTTGCTAGCGATTGCAACTGTCAGAGCTTTAGCTTTTCTGTTTTCTTTTTCTTTTTTCTTTGATTACGTTTATTTATTTATTTTTTTTTTTTTTTATGAATGACAGTTAAACCAGACAAACGCTTTTTTATATTTTTGCTATTCCTTTTAACAACATTTTTATCGAATATTTTTCTGGAATACAGATATCACTACATTTTATCTGAAAATCTTTTACTAAACTGGAGTAATTTTATAAATAGCACGATAAAAATTACTTAATTCATTACAAGTCACTTAAATAACCAAATAAAAGTATTGATTTTTTATGTAAAACGGAGGCACCTTGACACTGTTTTTTTTTTTATTTTCTTTATTGTTTGGTATTGTGCATTCAGTTATTTACAATTTGTTTTACGGTCTAGTGGACCTCTGTAACCTCTGTAATTCAAAAGCTAATTAAAGCTTCAATGCACTTAATATTGTACTTGTTAGACAATTGTGTGTTTTTAACAAAAATATACTATTTTTTGAACGCTTCCGCGTGTTACTTTCGCACCGTCATAAATTCTACTGTTTTTCTTCAGTTTGCTTTCCCATTTTGTTCTTTATTTTTCTGTTTCCCTTTTAACATCTGCTTTTGTCAGCTTGACGTGCCACCCTTAAATAAAAAGACAGACACACTTGACACTTGAAACGTCAGTTCCAACAACATAAAAACCACAAAAATTGAGTAAATTTCTTTTAAAGGAAAACTTGAAATGAGCGCATTAGAAGCTCATGCTGGCATTAAGCAAAATGGGAGAAACGTACACTGAAATTGGTAGATGTTTAAAAAAATCTATTGTAATTATGAGACAGATATCTTTTGAATACGTAAAGGAGTTCTGGACAATACACATGCATGTATGTATATGATTATGTGTAGTAAAACGGCATAAGTGCCTTATCCTTAATACTTAACAATTTGGAATAGTGGTTGGTCTGTCGGGGAATCCTTTGATTTTACTTGTTAGAAGTTTTACGCAGATAGTTAGTGTTTAAAATACCTTCGTACTTCCGCATTTCCATCACGGTTCCGAATGTTGTTTCCCGGTCTGCCTTCCGGGGGTTGCTTTTAACAAACACTGTTGCTCCTGATACCGTTCGGTATTCTAAAGGCAATCTGAGTGCAGCTGAGCGCTGTAATGACTCTAGTATTTAAAGCTTATTTCCTGTTCCCAGGGCGACCCTCACAATTTCCCTACCGTACAACAGTATGGAATTTGTGGTTGCCATTATTTGATCGCTCTTGCTCTGTAATGTTTGTCATTAGTCTGCTTAGCATACCTGCTAGCTTTACTACAGGTGAGCTTCACTGCTATCTGTAAATTACTTTCCAGTGGAAAGGGCCCTCTGGCCATTACCATAGAAGTAGAATTGATGTTGTGTAGATAAATACTATGGGAAGTTTATGCGGACGATATTTACTTTATCTTTTTTTTAACTGTTGGATTTAAAACCGCTAAAGTGGGATTTGTGATAATAATAAGGCTGCACTAATAATATGTGACTACTATTACTAGTAATGGCCAACCTTCCCTTTATAATGCATCAAATAGTATTCCTAAAATACTAATTTTTTATGTATAAAAATAAAACTCACATTGTAATCACTGTTCCTGCAAATCTCAGCTAACAGCATGTGATTTGTTGTCAGTATTTTTTCTCCTCCTTGTTACAAAATTTTCCATCAATTTTCGAATGCCATTTTTTAATTTATTTAACTTTTCTGCGAATTTAGAATCTTTTTAGTCTCAGCTGTTAATTTTAATTTTTAAATGGCTTCTTTGAAGCGCATTTCACACTGCTAATTTAATATTTTAAATTAGTTTTTGGCTTGCAAATTTATTTTTGCAATCAACACCGAATTTGGAATGGAGTGTTGATGTGAACACTTTCTTTAGTGGAATTTATAAAAGGAGTTAATTTGGTACACATTGTAAAAACTTTCCAAACAATTTAACATTGTTTTTATCATTTATGAAAAACCGAATGATAGATACACAGAATGTTTTTTTTTTATTTTTTATATTTTTATTTTTTTTTTTTTAAGTGTTATTTTTTAAAATGGAAATATAAATTAAATTTACCCCATTTATTCATCGCCATCATTTGTAGCCATTTTAATTCATTTAAAATATTGCTTTGATAGGAGATTGTAAGTGTTTCTGTAATTTCATTTGTGGACTTTTATGTCTATGCCAACCCAGTTAGCATTTTACATCAGTTTACCATTTTAAAACATTTTCTGATGCAGTTGATAACATTTATGAAATGTTATTCGAATGTTACAAGTCATAAAAAAGAATAATTCTCTAAGAAAATTAATCCGGGAATGGTAGCCCTTTTCTGAACACGTTCTTCTAGCATTTCGGTCAGTTTTCTTTCAAAGCATGCAAAATAAATTCCCAATGGATTTTTAATTAAATGCTTAAAGACGTCAAAATGTTTATCGATGCATGACACAAAGGTTTTTAATATTTTATAAAACATATTCAATAGAATCGAAATTTTGAATTAAAGTTTTCTTCAACTCTCATGGAAAAATTCATTACAAAAGCAGAATAACTCATTCTAGCAGCGACTTTTCAGAAATTTTATAAATTTCTAATTTCTATTCGGTATTTTTTCTGCCCCTTTCTCAGATTGTAGTAAAGCTCACTGGGTTATAGAAATAATTTAAGTAAATGCTTAATTTATTTTACTCATTAAATCATCAGGATAATATATTTAACTACATTATTTTATTTACTCAAAATGAAAAGTTTCTCTTTATTGTTCCAATTAAAATAATGATGAGTTAGTATACGTAATTGGATGTGTGTGAGTGGGTTTGTGTGCAAATATTCTATCACGCAAAGGAATGCAAAGGAAAATAGTGGAAGGGAGTATGAATTGCAGAAAGTTTGAACATATAAACGATACGATTGAACATCAATTATTAAACTGAATTACAAAATGAATGTGGACAGTGCCATAATTTATTTATTTTTTTTTATTCTTGCATCGCGAGCAAATCTCTCTAAATGAAAATTATTTGTAGCCGATGGTTTCAGCAGCAATTGCTTCTACCCATATTATACTATTAAACGGGAACCTGAAAAATAAATATTAAATTATCAGTTTGTAACAAGTTGCGAATTGAATTTAAATACAATTTTGAAAATTTATCTGCGTTAGTTTATAAAGCCAATTTTTTTTTTCAAATAAAAGTTAATACTGCTGAAAATGTTGCTTACTTTATGTTGCCAATAAATGTGGAATATCATCAAAATAAATATTTTAAACAATATTTGTTGTTTCAATTTTATTTTTATGTAATCATTGTCTGTTAATGCCATTAACAAAAAAAAATAAAAAATAAACATGTAGAAAGAAAATTAAAACTTAAAATTAAGCACGACTCGTGGTAGTCTGTTGGAAATTGGTGAGCTAGCTCAAGTTGTTAGGTATAGAAATATTTATGTTGGTGATGAAAAACGTTGTTATAAAATTATCTGCATGATAAATACGGCTGGCTTTTCGCAGCCTACGCAAATACTTCCAAACACATCCATGTGTAAGCACACCAGCACATATGCGCCATATATTCTAGTATGAGACTCAACTAATTTCTCACTAGTAATTTAGTTGAAAAAATTAGCAGCATTAATGCGGAAATTATATTTGATAATGTTGGGTTTTAGTACATTTGAAGCTCTTTTGGAACCGATTGTGATACCTTATTGAAATTTCGTCTTATATCACACTGCTACCCTGTGCATTAAGTCTTTCAAAGGATTTTGTGCTATTAGACAAGTAAGATGCATCCGAGGAGGCTCCGTATAAACTAATGCTGGTGCAACGATATTTTTTTTTTCACTGACTGTATTGCGAAACTAATACCGCTGTTGCATCCTTAAATAGACCACATAACTTTGCTTAATAATTTAACTTAATATTCAATATCTTTCCGCACAAAAGTTTCGATTTGTGAAACTCATTTTGAAGCCATCCACTCATTAAAATAAATCCACAATATGCATGCGGAAATTTTAAATTCGCTTTACTGGAAGAATCATTAAAACATTCATAAGGAAAGTGTCAACATTACAAAGTAACACGAATATTATTTTTTATTTTACTTTTTACTGGATTTTCTCTAGCATGTCTTTTACTCTTTCACGGTTGGCTTTATTTAATAGTTTTTTAATGTGAAAGAGCATAATCCGACTGGATTTTGTATACACCTGCTTGCACATATTTCGTGTGTGTGTGTTTATGACGCCCTCGTATGATATTTTTGTTTAGCGGAAACGGAAATGAATACAAGAAATGTTAAATTTACGGTTTTACACTTGTTTGCAAATAGTCTAATAAATTCATTTATATTGTTATGTGTTCCTAATTAAATGTCTTCTGTTCCAGTTAATTTCTTATATTAAAATTATTATTATTAAATTGCAAATTTTTTTTTTTTTTTTTATAAAGTTTTAATTTTTATATCTTTTATATCATTTGAAAGTAATTTTTTTATAATACATTTTAATAATGCAAGATCTTAATTCTCTTAGTCTACCCAGTCCAATGCTTCTTCGCTTTAGTGTAAATAAAATTCATTATGACCATTAAAATTCATGCTCTAGAAATGCTCCCGAAATAACAGGAGAGTTGATGAAATCAATGTCTTGGCCAGTTTGATTATCGCTTGCTTTTTGCCTACGGGAAGGTTGGGCCCAAGCTCTATTCACTTAGATTTTTCTTTCAAACTGAAATGCAGTTTATTATAGTTCTTTAATTATTAAAGAAATGTATTTATTATGATTAATTTTGCGCATATTGCTTTGAAAGTGAAAGGTAGTGGCTTGTGCAATTAGAAGGAACATTTGATAGTAGAAACTAAAAATAAAATGACCACAGCAAGTAAAAATTTTAATAGAACGTGTGGACTGTGGAATTTTATATTTTAAAGGAATGTATGGTTCTTGTAAGTTTTTCCGAATACTATCATAAGCATCACTGAAAGGTTACCTAAATAAGAATTGAAATTAGTTTTACACAAAAAAAAGGAAGAAAAAAATTTTTTTCTTTGGCTAAGCAAATACTAGAAATTTATAATCATTTTATGTGTGCCCTCGTTTTCATAGTTTTAACGTTACTGTTGAGCAATGAAAATATATTTAATTGTTTATATAAAACTGAAAACGCAGTAATTGCACGCGCTGCAACTTTAGAAAGTCTGAACAAATTTCATTAATTTTTTTAAATACTTTCTAGAGTTGGAGAATTCGAAAGAATTTTTGGGAATATTTTTAGTCTGAGTAGGGGTTTCGTTGCAGGATTATCTTTGCCTAGACCTTGTTTACTCTTTACACGTTGTTCATTCTTATTTTTAAATAATTTAAAATGTTTGTTAAAATTTCTGTTTAAAATACGTTTACCTTTTTCTACATCTCTTAACCAATATTTAGCTTATATTTGGTAATATTTTATTAAAACTTGAAAATATCAAAGAGAATTTTATTTTTATATTTATGACTAGTGAAGTATCGAACTGGCATTAATAAAAAATAATTTTTTCAATTTTCAATTTTAGATAATTTTTTCAATTAAATTACTAGTGAAATTACTAGAAATTAGTTGAGTCTCATACTAGAATATATGGCGCATATGTGCTGGTGTGCTTACACATGGATGTGTTTGGAAGTATTTGCGTAGGCTGCGAAAAGCCAGCCGTATTTATCATTCAGATAATTTTATAACAACGTTTTTCATCACCAACATAAATATTTCTATACCTAACAACTTGAGTTTGCTCACCAATTTCCAACAGACTACCACGAGTCGTGCTTAATTTTAAGTTTTAATTTTCTTTCTACATGTTTATTTTATTTTATTTTATTTTTATTTATTTTTTGTATTAAGTTTTGCTTTGCAAGAATTAAATGCATAAGCCATTTTTTTCATTTTAAATTAATTTTTTCCCCAGTTTAGATAAAAAAAAAAACACTTCCTCTTTTCGAAGTTTCGTTTAAGTTAATTGTATTTGTTAAACATAATCCACTTAAGCACTGAAATTAAGTGTACGTACTTAATTATCGGCTTAGTTGTGGTGAGAGAAGCCGGTAATGTTGAGTCTTTATTTATGTTTTAAAGTTCGGCAGCTCGGCGAAATGGTAGATATTAAAGTGACTGTTAAGCAAATTACAAACTTGGAATTGTTTAATTTTATTACGAAAATTATGCGATACAAACAAAAAAGCTTTTGTTGTTTGTTTGTGTGACAGAAAGTTGCCGGCAAATAATATGTTAGTAAACATGGTCTTTAATTTTCAGTTTACATAACAACATCTTCCGCCTTTTCGCGAGCAATCAAAAAAAAAATATGTGCAGTAGAAAGTTTTCCTTTAATTTCATTTATTACTTTTTATAAAACTCAATTTTTTAAAAATAATATTTAACTCGATATTTGTAAGTTGAATATTAACTTTATGTTATTTGACAAAAATCAAATAAATATTCTGCAACCAAAATATTTATACAATGAGATCACGATAGGCCGTAATGGTCGCTGGTATTGAAATTGTTAAGCAGTTTTTAGTTTTATATTTTATGTGTAGTTTTAAATAATACAACGAAAACTAAAAAAAGGTGTTTTATGTAAATAAATTTCTCAGAAAAATTTCATACAGTGAATTTGGTGATAATCTCCAATAATTCGCATTTATTCCAGCTTAATCGAATCACATTATCTATTTTGCTAATAATTATACATAAATATAATTTAAATTTATATTTTTTTTAATTATTAAAATTGTTAATTTAATTAATGAATATTAATATTATAAAGAGGGCATAGGAATATTTGTATAAAATTTTAAATAACTAATTTTTGTTATTATTATTATACATACTTTTACTTTTTTATAGTGACAACACTAACAGGCCATTTATTATTATTATTTTATTCAAAATTTAAATTTTAACGATTGAAAAGTAAAAAAGTAAAAAATTGCCGTTCATTGTGTATTTATTTATGCGTGTTGTAGCTCACTGCTAAATCTTCGTAAAAGATTGTTAAACTATATTAATCTTATTAATTTCCATAAAATGGCTTATTTAGAATGTCCAATAGAAAAGGTAAGGAAAACTGATTGGCATCATGAGAGTTTAAACTCACATACTCGTAAGACAAGTGTTAAGGAGTCACTGAAATGAAAAAAAAAATTAAAAAAGTTGTTACATTTCACTACTGATGTACATTAAAATATTTTACAATTTTAGATTAATATTTTCCTTGGATGTCCGAATTCAATCGGACATGAATAACTCTAATGTATATTCATATATACATATAGTAGTTTGCACGGCAAAAGTTGTTTTGTCTTCAAATTTTATTTTCACTGAAAGTCTTCTTCTGTTGCAAACTCGCGGTGCTTTGATATTTCATAGTTATATGGCGACGTTAATAGTGTAAAGAGCAATATTCTATCAAATAAAAAAAATACATTGGATGGAACAAATTTGTACAGAGAACAAAAAGTTTAAAGCTTTAAACCAAATTTGGTGTGAGAAGAGGCGTAAAAGGGGGCGGGGCGTAAGAAATGTTTATTTTTACCTTGCCTGGAGTACATATACATAATGTGTATACAATTTCAAGTAAATCAGTTAAAAACTATATGGGAGCAATTACATAATTTTAAAAAAGTGGGCGTAAAAGTGGCTATACAAGTGACCGTAAAAATGGGCGTGGTCGAAAAAATGTAAGCTATTTATCATGCCAAAGTCCCCGTTAAATGATGTGAAAATTTCAGGGAGATCGCCACAGGGGTCTCCTATAACGTACAAACGCACATCCCATTTTATATATGTCCATATATACTAGATATACATACATATGTATATCGTTACCATAAATTATATATTACTCGTATGTAATAGGATACTTTTTGAAATTGTTAAAAAACGCATCTCTTAAAATTATTTAAAATACTAGTGGGTCCGGCCCGCTTTGCTGGTCCCCAACTTTTCTTTTATTTTGAACTATATCTCGGAGAAAATCGAATTCAAAGTTTTTAGTTATTTATAATAGAAAAAAATGTTTTATTCAAAAATCCAAATTGTAATAATGCAGACAGTTTATTTTTTTATATATTAAAGTGCAACAATTTAATTTTTTATAATAATAAAGTACTAATTAATGGCGCTACACACCGATTAAGCACTCAACTCTTTCAGCGAAACAGAGGATAGGGTAATCGTGCTAGTCTCTATCGGACAAAACGCAAAGAAACTAAATATCGCGCCATCTGACGGACGAACACTCCCCACGGTCCGTAGATAATGTATATAAAATTTGGCCAAAATCGGTTTATTAGTTTTTGAGTTTATCGATCACGAACACATTCATTTTTATATATATATAGATTAAGTACACATTTTATTTCGTGGACATACACTTGCATATACACACATGCATATCTATACTCTGGCTTACCATTTGAGATAACGATATAATACAGTTGCAGTTGGTAAAGTATCTATACACATATGTATGTAGATGTACATATGTACAGCTATCAGTTAGTGTAAGAGCTTGTAAACAAAACAAATTATATAACCAATTCATACTCGCATACACACACATCAACGCAGGGATTCTGCTTCACCTTGTGTACCTTTTTGCTAACACGTTCTCCAAAGCAACATGACTAGTGTTCCTTCCTTAATACTGTATGCAACTTTTAATAGAGTGGGGAGGTCCTACGGTGCCAAAGAATATGATACAGTGAACGTATGAGGGAAGAAAGTAAATGCTTAAATTTGTTTTTATGAAATAAATTTTATGCTACATTTTTTGGAATTCAAAGAGAAAATAAAAACATTTTTCACAACGTGTCTAAAACATTTAATCGATTATCAATGTTATCGTTTTAGTACCTCTAAGAGAATTAGTAGGTGTATGTGGCGACTAATGAAAGTGTGTGGGTTTATTTATTGTGACAATAATTTGCTAAACCATTAAGATGTCATTAGCAAAAGCATAATCACCATAAAAAATTCGAACAATATAAATATTAGACAATCATTTACACACAAGTAAAGATATTTTAAGAGCATACGAACAAATTTACAGATACGCTCTTCTGCACATTTTTTCAAAATGGAAGCTATTTAGGAAAATTTAAATGGAAATGTATAAAAATGCTTAGAAACATTATTTTAAACAGATCATTAGTTTGATATTTTTTAAAATACATGAAAATAAATAAAATTTAATGAAAAAAATAATGGCAGATTCCAAAAAACAAGTGGAAACGTTTCAACAATGCATTGTAATTATTAAAATTCACTGTGAAATTTCGAGGTCACAGTTAGCAAAACTAAAGCATTAGGCATTGATGGGTAATCGTAGAGCGCCTTCGTCCAAAAGTTGTGCAGCAATTGGGAAAATTCAAGTTGAAGTCATTTAATAAATTAATTAATGAAATAGAAGTGTATTTTATGCACAAGTGTTAATAGCATTTTTAAGTTTAATACGAAATTAAATTTGAAAGATTTTTTCTTTGTTTTCTGATGAAAAGTAAATTAGTCCTTTTTTCTATAGCTTTTAAATTGATTTTTGTATACTTCAGTTCTGCTGTAGAAAATTTTAATTAAAATTTATTTAAAAGTTATTGTTCTATTCCCTTTTAAATCGACATACATACACACAATTGCGTTACATTGGAATTTTTACTGTCCAAAAACTCTTAGAAGTTACTCTTGTGGAAATTATCCAAGGGAACAGGAGAGAACATGCGAGGAGAGAAGCATTTCAATGCAATTAAAAGCACTTTAAGATATTTATGAACACATTGTCATATAATTTTTGTCATATAATGTATTTGCCTTACACTCATATTAGAAAATGGAGTCTTAGGGGAATCGTACAAAGAGTTCTATGAAAGTCATTGTGATTCTGATTCCATTTCGTTTTATGTTTACATTACATTCATGTTCATTGAAGACTTTACCAGCTAGTGAGATCTGCAGTGTAAACATATCGCGCCCTTAATTTAAAACAAGCACAACTCGACTTATTGACTTGACCGCTAAAATACTAATACAAGAAATGCTAGAATGACCTGTTCCATTGCTCTCGTATTTTTAGAATGTCTTATTTACAAATATGTAAAAGTAATGGCAGGCAATATTATAAAGGCAATATTATTTCCTTCCATCTTGCTTCCAAAGCTTATTTTGCCTTAACGAAATTACGGGTATGATATATGTACGAGTGTACATCCATTTACTTTGCATTCGATTCCACTGTATATTATTAAATTTGAGATATTATAATTGAGATTCATTTTCATATGTTTTAAGTTTTATTACATCTTTGTATCAATATTAACATAAAAAAAAGAATCTCTACAAAACGTTTTTTTTTTTTTTTGCAATAAATTCACTTTAAGATTTACTTTATTTCACATTAAACGCACAACACAAACTCATTCACGAACTGCTTAGTTCTCATATGAGAAGTGCTTAATTCTTCGACTGATTCTCATAGAAAATTTTTTCACTCAAACCCCCCACGTATGGATTGTATAGCCAGCACAAAAGTACCGCTGCTGAATTCATTTTTATTTAATTGTAATTACTTTCTAAATAAATATTGTTTTAGTTTTCTTCGATTTTTTATTATTTTATTTCATAATCCTTGTTTTTAATTAATTAAAATAATTAAAAGCTTAATTCAATGTGTAACTTTTACTTTGGAAATTATACAATATGACCAAAATTAAAATATGTACTCGTACGTAAAATTAAAAAAGGAATTATTCATAATGTAATTGAACTTTATCTTATGCACTTTTTTTGTTTGTAGATCGAAAATCTTGGCTGTGGAATAAAAGATTCTACTGGTTCTTAAAATATAGTAACGTAAATGAATTTTAAGCCCTTGTAACTCCTGTAATCCTTGATTCAACAATCCATTTTGTTCCCTTATAATGAAATCTTTTTAGTAGAAATATTAATAGATTTTTTAAACATGCTAGTATTCCGGCAAATACGTAATCCTAATAATATTATCCTTTTAATCTTCCCTCTAATTTCCTGATTACACAACTTTTATTTTTATATATTGCTTTTATTTATGTATTGTAATTCTTTTCATTCTTCACTGCAGCTTTATTTCAACATTTTGCTGTTCGTGTTAAATTGAAAATGGGAAGAGAAAATGTATTAATCATTCAGTTCCCTCAAAAAATAAAATAAAATAAAAAAATAAAACTGCAATCACCAGACGCAGTTTCTGTTGTTTTATTCTAGTAGCTGTTACTTTTTTATTCCTACGTACCGGAGGCAGCAGATCAGTCTTCCAGATGAATGCCTTACATGGTAATTTCTCTACGGTTGCTTAATTTGTGGCACAGAAATGTCTTTAAAAGTTGGTCAGCTCTAAAGCACGAGGAAATAGCTGCTTATTGCTAACGTATCTCTCAGTTGTTTGCATTTAAAACGAATAATAATAATAATTTAAAATAAAGCCGTTTTTATATGGTTGGTTTAATTAAAAATGAACACTGCAAAAGTGATAATTGAAATGTTATATACATATATATATATATATGGAATTTATATACGGAATTTCATTTTAATAATGAAAATAATACTTTAAATTGCTTCAAAATATCTAAAAATAGTAATTTCTTTAAAGTTAGTAGAACAACGCTCAGAAAAAAATAATGCTAATAATAACTAAAAGTCAACGATTAGGAAAATTCACACTGACTTAATACTCTCTTAAAGGATCTTAAATGGATTAAGAAGTGGGTAGTAATAGAGGGTTAAGCATATGTGACTCAATCACAATGCGATATATGCACACTTTGGTGACGTTCCTTGATGGAGTGACTTAGCTCTTCATCAGATATTTTTCACAATATAACATTGTTTTTAGCTAATTATGAGTTATAAGAATAGGAATAATAAGAATAGGAACAGAAGGGAACGTTTATCGGTTTCTTTATATCGACACGAAAGCAATTCCAAAAGAAATTATGAGAAATTTTTAGAAACAAAAGTTTAATTAAGCACTAACATTTGTTTTAACGATTTAATGATACTAAGAGATACCACGCAACTAAATATAGATTCTATATCTATTACACTACAAAAAAAAAAAAAAAAAACAAACAAAGTGCTTTTAGGATTAGTCAGGATATAAAATAAAGACAAATTTATTATATCAATTTTAAGTTTTATTTGTTACATAAACTAGTTAATAAATTCGTCAATACAAATTTCTAAGCTCGTAGATGTGATCAATACGTGCTGGTCTTAGAAAAAATGGCTGTTCGTTTAAAATATAGAGCGACAGCTGGATAATACTATAGCGTATGTAGCTTAATTGAAAACCCATTTATTTGAACAAGAAAACATATTCAGAGCAATCGGTCAAAAATGTCTAATAATGTAGTATTTTACTACATTGCATATAGAAGTGATAGTATTGCATTATTTAGCAAAGTTTTCGTACATTACCGGGAATGTATGTCTACCCATATACACGTACAGTATTTTTAAGCGCATTGGCCACACACACACCTGGACCTTAACTTTTTTAAGAGTCTCCTCATATGACATAACATAATATGCTTTTTTCACTAATACAATGAAAAAATCAGCATTTAGTAATCTCTTCTCGTATGAGTTATAGTTGTTACCAGCTCAATACGAGTATATTTGTTATATAATTCTTTAAAGGCTTGCATTAAACATGTTACCCTAAATATATCTATTAAAAGTAATGGTTCGTTCAACCTTAACACTAATGTTGCTTAGATTTACTGATTAATTAATTTTTAAACACTAATTGCTAAATAAAGAAAACTTCTTTACTGTTTTAAGACAACAAATGAAAAAAACGAAAACAACAGAAGAAAAATGCAACGAAGTAAAAATAATTGCAATTTATTTGGTGCGTGAAAGTAATGCAATTTAATGCAATATAATGAGCCTCTATGCAACACGAACAAATATTTGTTACGTGTGTGTGCAACCAGGCTGTTGATTACAGTGGTACATATAATTAGTATGCATATGAGGTTCCATCAAAAAAATAAAGCAAGAAAAACCCCGAAAACCACGCATTCTATTTCAAGTGTTTAAAATAAAAAATAGTACAAATTACTGTCCTGAATAAAAATCTGTATGTATGTGAAACCACTGCATACATGATTCCAAAATGTAATTAAACGAATACTGCTGATCGTTCTAGCAAATATTGAATCGATATCCATTGAAAAGGTATTGAAATTTTGCTCGATATCTTATAAGGTAATTTGACTTTCGAACACCAACTTGGCGTAATCATTACACCATTTTTATTTCGACGTTAAATTGTATTTAATTTAGGTATACTCAGACGTACATATCTTTATGCCTACATGTTATCGTCGTGTTCACACATTTCTACAGTAGTTTGTTATTTAAAATAATGTATCCACTTACTTAATTATTACAAAATTATTAAAATTAACTTGAACTGTGTTCTGCTATTTCGATAGTTATTTGTTTATGTGTTTAAAGAACATATTTGCACCTGTTGCCACACCATTTCATTACATACAATAATTAGATGTTTTAAACATTGTGGATTACTCCCATTCTCTCCAATTTCGAAGAAAGAAGAGCTTGTGGCCAAACCATTCTTTCTGAGACGATCAAAACCATAAGAGCAGAAAGCCAACACATTAGGCTATTAAATTACATTTGCGATATTTCTCAGTAGAGGAAAATGGTCATAAAGACGATTCTGGAAAAGTTATGGCCAGTATGGACAAACCATTCTTTCGCAGTAGATCAAACTTATGTGGATATAAAGACAACATAGTAGGCTGTTAAAATTAAAACGCCTAATTGTTGTTTACAACGGTTCGGCAATAAGGCTACTGGGCGAGAAGATCTTTCAGAGAGTTCAGAACAGTTCAGCTAATGTGCAAAATATTTATAGGTTTGGAGGAATGGAATTTTAAAGAATGTGAAAGCAAATATCTTCTTCTATATAAATAAATATAGTAGGTGCATTTGGGCTCTTTGAGAAATAAGTGACCAGAAAGGAAATGGAAAAAAAAAATTCTTCAAAAATTCAAAAGAGTTTAGCTTATATTCAAAAAAAGCAATCAATGTTTACCATTAATACTGGATCCTCTTTTAAAGTAAACAAAAAATTAATTCAATAGATATATAAATTTTATAAAATTTATAAGAAACAGTCAGAAGAAACATTAAGTTATATCGTTCTTTAACTAGTATCCATTTTCGCATTCCTTTTCAAATCCTTCTAATGCATTGAGGAATTAAAATGTTTTTTAATAAATTCCGAGCGACCATACTCATCAGCTACTTTAGCGGAGTTCAGTGCAAAAGGACGGCAAGATGTGTTTAATGTTTTTTTATCATCTATAAAAAGGTATATAAAATTTAAAATTGGGAAAATTGTTAATTAAAGAACTTACCCAATGAAGAATCACCCCACTCTATGGCCATGTTGTGCAATAAAACTAAAGCTACTACAACATGACGGTTTGTCAAAGATGAGCCATGCCACTCTTTATCCAATATGGCAAAACGTTTCCGCCAAAGATTCAGACATATCCGCGCGGGTTCGTAAGTTAATCTATGTGCGTTATTGAATGCCTGCTCGGGCAATGTCACAGCACAAGAGACTGGAGTGTAAAGCGAAGAGGAACATTTCATTGAACTATCCCCCAACAAAAGACGTCCTCGGAACTCATTTTGTTCAAATCGTTCCTTAATTCGCGATTGACTAAATAGTTCCGCAGCATTAAATTTAACCAACTTTGCAGGCTTTAAACGGAAATCCAAATCACGTATTTTAAAATCTGCGTCTGTTACGATTTGTACATGTAGTATTTCATCCTGTTTGATTTGTGTATCTCTGCCAATAGCACTACGTTTACATTTCACCTTCGTATAAATTACAGCCCCAATTATCTGCGACATATGGGCCAAATCGTAAAAAGATTTCGTCACTTTCTGCTTTTCTAGCAATAAACAAGGCATTCGTATATAACGAGATGCTTTATGAGCCAAAGCTTCAGCGACTCGTTTAACGATTTTTAGTAAAGTTCGATATGTGACGCCATGAACACGAGCAGTAATATCCGAGTGCTAGATAAATTGTACAAAAATATATTAATTTCCATTAAAATGTATTACAACTCTCAAATTGAATCGGAAACCACACATTTCCAAGTTCACATATTTTATTGATATTAAATACAATATTCTCAAGACTTTTGATTTTAGCAACACATGAAGTAATTTTTTTATTTGACTGTAACATTCCAATATTACAGTATTTCATACCTCTATCCCTCCCCAGTACCTTACAGAAGCCATTATTTGATACTCTATAGGTACTTGATTTTTTCGCACCCTTCCCTCAACATTTTGTTGATCAATTTCCAAATCGTCTTTTAACATTTCAATTAAACGTTTCATGTTTTCTTTACTAAATCTGTAAGAACGTCGAAAATGTGATTCGGTCAAATGCAGTAGCGGATTAAAACGTCTCCTCTTTGTTTCCTTAAATACAAACATGCTGTGCAAATGTCTGCTTTTTTCTATACGTCGCATTATACTTTCCATATCCAGAAATTCTTCAAACATTTTCAATTCATTTACATCATGTTGAAAATCCTCATACATTCCCATTTCCATTATTGATAATGTTATTTTAGTTTATTTTATTTTAAAGTTGCCATTACTATTATTCAATTATTATATAGGTGACCCCACTTTACCTAATAATCTGAATACACGCATATTTGCCGATGTTTATTGTTAGAGTTGATATACGATTATGTTCATAAACAATCATTCACAATTATCAACCTGAAAAACAAAATCAAGGTACCGTCACAGGGTAAACATTCTACTTTCTTTTTAACAAATAGCTTTTAGATTTATTTATTTCTTGAGTTCAAGTTCAATGAAAAATTTCATGTTTTCCTCTCACACGTACATTCTTATATGGTCTAACGTCCACTAGAACCAAGATGTTACAAAATTTGGATCATGCCCCATTTTAGTACACATATTTACTCTTAAAATTAGGCTGAATTCAACTAAACATTTAGTTTAATCTATTAAAGGCTTTCACTCAAATAAGTATACACGAAATATACAACAGATAACTGTAGTATACAATTAGATAAGCACCTAACAAGACAGGATATAAATTATTTGTACACATATGTGATTAAACTTTTAACAATTTTCCAAAAAGAAATAACTAAATTGTTTAAACGGTGTCATTTATTTTGTATGATAAAAAAAATAAGAAATGCATGATTTTAACGAATACTCTGGCGGAACACACTTTGTTTAGCTTTACTGGTAGCTGAATTTGACTTTTTTGCGGTATAAGAATCAGGCTTAAAACAATTCCAGAGACGCAAAGTTTCATCCGCACCAGCACTAATAACTGTACTACCGTCTGGAGACAAAGCCATTTGTAAAACTCTGGAAGTATGGCCAATTAGTTCGGCTTGTTTTACCATTGAAGGATACTTCCAAATTGTAAGTTGGTTGTTTGCAAAACCATGAGCTGAAATGAGTTCTTTATAATTGCGAGACCACAGTAGAGCGCAAACTTGAGATTTAGAGTCTACTGATTTAACAAGTGATCCGTTATTAATATTCCAAAATTTAATGCATCTATCAGCTGTACCTCCACCAGATGCTAATATATTTGCTTGCCAAGGACACCATGCTAATGCCCTAACAGCTGCTTGATGCTGATTAAGAATATGTAACGGTTCATTGCTGGTACCAATACCTCCACCAGTAGCAGACCAAACGTTCACCAAATTGTCATTTCCACCACTTGCAAGGTATTTATAATCCGTAGACCATTTAAGACCGCAAACTTCCTGCGTATGTCCTGCTAAATTAGCAACTTTATGTTCTCTGGCCCTAACATCATGGTGTATTATTGTGCCATCACGACTTCCAGATGACACCAAAAAAGAATTCCAAGCTAAAGATCCAACCCTACCCGAGTGACCATCCATTACTCGTAATCGTTTAATTTTGGAACAATCCCATAGTTCCACAGCTCCCATATTATTTCCAATGGCTAAAATTTGTCCTTCCTGAATCCAAGACAAAGCACAAGCATGATCACCTTCTTCGTATTCTACTAATTGTTCAATATTACCAGTAGCAGCATTCCAAAGATAAACGGCATTGCCTAAGGCCACAGTTACTATATTGTCAGCGCTCCAGTCCAAAAGATTTAGATCTATACATAGTTGAAAAATTCTGTACAATTAGAGAATGAAATTTCGTCTTACTTACAATAATCATTGATAATATCCGGTGCATCCAAAATACGGTCCGAAGTTGTGGGTATATATCGGGATCCGCTTTTGCCAGATATAGGAGTTTTAATCGAATAAACAACTTTTAAGGGGTTAATATGAAATTCTGGTGCAGCAGGCGCTTTATTTTGATAACACAAAATCCTTGTGGTCTTAACATCAGCTACTTGCATAGAGTCTGATATTAATTTTTGTCTTTCAGCCTTACCTGGAGTTATATTGTTATTTGAATTGTTATCATTTTCTTCGTCATTGTCAGATTTGTCTTGCTCCTGCTTTATCTAAAATTTAGATTAAATAGTTTCAAGTTGTAATTATTATATTTATATTTTATTTTCTTACCAAAAAATGACCTAATTCAAAATTTGTGGTCCCACGATTGGGTATAAATCTGTCACCTCCTCCTGGTGTCTTACCACCTTTATTTGGGGTAGGTGTTTTCTTAATTTTGCCGTCAGTATTTTTTCCCGGAGTTTTTGCTTGAGAATTAGCTGCCGAAAAACTGGTATTATTATACAACGCAGATAACACGGAACGTGAAACATTGATACTCCCGTTTAAACTGGCAGAGGACTCCTCTAATTTTTTTTGCCACCGAGGAGCAGGCCCCTTAGTTATTTCACCATCCAATGTGAACGCACTATTAATTTCATTCAGAAAATTAAACTGAGACATTTTGGAGCGTGGTATGCAATAATCTATCTATAAATATCTATATCACTGAAAATCTCGTAAATTATGTATTTCAATAATGGCGTTTAATTTTGCGCTATATAAAGTCAGTGCTGTTCACCGACAATATTCTATAATAGAATTGCCAAGTCTTAATATAATCAGAATGGCCAGCTCAAAAAAAATTGGCAATGTTCTGGCTTCTGTCAAGGCGAAATGAAAACGCAATGGATTATCGTTGCGTTGTTTAACACTTTAACAGCTGTTGATATGTTATTTAACTCAAATAAAATTGTTAGTAAATTTCATATAGTTTTAGCCTGAAATGGGTTTTTTCGTCAAAGCGGAAGGGACACCTCAGGAAGAGATTTCTGGTTTGTTTAGAGATACAACATCACAGGATATAACATCATCTAAGAAAACTCAAAGCGGGACTACAAAAGCGGTAGATGCTGAAAAAGAGAAAAAAGAGTGGGGTTATGATTTGTATCCGGAACGTCGCAGTGAGTTCAAACCGAAATGGTCTCGTATTTTCCTGGGAATGGAGGGTCACGAAAATATTGATAAAATGAAATGTGAACGTAATGTTTATTGGTGTGCTAAGAATAGTCCTCTAGTTAAATTAATGATGGGCGCTTTAAAAAGTTCCGGTTGTCCAATAGATTTAGGAAGACATATATCATGTGAAGTTTGTGATAAATCGGTCACTGGAGGATACGATCCCGAGCTTAATCAGATCGTTGTTTGCCAAAACACGGCTAAGAATCAAGGCATGGTACAAGGTGTTTTAACACATGAAATGATTCATATGTTCGACTATTGTAATAATGATTTGGATTTTCGCAATATTGATCATTTGGCTTGTACAGAAATAAGAGCAGCTAATTTAGCACACTGCTCTTTCTTAAGTGCAATGATTCAAGGAGATTCTTCTTTCTTTGGCATTAAGCAAACCCATCAGGTAAATAAAGAAATATAAATTGCTATAGTACTTTTGAGCTTTATAGAGATTAAATATGTTTTGCATACTAACAGTAAATGGAGCATAATAAGTTTTATTCATACATTAGGAGCCGATCAGCTTAGATTAAAATTTTAACTATTTTATTATAAATATACGTTTATAGGATTTTTATATTAGTATATTTTTTTTACTGCATGATGTTTGGCGATATGAAATGGGATTACTGTATCCCATCAGGTTTACCAAGTTAAGAAAATAATTTGTAAATATGTCTAGAATTTCCAGAATCCTTAGGAATATCGTCATTTTCTAACTTGTCCAAAGCCTCATTTTTTATATATATATATGTATGTATGCACCTTAAACTGAAACTGACTCATGTTACATATAATCTCTATTACATAATCAAATTTGGAAGAAGGTCGCAAAAGAAGATATTTTTTTTTATTATTTTTCTCGTAGAAGTAACAGTAATATAATTTATAATAAATAAAATATAAAATCGCTTAAAGTTATTTTATCCTTAAGAAACTGTATTTTTATTTGCAGAATTGTGTGAAATCCAAAGCATTGGCTTCCGTTTTAGCTGTCCGAAATGTTACAAAAAAGGAAGCTGTAGAAGCAGTTGAAAGGGTGTTTCCTAAATGTTATAATGATTTAGAGCCCATTGGACGGCGTATAAGAAGGAATTCGGTGGATCCACAAAGAGCATATATGGAGGGTCCCATGTATGGTTACGATGTTTATTAGTGTATCTAAGTGAAAAAATATTTAAAATTATGTATTTGTATTAAATTTCTCTCAAAATTGTTAAAAAGAAATTGAATACTTTACTAAACAAAGTTTGAAGTTCAATAATTTTACAATGTAAATATAAAAAACCAAATTTTTAATAATACATAAAAGATTAGTTTAATTTGCAGAAGAGAACAACGTCATTGAAGGTGAACAGTTTGAATTCCGGAGAGACCACTCCACTGTTCATCAAATTAAAGGATTTATTAGATCGATTGAAAACAATAAAAAAAATCGCAACATCGCTGGAGTTGGTGCTTTTAATATTGAGAATGTTTTTCACACAATTTTACAACGGTACATAAGCTCAGTATTAAGTTTTCCATTTTATTCACAGAGAGAAACATTACAACTATCATACATATGTATATAGTAAAGCTTTAAAAAATATACATAATTATACATCATCTTAATTTTTTTGTTACTTTATAAAAATATTTTTTAAAAATTATAATGCTGATGTCAGAATATATGAAATGAAAATTCTTTTCCTATATACGTATCTAGATATATAAATATATGATATATATGTACATGCAGTGAAAACCTTAGAAATTTTTATATTTTGTCAATATTTGTTTTTGAAAAAAAAAACCAATTTTGTGTTAAAAAAGTTTATTTAATATTCAATATACATGTAAGGAACTAATTTGTTTTTTCATTTCATAACTATAGTATTGATTTTTAATTTTAAAATAAATAATAAAAATAACTGCTCACAGTGAAACGGGGCAGCGTATTTTAGTTCTTTTTTGTGTGTTCTAGTAATTTGTTGGGAATCCCTTTTGTGCGATAACAGATTTTAGTCTATTAGGGATGAATTCCACTAACTTTTTTGTCAATTAAGGATGGATTCTATTAACTTTTTTGTTTATTTTCGGAATTCCAACTTTATTTTATCCCACCAATTTTCAATTATATTTAAATCTGAAGATTGCGGTGGAGTTTTAATAACCATTGTAAATTTTTACAACCTTTTATTATACCAAAGTTATGGTTAGGGTCGTTGTAATGATAAAAGTAGAAAGTATCTTTTGTACCTAGTTTCTTTCTAAAAATATTGAATTATTATTAATTATATTGAATATTTATTAACGATCAAAAATATATATTTAAAAAAAGAACTATATAAAATATTGATATTAAATTTAAAATATAAAACCACTTCAGGTTTTAGGTTATTAGAGGTTAATTAAAAAACGGAATATATAATAAAAATCTCTATGATGTTACAATATTTTAGGTTGCGTTAATAAAGCCGTTATATATGTGTTTTCTCTGTTTTTAGCGCGGGGTAGGCATCTTAGCACAGGGTTTTCCATGTTTTATATTTTTGATTGCTGCATAAGATAGACGCTGTCACATAAATAAAGTCTGTGTGTTTAGAACGTGCCTATGATTCGGGGATATACCCTGTGTCATACGGTTACCCTGTGCATGTGGTGATAATTGGAACTTACCTATGTTACCCTGTATTTAGAATGATGCCCAAGTCATCGGTATCCGCACTTCAGGAATATTGCTCTAAAAACAAAATATCGTCGCCTGTGTACGACTATATTAATGTAGAGGAAGGTGGAGGGTTTGTTTGCAGAGCTGTTGTTATGGATGTTGAAGCAGATGGAGTAGGTAGATCTAAAAGGGATGCAAAGCATTTAGCTGCACATAATTTGATTAAAAAATTACGCATAGGATGTCCTGGTCTAGACGAAATTCAAAAAGTAGAATATTTAAAGCCGCCAGCAACTGATATGATTGTATTATTACGAGACTATTGTGTACAACATGATCATCCTTTGCCTGTTTTTGAAATTGTACAGCAAGGAGGTACACCAGACACTCCCGAATTCATTGCCTTATGTTCTCTGGCCTCCATAAAACGCTACGGAGCTTCGGAGAAAAAGAAAGACGCTAAACAAATAGCTGCTATGGCCATGTTGAATGTTGTATCAGATGTAAGCGGTTTAAATGCTTTTTGTTTATACGGCATTTATTTATAATTGTTTAGTTCTAAAGGGCCTTTAAATTATTACTTGGTTTTTTTCGATATTTTATAAATTTTTTAATATTTTTGCCAAGTGCAGATCTCTTATAAATATTAATTTTTCCCCCGATATTTATTTACACTTTGTGTTAATTTTTCAGGAAATTCTGATATCTGAATAAACAAAGCGTAAAGAAATCAAAAAAATAAATAACTTTCATAAAATATATTAATTAACACTCTGCTCTGAAAATAAGACTATTTTAGACTAATTATTTTACAAATTTCTTTTGAGAAACAGCGTTTCATGTCACATATGTAACGTTATTTGTATATGTATAACTCAAAAGTTAAGACCCGCGTCGAATTTTTTTTTGTATTTTCGTATTTAAAAGAAATTTTGTTAAAAACGGAATTTATTTTTAATTTTTTTTAAAGAATACACAAGTTTTGGATCATCAAATGCAGCTTGCAACAATCGATTCTGCAATAGAAGATGCGGAATATGAACGTTACCATAAGTTCAAAACCTATCGAGAGCTTTCCGAAACAACACTAGGCGAAAGCGCGCCAGGTGTTTTGTTATGTGATCGCCACAATTACTTTACGAAATTTCATGATCACATAAAAAAAGCAGCTTTAGAAATTATTAATAGTATAGATTATCACCGAAATGATGCAGAACAAGTTACGAAATTATTTGAGGCTTTAAAAATTACTCCACGTATCACAATCCTTCCAGCAGCAAATTCGGCAGAAAAAATGGTTCAGATAGAAATTAATTGTGACTATGACGTTTTATTTTTAGATTTGGAGAGTAATATTTACTTTAGCGTTATTAATTACTTTAGTGATATGTTGAAATAGATAATACCAAGAAACTAATAATAAAATAACTCTACATGTATTATGTGCATATTTAATTTGTTTGTTTTATTTGGCCAGAGAGTTAGTTGAATTTTGTATTTATTTTTCATATAATTTGGCTTCCCATATTTTCTAAATAAAACTTGGGGTTTTCACCCCAAAAAGTTTTGTCTACTTTTTCAGGGAAAGATTTTAAAGTTATTTTTAATTATTTTGATTAAATTCAAAAAACATCGTTATTTCGTTCTATCGTTATAAAAAGTAGTAGACCAAATTAGATGAAAAATAAATTCATCAATGCAGTTTATTTTAAGAAACAATAGCTCTAGCTAACTGGTTCTTAAATCGATTTGAAATAAAATGTTTTTGATTTTCAGTATAATAACACCAATTCAAATTAAAGGACATCAACCTGATTCGTATTTATTTCCAGTACGATTTAGAGTGAGCACACCATCCCTGTAGCCATTTTTGATGATTTTGTAATTCATAATTGATTTTTAGATATAAAACAGGTGGTTTTCGTTTGAATTTTCTGAGACTTTTTGCTAAAGAGGTTCATCGATGGGTTAGATCTTGCCATCAAATGAAATGCCAGTACCTCAAACCATAAATAATGTACTTGTGTTTTTATACATATTTAGTAATTAAACAGCCAAATACTATTTCTGTTTCCAAGGAAAGTTTTATCTTCCAGAAACACTTGGTACTTAAATCACTCAGAGAAGATAAAGGGGAAAATATCTTCGGCACTTCAATCTGTTACATATTTGCTTTTACATTTACAGGTATATTAATATCACATTACACATACTCATATGTATGTTTACTAGTGCAGGAGTATATATTTTATTATTATAGTAACAATAGCTTCGGGCTCTGATTTTATATTTTTATTAATATTAAAATAAAAAATATCACTTTTAATATCCTCATCTTAAATTTCCAAATTATTGAGAAATGTTCCTGCTTTCAGCAAATTCGTAGCGAATATAGTGTTTGAAACAGACGGTAGGTATCAACGGCTATTTAATCTGGTGGTGGAATTGTTCTAGTCTTGTTTCATTACAAAATACATGTGCTTGTTACTTTGATTCCAACAATTTCGTATGCTGCCTTCTGTTCAAGGCACTTTAGAAGGTATACAATAAGCACATGTAGGCACCAATATATTCCAATTTTAACAATAGTTTATGGCAAGTTTAGGTTAAACCGGCGAAAACTGAAAGGTCTTGTTCAAATTTTTTTTTTTTTTTTTGCAATATTATCATTCTATGTCAACTCATTTTTGCGTTGTTTTCAGCATTCTTGTAAAAATTCCTGTTACTGTTATTTTCTTTTTAATAATACACAATGCATTTTACAGCACTATCAATCCGCGTTCTTTTTAACTTATAATATATATGTCCTTCGTTACCCATATATATATATATACGCACATGTGTGTATGAACGATGGTCAAACATATTCCAGAAAATCATACCTCAAAAATATCAAGTTTTTTGTTTTTGTTATTATGTAAACGAATATGATAAAAAATATGAGCAACGTAAAGAAATGTTTACATCAGACAGTGATAATGTAAAAAATTCCATTAGAGCTAGAATCAGTTTTACATTGTATCAATTCTCATTGGATATAAATTAAAAATAATAGTTTATTTAATGATTAGACTTCATTGTTGTTCAATAACCGTTATCTCAATGGGGGGAATAAATTTCCAAATATGTTCTTGTTGTTCATGGTAACTTCGTGCACCAACTGTAATATCATTTAGAGTAATATGCAATCTATTTGCGGGTAGGTGAGGCGTAGGACAGGACCGAGTACGAACAGCGTTCTTTGTATCCGAAACTAAACTCTGCGGTTTAGCGTGACATTGGATCATAGTTTTAAAACGACCAGGTGTAAAAAATAATACAGTGCATTCATGATTGATTTTTTCATCTTTGCGCAAAATCGGTATACGTATTCTGAAATGCAAAGAATATTTGTATATGATTTTCTTAAATATATTATATATACATAAAAATTTCTTCTGCTTGAACAAATATCATATTTTTCCTAAACTGCATACATACATATATACATCTTTTTATAAAAGAAATTAAAGAAATAATTTTAATATTTGTGTTATTTGACAAAATCGACAAATACGAAAAAAAATTAACAAATTCATAAATACAATGACTTTATAGGAAAATAAAACCTACATACGAGTATAAGTATATTTAATTGGTTTCAGAAATCACCACATCAAGCTAGTACATTTCAGTTGATGTATGTATGTACAAATGCAGGTCTTACCGATTAGGTCCTGAAATAGCTACTCTTGTTTCTAAATTGTAATTTTCTGTGCCATTCAAGTAATCTTGATAAAATTTTATAGTAAGGGTTAAATTTTTTAAAGGTTGTATAGACTGATTGCAAACGGTTACGCTGAGAAGAGAACCTTGACCCGCAGTACATATAACTTCTGATTGTGGTTGTACTGGCTGACTTTTAAAGCATATGCCTAAGGAATTAGATTAAACATTAGAAGTATAGAAATATACATTCTTATTACATTGATGACTTACTCCATTGTAATGGTGACACTGTGCACAAATCAATCATCGTTGACGTTAAAATAATTCCTTTTAAGGAAGCTTTTCCATGTATTTCTGTACCCGTCAATGACCAATTGATGTTTACACTCTCCGCTATATGCTTTGAACATAATCGACTTACAGAGTCATTGAAAGACCCCATATCAGTACGAAAACACAGTTCTGGAATTATATGTGTGTATATTTATAGCAATAGAGATTAAAAATAGCAATCATACTGTAAAAAAATAATTGGTTGGCAGTAGAATATTAATATAATATTTTAAAGCCACATTAGGCAAATCCTTAACTTTCGTTACAAAATTGCATCACCATTCATCCAACTTTTAATGAACATTTTAATGTTTTTCATTACAACGATTTGAAACGATGCTTTTTCATTATTTTGTGTGGTTAAAAACAGAAAAAAATTAATAAATAACATAAAAACCTTTTTCCATATTCTCAGCTATTTCTTCTTCTCTGGCCGCCCAAACCTGTTCAATAGAACACCGGTCTACTGGAATAGGAACTCGGCAACTATCTTTTGCTTCCATAGAAATATTCTTGTTATTTGTATAATTGAGCGCCATTTCTTGAGCAGTTAAATTTGTTATATCCAAAACTAAATAAAATTGCGAAGGACTAAAATATAAAACAAAAGGAATATAAAAAAAAACACATGTGAAATTTTTTTAAAACTTCAACATATTTTATATTGACTTACATTTCAGCCGGTAATACGTCCCAACTTGTAATTTGCACACTTTGCACAAGTTCAAGTTTAAAATATACCGAACATTGCCGGCAATATCCTTCTTTTAATGCTTCACCACCAGAATATTTGATACGAAATTGAGCTTCTATGTGTTGCTTTTGAGTAGCAGCTGAATTATCTTCAGTTGTTGACAAACTTAAAGGGGCCAGTGAATGTGAAGCAGTTGATGTGGATGCTGCAGAGCGGAAACTGCCATATGGAGTGTCATTACGACGCATCGCTGATTGATTCGGAGAACTCACTCGTGATGGCAAACTTACATGACTGGTTGTAGAAAAATTCGTGGAATATTGTAATGCCGGAGAATTGTCATAAGTATGAACATTTGAAGAATTTACAGAATATACATTATGCTGATTAGCTATGGGGCATATAAAATCAGCTTCAGCGAAAACGTGGACTATAAAATCTTTACTACATTTTGCTGGTATTGGTAAAATAGACTTTTGTAAGAAAAGAAAATAAACATGTATATCAATAATATATAGATTGTGTTGAACTAATCAGTTACTGAATGATGACAATTGATTTAAAATATGTATAAAGTTTTATTTAAATTTTTTCCATGAACTTTTTGGTTTTAAACTAATTATTTTGTTTATATATCATTTAATTGCAACAATAAGAAATTAGATAGAATACGGATATCAAAATTCTTCGAAATCAATGATATATATTCAAATCAAACGATTTTCATGACAAAGCTGAATATTTTTTAATTACCTGTAAATCGTCATTGATTTGAAATATCCTTTTTTGTATATCTTGGTCAATGTTTGATGTTATATGAATATCCAAATGTTCGACTGGTATATCACTATTGTTTGTTAACGTAATAATACATGCAGATGATTCACCATTGTATAGCGTCAAGCTGGCTGTTGTTATAACGCTTTCTTCTGCTGTCATATTACTAAATGTGGTTGATTGCGGTAAAGATGTTTTAATCGCAATATTTGGCAGTGCTGGTATTACATCAACTAAAAAATTATGTGGAAATCTCCTATCCTTCATATGTTTAATACGGCAATTGGATTTTACACCCAGTGTGTGAGTGCTATAACCTTGAATTTCCAACGGCCCAATTTCTATTGGAGTTCCGCGCAAAATAACAAATGTTGGCACTTGTGATTGCAAAACCACAGTTTGTGGTAGAGACTTAAATACAATACCATTGGTCAGCAAACGCATATCGCATATGGTCAACTCGAACGGCAATGGATTCAGCAGTCGTACAGTTACTTCGCTTATATTATTTTGTACCCAAGCAAATGCTATAAAATGAAAAATATTAATTGAATCTAAAAATTCTTAATATTATTTATTCTTATTCTATACGGATATTTATAACAATTTATACATTTACTTTTTGATACGCTAGAATATTTTCATAACAAAAATATTCAAATATTTGTAATATTTTAATTGGTTATTAAATTTAATATTTTCCTGAAGAAGTTTATTATATTGGTAGCAAAATAAAAATAAAATAGTTATTTCTTCGTTAGTGAGCTAGAATCACACCAATCTTTTTTTAATCAATGAAGCACATAAATTTTTTATAAATTCTTTTCAGTTTTTGCAATGTATAATACATATATATCACACTTACATATTTTATATTTATCCTTATTTTTCTCCCTTCTATCAATGGAATTAAATTGCAGTGGGGTGTACAAAAATGGGCCACTTTCGGTTTGAGCAGTTTTTATACGCAATGGTTTCAAATGAGATGGTAAGTCTTTCACTGCAATATCCAAACACAATGGAAGATCCGTAAGATTAGCGGGAGGTATAATAGTACCATTTTCTAAAACAAGCGGAACTGGAGAACCCTCACATTGTGCACTCAAATTCTAAAAATTGACACCATAAATTTACATACTTAAAAAAAGGAAAAAAAAATGTGTAACCTGGAGTTGTAGTGCCATTTCACTTTGCTCTGCCGGTGTCATATTATGCCATTGCGTTTGCAACAGAAATGTCATGTGTCTGGTAGCTAAAGTAGAATGACCCAAGTGTTTAGCAGCTATGATAAGCGACTGCAGTAAATCAATTTGCAAGCAGGGCCATCCCGATCTGGTTTCTAATACTTCCAATGGATCTAGAGAAAGCGTATAACCTGGAAAACTAGAAAGTATATGACGATATGTTTGCGACCAATCAATGAATTTATGTGCAGCTGTTTGGGTCGAGGAATATGGTTGCATATGTTTTAAAGCAGCTAGTTTCTGAAAGAATGCTGCCTTACGCCTATACCCGATTTGTTGGTAGAGTGATGTCATTACCTCAAAACTCTTTATGCAATCTATTTCGATCATTGAATGATTAATATACAAAATATTTTGCAAGCACATGGCAACGTCTAAAGGTCGATTTTGTTCTATAAATATCCGAGCTGCCTTGAATGAAGCCTCAATTTCAACTATAGATGCATTGCTATATTTACTATAATTTATTATAGCATTTTGAAAATGACTCAAAATTTCATCCGATTTCAAAATATTTCCAGGCAAATCACAATGTTGAGCGGAACGATAATTGCTTGCTGAAATGGTAGATGTCGAAGATGAAGAAGTCGATGAGTTGCTAGAAGTTTGAGATAAAGTTGATGTTGTTAATATTGACGAAACTGAAGAATCTGAAGCTGAATGTGGTGGTTGCTTTTGGTGTGAAGGCGATGTAGAAGGGTTTTCAAAATTTTCATGAATAATCTTCTCCGACGTATTAAAACGTTTCGTGATTTCACTATGCCGCCACTTTTCATGAGAACTTTTCAAAAGTGATCCCTCTTGCAGAGAAGCATTCCGATGAAAAGTTTCATCAGCACGTAGGTGAGGATAAAGTAAACACACTGATGCCGAACATAAACCTTCTTCGGCAGCACCTTCCCATAATAGATCATTAATAGACTTTAAGTTGTCGCAGGCACTATGGTATAATCCTAAAGCAATTTCAACTAATCCTGCTTGTAATGAAAGATCCGCCAAATTTTTTGTTATTCTGCCTACAACTCGCTTTCTATTATTCCTAGACTCCATATCCAGGCCAACAAAATCACGTTTTTCAAAAGGAGCTGTTAATAGTGCACATTTTTCCACCTTTAGCCGCGAGCACTCCAAACGCCTTGATTCTAACACCCAGAATAAAGCATTTACAAAATCAACAATATGTGACTCTAAATCTGAACACATTTCATTCTCTCTGTAGAAGAAGGCTTGCGCTTTAAAGTTTGTAGGCGTTGTGAATTGATCTTCCAAACGATTTGATTTTTGTTGGATTTCATTCTTAATGTTGCGTAATTGATTTGAAGTAACTGTGGTCTGTGTCTCGTTTGCTTCATATTCCTCTATTTCGGCAGGCCCAAAAAATATAGCTCTCGAATCATATAACGTACTACCATACCGAACTTTAAGAGATTCATGTTGGCGACATAATTCATTTAATTCCTGTTGGCTATCAAATTTGCCTATAGTAACCAAGCCTAATAATCGTCGATGTGTTTGAAAATCCCCCCAATCATTATTTTCAACAGGGTGGTCATGAATGTAGCGTATCCATATATCCCTTGCAAGACCGCTAGAATCTTAAAATAAACTTTATCCAAATTATTGTCGCTACATGGAACTGCACCCACATACTTACCAATTATTTTAACATTATTAACTCGTCTGACCTTGTCAAAAGCTTTTTGTAAGGTTCTGGGTTTTGATGGTCCAACACCCCTTAATAACACCAATAAATAACTATGATGCAAAATTGTTTGTTCGTAATCGGGACGAGACATATTTTATTTTTCAATCACCAAGTAGATGGTGTAAATTTTTTGCTTTCCTTTATTTAAATTATATTAATTATTTAATTATATTAATTCTTTGAAACTCTAATGGAAAAAGAAAAATATTGTACTATCAAACAGCACCGCCCCCATGGAATGTGCATATGAAAGTAAATTTGTATTAATACCCGGTAGAAAGTGTATTGAATTTGCGTAGTATTTACATTTGTATGTAAGCGGATTGCATTTACTAGGAGTTTTCACAATTATTTCATCAAAATTAATAAACATACATATATTTTTGTTTCGGTTTAATCACTTTAGAATCACTTAAATTTTACATACTTAAATATGTAATTACTTTGAGACTCTAGTAAGACTCTAAAACCACAAAATAATAATTTAAACAATTTTTTTCATATTTGTGAAAGATTTTTAAATATACCAAGAATTTATAAAAGGTAAACTTAATACACGAAACGTTTTGTTCAAAAAATCATTATTTGGTTTTTGTCAAGTACACGTATATTTTCAAAAACTGCGAAAAAAAGTAATCGGTTGTACTTTACATCCTTTCTGCCATATTTCTTCCACGTCTTTGAGCAAATAATTGTTAACTGGTTTAATAACTTTTCCCGAAAATCGCAAAAAAGAAACATTACAACTTAGTATTCAGAATTAATAAAAATATTTCCTAGTGATGAGATGTATTTTTTGACAGGTCCTTTCCTTTTTTTCTAGTGATGGCACTAAAATAATCGAGAGATGTGGGTTGAAACAGATTGAGAAACGATCATCTGCAAAAATGTATAGATTATAAATCGCACCTTGGTGTAGAGAATCCTAAGGATTTTTTTTGTGGGATGTTTACTGACCACTTTCTTTTTTGAAATGTCACAATGAAAAACATATTCACTATTAGATAACGACATTTTTTTTAGGTATGCATTTCTGCACTAAAGATAAAATTGCAATAACTACAGAAATTTAAAATTAATTCGATTTGTATAAACAAACTTTTATATGAAATGTAAAAAATTTGGAATAAAGTGGGGTTGCCGCACTAGAGAATGGTTACTGCTCAGGCCATTCATTTAAGTGAACTAAAGAGAATAGCATATATCTATGGCGAATTCAATTTAAAATCGATTATTTACTTTAAAGAGAATAGCCGCACACATTGGTGGGAAAAGATTAATTGTCGATGAAATGATATTTTTAAGATTCGGGAAACTTATTCCACTAAAATTTGCAAGAACTATTAAAACACTCTGCAAGTTCAGTTGAAACGCATTTAATTTTTGTTGTAAATTTGATGTTGTATTTTTGAAATTGCGATTATGGTTCACAACAATTGTTTTTAAGAAAATTAGTTGTCAAAAAGTTACAACAGCTAAGTAGGTGTTGTGTCACTAAAAAAATTTCTTCTCAATATAACACACTGTAAGAAGAGAAAATTGTTTCTGAAATTATTCGTTGACAAATTTTTCTGCTTACTATTTATTTTTAATAACCTTTATTTTAGTGAATGTTTTTTTATTTATTTTAAAGATTTTTTTATGTGTCTCAATTTTTGATTTGAAAGATTTTTCATATTTATTTAGGTTTAATAATTTTTTTTTCAATTTGAAACAATTTTATTTTTAATGTTTTATTCCTTTTCGAATGCGTGCGTTTTCTTTGTATCCTCATCACTATCATAGAAAACCTCGACGCTAATGTTTATTATTTAAAATTTTTTTGTAACTTTTTATTTATTTATATTACTCATAAATATATTACATATATTTATATTACTTATTTATATTTTGTATATTAATAAAAATAACTTCTGCTTATTTTTTTAAATTTTCACTGCGCCAAATTTGTTGAAACGTGTTAATTTTGTTTTCAACTGTCTGTTTTGAGTACCCAAAGATGCATTTTTTAAGAAAAGTATATTAACATTGAAGAACAAGCGTGTAACGTACACAACATCTAGATATTGTAAACCATAATCAGAAAAACTGTAATAAGTGCTTACGATTTTTTTGGTCATATATTTTCCAAGTTTAAACGTACCTGTAGACACAAGCCCGATTTTCGAAAAGTTTCTCATTACGAAATGTGAATGAATGCAATTTGACAGAATTATTTATTATAATTTTTTTTTTATTTTGGGAAGACAACTATTTTTATAAGTGAAGTGTGATTGCATAATTAGTTTTATTTAAAGATCTCAACTGTTTTTTATATAACATTAAAGTTTTTATTATTATTATTTTGTTATGAAATGTGATAAGTTCAAAATAAAATAATATAAGTAAGACAAATGTACAAATGTAATACGTACGTACATACGTATCTGATATACATATGCGTACATATGCATAACTACTTACCTAAAAACTTAATGGTTTCCAAAGAAAAATGTGATAAAATATGTAATATTGCATTCAGAATTTATTAATTGAATAAATGAAGTGAATTTTACAAAATTACATATTGATTTTCAACAATAGCAATTATTATAATAGTCTAAGTTTTCGACCTGTCTATATTTTATCTTTTAAATTTTGTTTAATGATTTTTAATTCATCCAATCAAGTTTACCTTCATTGCCGAAATACACTGCAAATTCCTTTCTAATGCCTTCCGCTGCCACTTTTGTGGCTTGTAAACTACATCTGAGTTACTAATTCTAGGCGGGAAGGTTTCTTCAATGTTTTCAGGGTAGGTAGAATCGTTTTGAAACAAATAAGTATCAATAAATGCATACTGTAAATACCGATTAATACGTCTTCATCTGAACTATCATCGGATTCCAAGTAAGCGGCTATTTCAATGAACTCAATCAAATCATTAATAATTTTTTTTTATTCCTTCCATTTTTACATACATTTGGTTTTTTTTTCAATTTTAATTTTACAAATGTGAAAATACAATAAGAACAAGAGAAAAGAAGGCATAAAAAAATACATAAATTGCAATACTAGATTCTTCTAATGTGGACACTCTTGCAATTTCAAAGCAGAATTTCATAAAAATTGTATGCATCAAAATTGGAATCTGGACGGGGACTAACGCATCGCAAACAAGAGTAGCCCCCTGATTTCATAAGGTGAAAATCTCGCAGTGCCCAGGAAAGCAAAATAATGAGAGGGCAATATCCGCTAGTGTAAATAAAGCTAGTAGATACATGAACAAATGGTATCAGATAAAAAAAATAATAAAATTACCCCAAAAGAATTGTCAGCTTTCGTTAAATATGTGAACCACCAGACATACCTTACAGATTTACTTTACCATTACTAGTTTGATTAAGTGGCTGTACTTAAATTTTGATGGCTTTATTAATACGAGTGTCTCCATGTAGCGAATTCTGTTGTAAATATTGTATAATAGAGCAACCGTGTAATTTTTGTATTCTAATTCCTCTTATTAACTTGATGAGGTATAATGAGAATGGTTCATATTCCTGTAATTTTTAATAAATAAACATAATCGATTGGCAAGGCTTGCGCAAGTATTGGCTCTTCAGCTTAGTTATATTATTTAAATAATCATCTCATAAATATAAAATTTAATATATGAGGTTAGTATTCCTATTATCGCCTTAATTGTTCAAGATTTAGCACATTCATAGAGCATTGACTTACCGTGTGCCTCATCAATTTCAGTAATGCCACGAACATTTTGATTTCTTCCATAAATTTTTGTAGGCTTTGTTACTTCATGGTATAATTTTATGATTTTAATTATAGCTCCCAATAACTTTTTCTCACAAGAATAGATAACACATCTACAGCATCAGTTACCTATGCGAACAAATAAGTGGTATTCCATAAATAATTAGTTGAAATATATGTGCATATGTATAGTAATACATACCAAAAATTACTCTATGTGCAAATCCTTTGAGTGCAAATTCAGGCCGGATAAAATAATGTCATGTATCCTTTTGTGAATACATCTTTATATTTGGGTAAATGGCCAATTCCAGTTATTTAAATGAATACTCCGTGACCCTTACAACTGTATACTTTGTGCATTTGCAATCAATTGAACAAAAAATAAACAAATCCCCACAGTTGAGTAATCATAGTCCGCAATATGAAACCAGAACAGAGATGTAAATTTTCGTACTATAAAAACCTATATAAGTTGCATTGGGGCAAATTCAATTATTCGCCTTTAACATTAAATTTAAAACAAAGGAACACGAGTACAACAAATATAGTTATTATATTAGTTATATATACATATATATATATATACATCGAATGTTAAGTTATTATTATTGTAGAAATTTGTATTTGCCACATGCAAACAAAATTTCTTGGGGATGCTGAAGACCCATTTTCGCGAGGAGTTAAGTGTATCTCGAGAGATGGTAGGCGGCCTTGAATCCAGCTTACAGCTACTTACAGGAATTACATTTAAATAATCTTATTAACACTTAAAATATTGCTTACTATAGAATTAAAATATAAAAAAATTTGTGAAATAAAATTTGTCATGGAGTAAAATAAACTTTTTATTATATAATAATAATTTTATTTTTGATGTACTCGTGTTCCTATGTTTTTAATTTAATGCAAAATAAGCGAATAATTGAATTCGCCCCAATGCAACTTATGTAGGTTTTTATAGTACGAAAATTTACATCTCTGTGCTATTTTCATATTGTGGACTATGATTACTCAACTGTGGGCATTTGTTTATTTGCGTTCAATTGATTGCAAATGCACAAAGGATACAATTGTAAGAGCCACGGAGTATTCATTTAAAAAACTGGAGTTGGCCATTTACCCAAATATAAAGATGTATTCACAAAAGGATACACGATTTATTTTATCCGGCCTGAATTTGCACTCAAAGGATTTGCACATAGAGTAATTTTTGGTATGTATTACCATACATATGCACATATATTTCAACTAATTATTTATGGAATACCACTTATTTGTTCGTATAGGTAACTGATGCTGTAGATGTGTTATCTATTCTTGTGAGAAAAAGTTATTGGGAGCTATAATTAAAATCATAAAATTATTCCATGAAGTAACAAAGCCTACAAAAATTTATGGAAGAAATCAAAATGTTCGTGGCATTACTGAAATTGATGAGGCACACGGTAAGTCAATGCTCTATGAATTTGCTAAATCTTGAACAATTAAGGGGATAGTAGGAATACTAACCTCATATATTAAATTTTCTATTTAGATTATTTCTGTATCTATACTTACATACTGGACAAACGCAGTCGTTTCTATTGAGGATACATACAGAATACGAAATATAAAACAAATTAGTGAAGAAATCAGAATTGGCAGCGCACAAAAATATTCATTTATTTCTGACTACTTTTCTGTGACCGGTAGGATATGTATATGTTTTGAGCATATTGTACTGCAACTAGTTGCTAGTTTCTGCTCTAGTTTCAAAAGTCATATACATCTAGATACGAGCCCATGTGTATATAATATCTCAACTTGTTCTTAAAATTACTCTGTACTATGGTACTAAAATAGATAAAAAAAGATATTGGTATTTTATATAAATTTGCTGCAGCTGATAAAAATTATTAACTTGTTTATTTGCCGTGCAAAATCTGTTCTTTATTTATATTTTTCTCTCCTCCTTATACCAGCTTAATGGTACCTATTTAATTTAGTTTATAATCTACATAATTTATTCCGTAATGCTTTTCTGCTTTACACAGATCCCTTACAGAATGGTATTTACTTGCAAGTATTTGCAAATGGAGTTGAAAATATATTATTTAAATAATATAACTAAGCTGAAGAGCCAATACTTGCGCAAGCCTTGCCAATCGATTATGTTTATTTATTAAAAATTACAGGAATATGAACCATTCTCATTATACCTCATCAAGTTAATAAGAGGAATTAGAATACAAAAATTACACGGTTGCTCTATTATACAATATTTACAACAGAATTCGCTACATGGAGACACTCGTATTAATAAAGCCATCAAAATTTAAGTACAGCCACTTAATCAAACTAGTAATGGTAAAGTAAATCTGTAAGGTATGTCTGGTGGTTCACATATTTAACGAAAGCTGACAATTCTTTTGGGGTAATTTTATTATTTTTTTTATCTGATACCATTTGTTCATGTATCTACTAGCTTTATTTACACTAGCGGATATTGCCCTCTCATTATTTTGCTTTCCTGGGCACTGCGAGATTTTCACCTTATGAAATCAGGGGGCTACTCTTGTTTGCGATGCGTTAGTCCCCGTCCAGATTCCAATTTTGATGCATACAATTTTTATGAAATTCTGCTTTGAAATTGCAAGAGTGTCCACATTAGAAGAATCTAGTATTGCAATTTATGTAATTTTTTATGCCTTCTTTTCTCTTGTTCTTATTGTATTTTCACATTTGTAAAATTAAAATTGAAAAAAAAACCAAATGTATGTAAAAATGGAAGGAATAAAAAAAAATTATTAATGATTTGATTGAGTTCATTGAAATAGCCGCTTACTTGGAATCCGATGATAGTTCAGATGAAGACGTATTAATCGGTATTTACAGTATGCATTTATTGATACTTATTTGTTTCAAAACGATTCTACCTACCCTGAAAACATTGAAGAAACCTTCCCGCCTAGAATTAGTAACTCAGATGTAGTTTACAAGCCACAAAAGTGGCAGCGGAAGGCATTAGAAAGGAATTTGCAGTGTATTTCGGCAATGAAGGTAAACTTGATTGGATGAATTAAAAATCATTAAACAAAATTTAAAAGATAAAATATAGACAGGTCGAAAACTTAGACTATTATAATAATTGCTATTGTTAAAAATCAATATGTAATTTTGTAAAATTCACTTCATTTATTCAATTAATAAATTCTGAATGCAATATTACATATTTTATCACATTTTTCTTTGGAAACCATTAAGTTTTTAGGTAAGTAGTTATGCATATGTACGCATATGTATATCAGATACGTATGTACGTACGTATTACATTTGTACATTTGTCTTACTTATATTATTTTATTTTGAACTTATCACATTTCATAACAAAATAATAATAATAAAAACTTTAATGTTATATAAAAAACAGTTGAGATCTTTAAATAAAACTAATTATGCAATCACACTTCACTTATAAAAATAGTTGTCTTCCCAAAATAAAAAAAATTATAATAAATAATTCTGTCAAATTGCATTTATTCACATTTCGTAATGGGAAACTTTTTGAAAATCTGGCTTGTGTCTAAAGGCACTAAAGGCCTAAAAATAGTAAGCACTAAAGGCCTATTTAGCCGAACGCTGAAAGCGTGGGAACGTTGCAAACGAGCGTTGCTTACATAAAACGTAAAACCGTAGTTACATACACATGTTTTTAGTTTAGTTTGCCATTTGTCGTGTACAAGTGAACATGCAACGAAGGTGAAGGTGATATTCATTTCAATATAATTTGTAAAGAAAAGAATATGAACCTTTTCATTTTTTTCCTTCCTTTTAATACATTAATTTTTTATTAATTAAATACCTCCATTATTATTATTTGCATTCTTCCTGTAATATATTATTTTTTATTAATTAAATATTTCCATTATTAACTAAAACGTAAATAAGTATTTTTAAATAAAAAATTAAATTCAAAGTAAAATGTAACAAAAAAAGTTGCAAAAAAATATCATTAAATTCAGTCTGATAATTTTTTTTTTGTTAGGATTTTTGTAACCCGGACCAGCTTTATTATACAAGGAATTCGTTTCCCTGCACTAAAATTATAAAGTAACCCATACACGATGCGACCGTCTGCAAGACTCGCTGAGTAATCAAGTCGTGTGTTATGCCACATACGATAAGACCTCTTCTTACGACTTCATTTTGCAAAAAATTCAGTCGAGTTAAGATGCTGTCGGATGTTATTGTGTGCGCTTTAAAAACGAATAACATTTCATTTCCAATATATTGTATATAAAATATATAGGGTATCTAATCCTAGTTTTTATTTTAAATTTATAAGATTCAATAAATTTAATAATTAAATAATTTTAATAAATTTAATAATTTCACCTAATAAATTTATTTTAAATTAATATTAATAAAAATTTACAATTTAACATATATATATATATTAAACATTTATTAATTATTAAATATATAATATAATTAAAATTTTAATAATTATTTAAAATAATTAAATTATTTATATATTTATAAATATTAATTTATTAAATAATTTATAAATTATTATTATTATTATTATTATTATTTAGTCGAAGTATTTTCTTTCACACTTCTTTTATTTTCTTCGCTCAAAAACCAAATTAACCGACCACACGTCTCTCTCGCTCAAAATTTAAAATGAGAATGAGGTACAAATTAGCACGACAGCCCCACTAACCATACGACGCGTTCGCACGACAAGCCAAAAAATCAAAAAATTTTGATTTTTCATGCGACCGAGACACGACTTCATACGACAAGCCCACTAACGATACGACATTGATACGACCAGCCGCAGTCTTGCAGACGGTCGCATCGTGTATGGGTAGCATAAGATTTTCATCATCCAAACAGAAAGTAAACAGCTGTTCGAAACATTGATGGCAGTTCAGGGAGTTAGCATTAAATGTGGATTTATGAAAAAAGTACCAAAGAACAAAATATTGTACCATTCACTATTATAAACTTTTTAAAATTGTGTTACAACTTGATATTTTTGTGAACAATTCCAAAAATAAGTTTTTTTCACTCATTTAGATATCTAATGCCTAAAATAATTAATTTTATTGGTTTTAAACATTTTTATTTTTTTATTTATAGTGTCATTTTCATTACTTTATTATAATCTTTGTTTCAATTTATTATTCTTTTTCATTACGAACATGATTACAAACATTGTACGCAAGCTCTTATATCATTATTTTGAAATTATTTCAGAATATGTTCATATGAACGTTAATATGTAAACTAAAATAATTGCTGGTCTTTGACTACCAATGAGTTGAATACTATCATAAAATTTTTGCATCAAATACGTTAAAACGATTATCAAAGTCTATTTTTATATTTCATTAAGAAAACGATTGACACAGACAACTAAATTTATCAAATAAAAGGTTAGAATAACACAAGAACCAAAAACACTAAAAAACAGTTTTTGTGCCCCTCTTTTGTTTACTTCTAAATGTTTTATCTCCAACAGCGTGTTTCACGTAAAACTCTACTTTGAACGGGTTGAGAAGCTTCCAACTACATCTGCCGTTGTATGGCAACTTTGCTTTCTGCAGCTTCAAACCTTGCAACTACATAAACGGCCGTTCAGCTAAGCATTTGCATAGCTGTTCGTATACCAGAAGCGAACAGCTGATACATCTACATCCACGGTTCTGCATTTACGGTCGGCTAGTTCTGTCTTTAGGTGGTGTGAACCATAATAGGGGGGTTTAGTTTAGAAAAATTTAAAGAAAATAAATATATTCTTTGATTATTCTATTACATAAGCAATGTATATTACATCCTTCATCGAGGTGGCCACTTTTTAACTGTTGAACAAAAATTGCTTGTATTTTCTCCTATGTGAGAATGTTTTATGAATCTCTGACTTCTTAATATTTCGTTCTCGCACCTGTGGCGTCGAAACCCCATTGGAATCCAATTCTTTACATAATTTGTATTTGTTATATTTTATTTTTATTTTCTTCATGTTTATTATAAAGTTACAAACATCTTCCAACTATAAATTTTTTGTGGATTTTAATCCATCTTTTAAAGTAAATAATTAGAAAAAAAAACTTAAATTTATAAAATTAAATATGTGATATATGTATGTATGTGAAGTCTGTGATATTTCTTTTGAATAGTTTTTATTAAACAAAAAATATACTGAAAATGTATACATTTGAAAATATTATTTATGGTTTTAAAGATTTTATTGGCGAAACAAATTTTAGAACAAATATTAGTGAAACGTAAATTTGTACATTTTTGAATTGGTATTTGTATATTACTTTCAGGCATTTAAAGTCTTGTCTTATTCTGAAATTTTCAGAGAGTTGCAAAGTTATAAAATCAATTAAAAGGAATTTGTATTACGTAGAAGTTCGACTATAGCACGTATTACCATTTTATAATATTCACATATTTTTTCACCAACTTTGAATTGAAAATAGTTTTTGAATTTAGAAAAACTTCGTGGACGTAAAAACCAACATAAAAAAAAGAAAATATTTATTTATGTAATCCGTTTGACTGAAGGGATTCATTGAAAAATATATATTAAATATAAATATTCACTCTTAAACTTTAAAAAAATAACTGCACCATCTGAGAAGCTTTAATTTCAGCGAACATGAATAAAGCCTTCTTCACATCAGCATATTAACAATTTTCATTTTAACAGCCGCCTTGATCGAAACAGAAATTCATGCATAAAAGTTTGTTCATGAACTACCAAAATACAATTCCTCCGACCCTATTTTCAAGTTTATAGTATGATTTGTGATTTATACACACGTGAACTATTAAAATTTATTGGATGGGATTGCTTTATACAAACCTTGTATTATGCAAAATGTTTCAGTTAAATTTGAAAAGCTTCAACCAGTGGTCATAAGAAGAATATCAGATTTTTACGTCAGGTTATATTGCAAGCGCAAATATTAATATTAATTTTTTAGAGTTTAAGAGACGAAGTTTAGATTCCATTAACAAAATTGGTTTTTTGCACTGGCAGATTTAAAAGACTATTTCAAAAAATATTAAATTTCGTTTAAATTTAGTTTCAAAATACAAATAAGACATGATAAGACATGAAACTAGAGAGAATTGAAATTAATAAAAGAGTTAAATACAATTTTATCACTTTCAAAGAAATTTTGTAATGTTGAGCTTTGTGTTGTTTTATGGACAAGAATCTTACATATCGTCCTTATACTAGCAAAAGAGAGTTCTTTTTGTTTCGATTTGTATTAATCAAACTGCAGCTTATTAGAAAAACCATCTTACATCAAACGGCATTTTTCTTCACCTTGTTGGTTTGGATCACCTTGCTGATGATAAAGATCTTCATCGTCCACGCCATCGAGCAATGACACACTGACGCGACCTCCTACACCAACGCCAGATCTATGGCGTGAAGCATGGCGCACCACTGTACGCTTAATACGCTCTGAACCGGCAACTTCTTCACCATCACTATTAAAAAGAGAATTCTTAATGATTGCGCCGCCGAACCATTTTTGTGCCTTCATTACAATGTTTGTTGGCGGTTCATGGGTAGCTCCGAGAACATCCGACGACCAAACTGTTATTGTAGCGCCGCCGTCTATTTTTACACTGCGGTGAAATTTAAAAGTGCTTTCTTTGCCGTCAGCTATCCGTTTTAATTGCCAACCTCCGATTTGTACTTCACTTTGTCCTTTATTATGGATTTTAACGAATTTTCCCTCCATATCAAATTCAGAGATTTCAATATCACCTTTAGCACTGCTAGTAACAAAGTATTCCGATTGACTAACATCTTCTGATTCATCGACTGCAGTACGTTTTCGTTTATAGTTACCACCCGCAGCAGATGGTGCACGCATTGGTGTTTTACGAAGAGGAGTTCCTCTAGAAGAACGCAGAGATTGACTAAGTGACGTTACTGTAGCACCACTACCGGAGGGTGTAATATTAAGACGAGACTCTTCGCCGCATAAGAGTTTATCGTAGGCTGCAATTTCCAAATCCAAAGACACCTAAGAGTTGAGACAAATTTATATAAAGTATGAATTTATATAAGTATATATGTATGTACATCTGCCAAGATCTATGAGTTGCTGAATTTTTTAGAGGAAATATTAAAAATATTTTAAATTTTCATAAAAAAAAATATAGCCCACGGACTTTTATATAATTTAAGAAATTGTTCCATCACTTCTCTCAAGACTTATTTGCATCGTCGGAAAATAGGAGCTTTGATTTTGCAGTTGCTCTACAAAACTTACCTTGATATCCATTAAATCTTGATATTCTTGTAGCTGTTGCGCCATTTCATCGCGCAAACGCTGCAATTCAGCTTCTAAGGAGGACATATCAGTGTTATGGCGAGCTCTCTCATTATCCAACAATTGTTCAAGATCACGAATGCGAGCATTAAGAGCAGCATTTGTTGTTTCTAGTTCATTAATTCGTGTGTTCATTGCGTCAATACGTGTACGAGTTGTACGCAACTCTTCGACTGCATTGGCAGCAGTGCCAGAATTTCGATTAGCACTAGCTTGAAGGTTTTTAATTTTCAACTCATACAACATTTCAATTTCGTCCCGATTAGCCCGCATTTGAGTTTCGTATTGATCACGTAACTCCTGGAGCGATTGCTGCAGCTTGGCTTCGTACTGTTCCATCAGACGACCATCAATTTCACTTATCTCCACCTGACGTCTGGATCGTGTTTCATTTATTTCTTGCGAATGTATTTGATCCTTGAAAGTCAACTCCTCTCGTAGACTCTGAATGTTATTTTCTAAATCAACACGTGCCAAAGTTTCATCTTCCAAATGTTTACGAGCCTCCTCCAGTTGCTTACGCAATCGATCCACTTCATTTTGTAAATCCTTCAAATCATCAACAGCTTTTTTGCGATCAGCGTTAGCTGCACTAAATTTAGAGCTTAAATCTGCCGCACGTGACTCATACATGCGAGCATTTCCTAATTTGAAAAATACAATTTCATTAATATAATATGAAATTTTAATTGTAATTACACATGTCACAGTAGTTTGCAAATTAGTGCGTGTAAAAACGGACAACCATATTTAAGTAGATCTAACGTACCTTCTGCATTTGAACACTCCTTCGTCTTTTTATCTAATCTTGTCTTCAACTCTTCATTTTCCTCCCAAAGTCTTTTAATATCAATTTCCAATTTGGCTTTTTCTCGGGCCGTGTCGTCTAACAAACGTCGAGCATCACTCAACTCGTTTTCGTACATAGACTTGATATTAGTGGCTTCACGCGTAACGGTATCACGTGTTGTTTGGACTTCAATTGAGAGGCGGGCGTTTTCAGTCTCTAAATTGCGAACACGGTCAATGTAAGCAGCCAAACGATCATTCAAGTTTTGCAGTTCCGCTTTTTCTTGCAAGCGAGAATGGCGTGTTGGACTCAATGGACTGGCAGGACGATTGGAGCCCGTCATTAGTGGTGTACTTGTTCCACCAGGTTGCGGTTGAGGGGTGGCAGTGCCGGCGCGTTTTGATTTCGTTGCCATAATTAAACTTTAATTACAAGACTTTTAAACACTTTTGACAATTGATTTTTGTTTTACTATCTCGCAGAAATACCAACAACTGCGAACTGATTAATTCCACACCGCTTGACAAATCACTCAATCACCCGTACGTAACAATAAAAACACGAATATAGTGTCTACTTGAAAAAAAAAATAAAAAATTTAAATAAAACTAACAACACAAACGTTTAGAAACAGGAGAACAGAGCATAAGAAAATATATTTGTTTGTATGCACACGTAATAAATTTTAATTAATTTCACTGTTCCCAAAACACTCGCATTGTTGTCGAAATAAACGAAACAAAACGAAAGTGTTAGAATACTAGGGGATAGTCGCTAAAGCAGTTAAAGAAAATTAGACACCACGCGAGAGTTTTGAGATATTGCTCACATATGGCAACTGTACTAAACTCATATTATTTAGCTGAACCAACGAGGTCGGGACAGCGCATTCAGTATAAACAGCAGCAGAGAACGTCGACGCAACACTAAAAATCCACCAATCCAAATATAACAAAAACTCTTTTTCTACATTCCCGTGTTTTACTTATTTTCTCTTCACATGTATTTAATTTTTTTTTTATTATAGAGATACTTCATGCAATATTTTTACGCCAATTTTCTCTTCTCGAAAGCAGCAAGGCCCTATTTACTTGTATTATGTTAAAAACACTTCCATAAAATATAAAATATTTAATAATATCGATTAATTTACATTTTAAAGAAATGTTTGCATATATTAGAGTTATTTTAAGCCAATAATAACCTGCTGAGTAAATTATTTGAAAAACACCACCAAAAAAACCTTTAGTTAGTCACAAACTGATGCCGACAGGCAAAGCCGGTATATTCAAATTATGGCACGGGCATCTAAAAAATTATTAACGCCGGTAATATCATTGCCAGACTTAATATTCAACCATAAGTCTAATTTGCATGAAAGTTTATGAAATTTGAAATTTATTTTTATTAGCAGTAAACATGCCAATATTATTCGACTACCCTACATGTAATTTGTATGTCTGATTTTGTATAAAGCTTTTGACATCTGCACAGATATTAAAGAAAGATAACTGTTAAGATCCATTGCCTATTAAATATCGGCTAGTAGCAGTATCCCCATTTTTGGCAAATTAAATAACAGAAAACACAACAATGTGGCATACATGAACTCATACCACAAATGCAAAAAGTCCGATGAGATATAGTTGCACCTGGTATGATTTCATGCTTGTTTACACCGGAGTACCAATTTACGCGGTATACACATGTAAATGTATATGAAGGATATTAATCTAAAAATTTTGCTTTTTCCTCGAGCAATTGAATTAAAGTTGTCAATATGTGATAAATTTTAATTCAACTGAAGCTATGCATATGTATGTGTAGATAATTATTTAATACAATTTGTAAAAATAGATTAGTATATTTCCTAATTAAATTACGGTTGCGTAAATACATGTTAATAACGCATATGGATGTTTTAAATTGCCATATATTATTCTGTAAGAGTCAAACTAACTAATTATACTTATTGTTATGTTAGACTTAAGCTTAAGCTTAACCAATTAAAAGAAAAACTATGAATATTATTTAAGTGAAAAAATAAATTAAATAATTGAGCACATAAATATTTATTTCTCTGCAAATAATATATATTTTTTTTATTTAATACATACATTGAAATTTATTTGGAATTGTAAGTTTAGAGAACTGATGCTTATTTATATTTTATGGTACACAGGAGATTACTATGTTGAAATAAACTGGGATTTTCAAAGTTCGTTTTTAAATTTATTTCTACTGCACTAATAGTTTTTCATTAATAAATATAAGATAAAACTTAAAATTAAGCCTCGTTCTTGTTTCTTATGTACTATGTGCAACTTACTTAAATTACGCTTCTAGCAAAAATTCATTAATAATAGGAGCAACACGTTCGGGGGTGCAAAGATGCAAGTGATGTGTGCCAGGTACTTCTTTGTATATCAAAAGCTTAACGTTTTCTTTCAGTGTTTCAATAACTTTATGGTATACTAGAGGATTTTCAAATTTCATGCCAGGAACGCCTCGAATATTTAAAACTTTACACCGGATGCGTTTAGCATAAGCTAATACTTGATCTATTGTAAACATACCAAGTAATGATACTTTCAGCCTCAAGTCTCTGGAAAAGTGAAAACCGCTATTGTGTAAATGCTGTGGAGCAGTTTCCATTCCACGTTCCATTAAAATTTTTACAGAATTTTCATCGACGGAACCTTCATAAGCATCTAATACCAACTTTACCATTTCCTTATAGGAGTAACAAGGCACTTTAGTTTCAGGTAACATTTCATAGTCTAAAAATTTGTCTAATGCCCACCCAGTTATTTCTGCTTGACGTTCAATGCATCGGACCGTTGGTCCAGCTATATCAATATTTATCAGTTTTTCGACTTCGGTGGGGTAACTCGCAGCATAAAGAAATGTCAAAGCTCCGCCTAATGAGTGCCCCATTAATGTAATATGCTTCCATCCATATTTACGTACAATTCGACGAATTAAGCATATACCATCCCAAAATAAGAAATATTGCATACCTCTGGGATAATGTGAAGATTTCCCGTGACCAGGTAAATCTATACAGAGTATTGATATATCCGGTGGCATAAGCGGACAGAGATTGTCAAAGCTACCACAATTATCTTGCCATCCGTGCAATGCCAAAATTGGTTGTTTGTCACGACTTCCCCACCATTTTCCTGTAAGAATTATAATTTTTAGTGAATCGTTTCCGAAATATAAGAATCAATGTATGCACTAAAAATTAGTAAACAAAAAAAAATAGTTAGAAATCGTTTTCTGTACCTTGCACAGTTCCCCATGGTACCTCAATCGTGACTTCTTCCCACGAATCTCTATCTCTAGCATCTAAAAAGGAGATATATTTTAGTATGCAAGCCAAGATTTAAAGCAAAATAGAGCAGTAAAAGCAAGGTAAATTAAATTCGCTCTTCGAACTTTGAACTTTCGTTTGTAACCAAGTCCTAAATATGGTTAAGCAACGATTTTATTATGGTTGGTCATTCAATGGGTTACATTTCCCAAGATTTATTTATTCTAGTACCATTAATTTTACTATCCATTTTGTATTTTAACAATTTGTAATAAAAATCCGATAAGACAGTTATTTAATATAGTTATTAAAAAAAATCACACGTTGGTGCATCAAGTGTTGGATACAAAATCAATTGATAGGAAATTGGTTTTATACTACAGCTGTTTGTAAACAAATTAAAATATATTTTGGGCACCAGGGATGGAATGTTAGACAACTTAAAATGTACATAATCGGAAAACTGCGACAAACAATCTTAATTGCAGAGCAAAACTCACAACAATTTATATCAGGTGAACGCAAGGAATCTGTGTACAATAATTTGAAATGTCAAAAAATTACTACAATTCAAATTGTATTGAATTGTTACAGTATTGTGAGGAAAATCTAAAACACTAGGCACCAAAGACTAAGTTGAAATTTTACATTTATTTCTCCTATGTGTTGGGATTTTCAAAAAAAAATATTCTAATATTTTAATTAAATTTTAATAACTTTTTCTTTAACAAAACTTTCTTTAAATTTCAATACAGCTTAAGGCCTCGTTTTACTATCCTACACAGTCGTACAATTTGTCAAATTTGGGATGTGTACATGATAGCTCTCATGGAATCTGAGATTCATTTATTCGAGGATCTGACCAAGAAAAAATTATTTTCTTAGAATCAAAAGTCAAATGTTTTTTTTTTATCAGATTTAAAGCCTGATTTAACTATCCTACATCATCATCATCAAAATGGTGTTGCTGGTGGCGGACTATCATATAAATGATTTACAAAACTAAATATTTCCTGGTTATAAAATATAAACAAATATAATTCATCTGATTTGATTTCTTAAAATAGCACTGCATCCCTCTCATATTTTCGTGTGAATGAATTGGATAGCGAAAGCTTTTAAGAAAACACTTTTGACAGATCAGCTTATTTGCATAACATAATTTATGTACTTTTACCCGTTTGCAAAGTGCAACACCATATTAAATTCAGTTTTGGTTTTATTAAGGTTAACAGCTGCTGATTTGAAAACAATTGATGTATCTATTACAAAGTATACAATTATATTGAAATTTTTGACTGTGCGAAATGAAATCTGAACCTGAAAATTGTCCGGGTATCCAAAGCGCTAGTGCGGGTTTCGAAAGTGCATGTCAGGGTTGTCCCAATCAACGAATATGCAGTGATCCTAATAAGAAGCTTGAAGATCCTGGCAAAGCAATGGTGGCAGAGGCAATGAGAGATGTCCGTAACAAGCTCCTTATATTGTCAGGCAAAGGAGGTGTTGGTAAAAGTACAGTTACTATGTTACTATCACGTTTTTTGGCGAAAAATTATAGTGATAAAAATTTTGGTGTTTTGGATATTGATATATGCGGGCCATCGCAACCACGACTATTAGGTGTTGACGGAGAAAATGTTCATCAGTCAGGTTCTGGATGGTCTCCGGTAGGTGTAGAAGACAATATATGTTTAATGTCGATTGGTTTTTTATTGGGATCTCCAGATGATGCAATTATTTGGAGAGGACCTAAAAAGAATGGCATGATACGACAATTTTTGAGTGAAGTTGATTGGGGTTCTTTAGATTTGCTTTTGCTTGATACACCACCAGGTACTTCCGATGAACATTTATCGGTCATTTCATATTTACGTGATGAAAACGAACCGGGCTCTTTGAGAGCCATTATTGTAACAACACCTCAGGAAGTGTCACTACTTGACGTTAGGAAGGAAATCAACTTTTGTAAAAAACAAAATATACAAATAGCTGGAGTTATTGAAAATATGAGCGGATTTCGATGTGACCACTGCGGCACTACATCTGAAATTTTTCCTGCAAAAACTGGTGGTGCTAAAGCAATGTGTGATGAAATGAATGTTCCATTCTTAGGGTCCTTACCACTTGATCCGGAATTGGCTAAGGCGTGTGACAGAGGAGACGACATAACGTCTACAGCAAATTCAACTATTGAAGCTGTAGCAAAAATATGCAAACCAATTTCAAAAATTCTGTAATGGAAATCAATTGCAGATATAAACGAAAGCTAATTCTTTCTTAATTTAATTTTTCTAGCAGAAAAAAAATGGAAGTACACAAAAAACAATAAAAAATAAATTAAAAATCTGGGACTACTACCCATTTTATTATTTTTTAAATAATTATTTATCAAATCTTTTAAATTCGAAATGATTTATGCCCTTTGTATCCCCCTCTGTGAATTTAGATTTTCTAAAATGTCTCATGAATAGAAAGAAAATACATATAGTTCCACAGTACAGTGGAACTGTCAGAAAAATGTGTCAACATTTATTTTTGCGCTACAGTAAATATTAATTTTGGTATAAGTTTAAGAGACTTAAGAAATTGTCTTGTTATCTATTTATTTACACAAACTTCATGATATCTATTTGTAATTAAGTAAAAAAACACTAAAATTTAAAATTGGCGTGATATGAGGAAATTAGTTAACTAAAATATTTCGAGTTTTGTGCTTACCTGGTGTTATTAAATAACTATTACATACATATGGGTATACAGTTGTGTTATTTTTTGCGGTTAACACAAGATTTATTAAGTTTGTGTGTACATTAAAAAAATGTCTCGGAATTAACGAAAATTATTAATAAAATAAAACGTTAGTACGATGGTAAAGGAAAATCATCAATAAACGAACGTAATGAACGCGAATCAGTACAATGAATTTGACACAAAACAAAGAAATGCGTGCAGATTGTAAATCTGTATGTTCTTAATATTAATAGAAAATTATAGCAATCATCAGTTGGTGGTGACAGGTGGCAAGGGTTTCTTAAATTGATTTTCGCTGAAAGAAGTATTATCTTGCGTAATATTAGAAGTTCTTTTTGAATTTGTAGGTGAAATTTGTGGCAAAGACGTACTTTCACCATTAGGAATAAATGTCAAATTTCCTGCTGCTTGTTGTCTATCGTTTAAAAGTTGTGAAAACGTTAATTCGGTACTTTGCCCTTGAGGTAAAGAATCGAAATCGTCGCTTTGTCGTGATAACGTCTGTGGAACAACCGTGTTGACAGAATTGTTTTCATTATTTTCATGCGTCCTATTATCTATTGCATCGGAAACCGCAGGAACTGATAAACGATTTTTAGAATTATTGGGACAAATCGAACTGCCGGCTAATACATGTGAAGCTTCGGCAGATGATATGTTGGAACTATCTATTGCAGTTACATCATGTTGATGGTCTGGTTGGGAATGTCTGACTTGTGTTTGAGATGCATGTTGAAGTTGTGTTTCGATTAAAGGCATTTTTGGCAGTTCGTTGCGAATACAGACTGAATCTGTGCAATCTTTTACTTTGTATATTCCTACTAAATAGTCAGCCAATTCAAACATATTGGAGCGTAGAGAGATTATAATGAATTGAGCATTTTTTGTTCTCTCCTTTATATAATGAGCCACAATAGATATATTTTTAAAGTCCAAAGCAGCATCGATTTCATCCATAAAGTACAAAGGAGAAGGCTTGTAATAATGTAAAGCAAATACTAAAGCCAAAGATGAAAGTGTCTTCTCTCCGCCTGACAAATTTGATATGTTTTTCCAGGTTTTCTTTGGAGGTCTTACACTGAAGGACACACCTTCGGTGAATGGATCCATAGAATCTACCAACTCGAGTTCAGCATCACCACCTTGTGTTATCATTTGATACATTTCTTTGAGTTTTCTAGTAATTATATGGAACCCTTGCATAAATTCATTATATCTTTTTTTTCGAACATCGTCATAGAGTTGCCTCATTTCATTTCGTTTACAAGTGATATCTTCTAAAACTTTTACTCTCTCCAAGTACACGTCTCTTTTCTCGATGTACTCGGATATACAAGAAAGATTTGGTTTCTTTTTTAATAGTTCTTCTTCAACACTCTCTTTATATTGGATATCCTGTAGAGTGTGAGTTGCCAGTTCTTCTTCAGTATACGTCTTAAGAGGCGGTTGCGGTTCCGATTCGCCTGGTATGTCATGTAAACGTAAAGGTTTTAATTGCTCACGCCAATGTGGTATCTGAGCTTTTACATCAGACAATTTTGCCGAAACGGTTTGCAATTTTTGATCGATTTCAACACGCTTAAGTTTTAAATCAGTTTCCTTTTTCTGAATAGCAGTTATTTCCTTATGAATACCCGAAGATTCAGATTTATCTTTTTCCATTAATTCTTCATTTTCTTCAAATTCTTTAGTGAGAGCAGTTACTTCATCATCGAACTGCTGCCGTTTTTCGCTAAGGGATTTTAGTTCATCTTGAGCTTTTAGCACATCCGTCTTAAGGCGCTCGATTTGTTGTTCGAGTTTCTTTAAATTGCGTCCATTATTGGCTGACTCAACTTTTAATTTAGAAACGTTTCCTTTGATTTTCTGAATTTGATTTTCAAGCCTTTTTATCTTTGATTGAACAGAATTTATTTTATCTTCATGTATTATTTCAATTTGGTTTTTAATGGCAACAATCTTGTCACTTACTTTAACCGCAATGTCATCAGCTTCTTTTAAGGTCTTATTTTTCACAACTATTGAAGCCTCAATTACTTTGACTTTGCCTTCATCTGTTGTTGTTTCCTGAACACGTTTCTCTTGCGCCTTCAGCAGTTTTAAAATTCGTGGCAACTGTTCCTCCAAACTTTTTATTGAAATTAATAGTTTTTGAATTTCAGACTCGTTAGATTGCTGTTTCATTTTAAGTTCATAAATTTCACGCTCAAGTCTCCCTTGCTCTTCTTGATTAAAATTAATTTTTGATTGCAACTCTTCAGCTCTTTTTTGCATATCTTCGAGTGCATTTTGTGAAATCATCGAAGTTTCTGCTGATTTGCTTGTATTGGTTCGTACCTTTGTGCCCATTTTCCCACGTATTTGTGTTCGGCCACCGCCAGACATTGTACCCGAAGTCTCAATAACATCACCGTTGATGGTTACAACTCGAAAACGTGTTGTGCCATAAGCAATACGTGTACCTTGCTCAAGATCTTTTGCAACCAATGTGTTACGAAGGGCAAAAAAAAATGCTGGTATGACTCTTTTATCCTCCACACGTACCAAATCGAATAGACGTGACGCATGTTCAGGACTAAAAACAGTAATAAACGAAATAAAATTTTATAGTAACGAAATGTCTTAAATAGTGTTATAAGAATTTCAAGAAAGGACTGCTTTCTAATGCATTATTACGAAAAACGATATTGCATGTCGCAAATTAAATAAAAGAATTCTAATTTGTATAGCGATCGTAAAATAATAATATCAAAATTATTAAGAAGATTTTTATTACTATGTCTAGATGGAATAAAACAAACATTTTGCTTTTAAATTAAATGCAAAAACCCCCGTAATTGTGGTGTTAAGCCTTGTAACCGGTCATGATGATTTCATTTCAGTAAGCAAGGAATAAATATCGTATTGGTAAAAATTTCACCTAATTTGACTTCGAATTATCAAAAATGTCTACTAATTCAAGTTTGCCTACATGGAGAAAAACGCCGGAACAAAGACATAAAAAATGTGAAACTAAATGTTTACAAGCAAAGAAAAGTTGCTTAAATTACAAATAAAGAATATATTATTACTTACGTTTGTATATGGCCACATTGACTTCTTAAATATTCTATCTTTTCTAACGCAATAAATGACGCTCTGCCTACATCATAACGCTTGAGATACTCAATACATTTTTGAGCAGTATTTACCGTATCCACAACAATATTATCCAGTCTGCCACAAGCGGTAGATATAGCAACATCATATTTACTTTCGATACCACCCAGGTCACCCTTTTTTAATAATTAGTAAATAATGGGATATAGCATATATTTTTACCTAAGAAAAGTATATTAAACAAAATCTTACCAAGCGTCCTAAAATCCCAGGTATGATACCTTCACATTTTTGTCTCATAAGGAAATCTAATACCTTATTATTGGAACGCATTGCTTGCATGTTAACAACTTTTTCATTTATCTAAAAAGGAATAATTTACTAATTATCGATTACCTTGAAAATTAAAATGTAAATGCATTTTTATGCTGCTTTAAAAAAACTCATCAGTAGATTTGAGAATCGTTTGTAAACTGTTTGCTGAAGGATATAGTGAAGGATATAAATTACTATAATAATTTATAGTAATTTATATTACTGTTTTACCTCGCCTTTAATTGTCATTAATTGATTCTTTAATTGCTGCTCCTCATCTTGTAGTTTTTGCAACTGCTTTGTTTTCTCGTTCGCTTCTTGTTTCATTTGTGGCTTGCTATCATTTGATTCCTTTAATTTTAATCTCATTTCCTGCATACTTTGTTTGGATTCTTCGTAAGATCCTTTCATAGTTTCATATTTTCGTGCTTCCGTAATCTTATCATGTTGTAAAATTTTCAATTCTGATTCCGAAACTGCAAGATCAGCTTTAGCATTGTCAACGTTACTTTTTAATTGCATTAATTCGGTTTCTAATTTCTCTCGTTCTTCAATGAGAGGTTGTGTTTGCTTTTTTAGGAGTGCGTAATTGCGCTGCAATTCCTCGTCTAATGCATTTCTCTGTTTAACTTCACTTTTAAGTTTGTTTTCACATTCTTCTATTTCTTTCTGATTTTTTTCAGGCAATTTTCGCAAAACTTCCAATTGTTTTTCATTTTGGGTAGTTTGATTAATGTTATGATGCCGTCTCTTATTTAATATTGTCATCGTCTCTTGTATTTCGGAGAATTTACTGTTGGCTTTTTCAAGCTTCTTTTCTAGATCTTCCTTCTTTTTACGCATGTTTTCGTGATTTCTGAAAAGGGTGTGGGTATACATATATATATGAGAATGGCATTATACTATACATTATGCTATTTTATTGCGGATGATGTTTATATCAAAACATTAAAGCTAACTTTATAGATGAGTTTGATTATACACATCAAAAATTGGTCGAATACTGACATTCTTCGAGAAAACTAATCGACTCAGTCGAAAACGTTGTTAGTACTCATCGATATTTAGAACTATAGCACTTACTGTATTTGCTTTTTTATTATGGCTTCTTTGTCCTCTCTTTCCTTTTTCAATTCATGTACTTCTGCTTCGTGTTCCTTTAATTCAGCAATTATTTCATCATGTTGCATTGTATACTCCTGTAGTTTTTTATTTTTCTCACTAAGATATTTTTGAATCCTCAAATTCTTTGTACGAGTATTTTCATTTTCCTTTCTCAAATATTCAATAGCCTCATTGTAGGGTTGCTCCAAATCATTCATTTCACGTTCGGCCAATTTACATCGATTATGCTTTTCAGTTCTTTCTTCAGTTAATTGTTCAACTCTTTCGTTTATTTTAACTAATGGTTCTTTATAACGCGTTGTTCCCACTATATCTTCCAAATATTCCAACATGCCACATTCACTTTCTGTTGGCCCTTTAGGTTTCATCATGGCGATGGATTCTACTTCTCCCTATTATAGAAATTAATATTTTTATTATTGATTGCACATATTAGGTCTAATGGGCAAAATACTTACCTGTAATATTAAAAAGCGATTGTGATCTAAATCAACATTATGTTTTTTTAGTAGTTTGGCAACTTCTTTGAATTGCACCCTCTTAGCATTAATTGTATAGAAAGAAGAATTATCTCTAAATGCAGTTCTTTCAACAATAATATCACTATCAGGTTCTTCATCACAAGTGCCGTCGTCCTTGTCTATTATTTGTTTGAAATGTACTGCAACAGAGCACATATTAATGTTTGGATATTTAGCGGAATTGTGCAGCAGTGTAGAAATTTTTTTGCAACGGATCTTATTGGCACGATAACCAAAAACAAACAACATTGAATCTATAACATTACTTTTACCACTGCCATTGGGACCAATAATGGCAGTGAAACACTACAATTTAATGCAAATCTTAGTATTATAAGAACATTTTTGAATCGACGTCAATTAACTTACATGATGGAAAGGCCCCAGCACAACTTTTCCGGCATAGCTTTTGAAATTATTGTTTTCAATTTTTTTTATTATTAATCTTGGTCCTTTACTTTCTGTAGAACAATGCGGTGGTATAGGTGGTGGTATGTAAATATCTCCTATTCGCGTTCCGCCTTCTTCGTCGTCCGATATATTAGCATCATTCAATTCACATCCCGGCGGAAGTTCTTCAGTATTTTTTTCATTCTGAGCGTTGATGGTTTTACTTTTCTTAGCATTCTTTAAAGATTGATTGGATGTATTCAATACCAAAGATCTAAGTTCTGCTCCTTTACTTCCCGTAAGATGTTTAACAATTGGTCTTCGCCGCGTTGTCATATTGGCGCCTTTATGTGAACTAAGTTTTGTTTAATCTAAACTATAGATACTTTCATAAATACTGTTTGTAAGGTCGCTTTTTCAAATCTAATTATTTTAATTTTTTTTTATAAGTTTTTATTTATTACATTTGATTAAAATTTTAAATTTAATGATTACTTGTACAAACAAATACACAATTCCTTCACAAATAAATGACAGCGGCGAATAACAACGCTTGTTATCAAATTTTTTTGGCTTTATTTTAAAATATGCGTGCAATGCTGCCAACATTCTTAAAAGCGGAATTTTGTTTTTCTGTAGGGTCTGAACCGGGTAATTGGAGAATTTCTTTCAATAATGCTTTTTTTATACATAAAATGTGTATATGCAGGTATATAATAGAACAGTCACACTACACTGTCATCACTTACCAGGTACCACTGTAAAGCTAGGTGTTCATGTCTCAATTTTCAATTTATTATAGCATGTTAAGAAAGTGACTAAATAGTACTAAGAACGGAAATATTCTATATTTTTATAATTTTTTTTCTGGAAGAAGACAGCGTGCTCTTGACAACAGTGGTAAATATAAAGTAACGAGAACTATAAATTATATATCAAGCATCCCGAATGGATTTGCCTTGGTACCAACCAAACAATTGTACCATACGTGCATATTTTACCATTTCCATTCAGCAGTTTATCTTTGCGAAAAATTCAAATATATCCTTTAGTGATGCCATACGTAGAAATTTTTAGAGGTCATGGTGCTAACATTACGGTGTTTAATACAACCGATTAAATTAGTATATATTTTAAATAATATAATTATTTAGAAAATACTGCTCTAGAGAAAATATTGGATATAAATGTATAATAAAATGTGTCAAATAAATCAAATCTTTGAAACCATCTGGCAACTGTGAGAATGAAAAGAATTACTTAAGCCATTTTGTTTTATACGCTGAATAAGAAATATGTGTTTTTTACTACCGGAGATGGTCCCTGTGAGAGAATAGTGTTTTCGTTACCATTTGTTCATAGCGTGTATTTTTTAATTATTCTGCATATTACATTAAGTATACATTATATAAACTAAATATACAAGAATGGGGCGAAAAAAGAAGAAGGCGTCTAAACCCTGGTGCTGGTATCCTTTTTTTAAAAACATATTTTATGAAAAAATTCACAAAAAAGTAGCAAGGCGTAAAATGTCGGGAGAAGTGTTGTGTATACTTGTATTTTATATAACCCAACTAAAATACTATCCTTTTTTGGGAACTGTGATGTTGATTATGTGCTTGGTCTTAGCAGCAGATTTTGCGGGAATTGTATTCATAGAAGATTTTTTTCTACTTACACCTTTTTGTTTTCCTTAATTTGTATTTGTTAATTAGGTATTGTAACCGCGAGTTTGATGATGAAAAAATCTTGGTGCAACATCAAAAAGCTAAACATTTTAAATGTCATATATGCCACAAGAAATTATATACAGGTCCCGGGCTATCAATACACTGCATGCAGGTCCATAAAGAAACTGTGGACAAAGTTCCAAATTCATCGCCAAATCGTTCGAACATCGAAATTGAAATATTTGGTATGGATGGTATTCCTGCTGATGATTTGCGAGAACATGAAAGGCAAAAAAATGGTGGCAAATCCGATTCAGATGACGATGAACCTCAAGCAAAGAAAAAAGTTGAAGGTTAGTGTAAAGTGTATCTTAACCTTTATATATTCACAATTGTTTTTGGTAAGTGTGGCAATGGTTGTTTTTAAAAAATTCACTTGATATATTTCTATTAAAAAAATATGTCGATATTTGAAATTATAATTAGACATGATCTTACAGTTTTTAATAAACTATCATTAAATATAAGAATATATTCAAAACAATGGGAATAATTTCAGTTATAAAAATAGTACAAACAATTTGTAGTAAAAAATATGTTGGGAATAGCAATAATAAAATATAAACCATTAAAAAGACTAAACTGTTGACATCATAAAGCTATATCAATAATATTTTTACATTAGAGGTTTTATTGAAAAGAGGCAGCAATGTACACGAGTATGCTTTGATTACTGCGGTGGAGCATGCAGTACCTCGCATTATATACATATTATAAAAAAAAAGCTAAAAAAAATATTCAATTTATATCAAAATTCACATGTTTTGACAAAAAAAAAAAAAAAAAAAAAAAAACGAAACAGAACTTCTAATATTTAGTTTGTTTTAAAATGTGCATTTATCAACGCTTTTCATCTTTTAGGAATTGCTTTCATAAGCTACCTTCAGAAGTCTACAGAGTCGTTTTGAAATTTAATTTTATGTCTTTAAGTACCCCTTACAGCTCCACCCCCACCTATGATGATGCCACCTAATATGATGCCACCGCATATGATGGGACAATATGCACAATATGGTATGATGCCTCATATGGCCATGCCCCCATTTATGGGTCCAGGTGGCATACATATGATGCCTCCTCATATGATGCCCCCCAGACCATTATTCCCTGCAGCCATGGCAACCACCTCGGCTGCAGCGGCTCATGTTGCAGCTTCAGCACATGTTGCTGCGGTACAGCAGAAACCTACGTTTCCTGCTTACAGGTATGCTGATTAATATCTTTTTCATGAGTTTAAATGTATTATAAATGAATCGTGTTTTTTTTAGCAATGCTACCATTAGTGCACCACCCACAACAAATAATCCAAATGCAGCCGTGCCGACAACAACAACAGCAGCTGTTACAACTTCATCAACGTCGGAAGCTGCTAGTGTCGTTGCCAGTAAAACTGCAGTGGTCACGAATGCTGGTGGTATAACATCTAAAATTATGCATCCTCCAGAAGATTTGAGTTTAGAAGAGCTGAAGGGTCGCAAAATCCAACTTAGATTAAGTACAAGTGGTAGTACCTCAATTTCGAGATCATCTTCTACCTCAACACATAATAATAACAACCACGGCACAAGTATTTATTCATCAGCTGCTAGTGGATCATCTACGCCTTCTACAACATCATCCCAAGCCGTATCAGCTGCTGCCACAGCGGTGGCCATAACGAAGGCACAGGAAGTGAGTTCTTATTATAGATATAAAAATTATAGTCAATAAAAAACGAAAACAAGGTGTAAAGATTTAATAACAAAAACAGAAAATAACTGAAATTATATTACATTCGCATCGGCAAAAATATTCAAAATAGCTTATAAAAAGAATATGAGAAATAGACCGGATATAAGGACATCTGACAAAAAAAAATTTTTTTTTTTATTAAAAAAATTTAAGATGCTAAAAGCATTTTGTCGGAAATAAAAGGTTAATATTGTGTTAAACTATTAAAGAATTAAACAATATCAGGTTTATCGTATTCGTATAATTTTTTTTATTATTTTTTAACTGCATGTTCTGGGAAGGAGCAAAGTGTAAAGTGAAAAATTTAAAATCTATAATTTCCCTAAGGATAAACTTTACTGCAAAATTTATCACTATATTGATGGTAGAATTTTGTTATTGCAATTGACAAGAAGTTTTAAATTATGTATAAATAAAGTAGAATTGATAATTTTCTAGCTCTAAAACTATAATTTTCCCCAACTATATTATTTTTTATGTATATTTCTAGGTTAATGCACTGCATTTTTTCAATTTCTTTTAACTACTGTAACATTATTTTCCAATGTTGCTTCTTTGAAAATTTTATTTAAAGTTAAAAAATTTTAACGATAAAATACTCATCAAATTTAACAAAAAACATAACCTAGTTGTCTCACTTGATAATAGAATTTTTGTGGTTCGTCTGGTTTTTCTTATTGTAGGAATTTTGAAAAGTTTTTGCCGACATAAATTAAACAAATTAAGTTTACATCTTGGTTTTTTATATTCCTTCTAATAAGTTTCTTAAACCTATGAACTTAAAAATTAATATTTAAAATTTAAAACATCACCTATAAAAAAATATGTGTGTGTATTTTTTATATTTTACGAAAAAGGCAAAATTAATTTTTTATGTGAAAATAAACATTTTGAAATTTAAATTAAAATGAAAAGGAAGTTATAACAATAAACTTTAACTCGTAATAAAAAACTAAAACCAATATGTATATGTTTCTTTTTCGTAATCTAAGATTTTAAAACAGAACCAATGAAATGGTCTCCCTGGTAAAGATTTTAAAATGAACAAAATAAAAAATACCCACCATAGTTCGGACAAAATTAATAATTCCTATAGTTTTTGCTTTCGTATATATAAAAAAAACTGATCTTTACCGTTGTTAGAAAAAAATAGAAAATCAATCAATCAATTTTTTTTTTATTAATTTCTTTTTCTTTTCCTGTTTTTTTCACTCAATTCACTTTTAAATTTTCGTCACACCTCTGCAATGTTTGTACATGGGCTGTGTTTGTATATGCTACAAAAAAAAAAAAAAAAAAAAAAAGGCTGCTAATATGGTTGCTGTGGTTCAAGCCCAAGCCCAGGCCCAAGCGCAAGCCCATGCACAGGCCCAAGCGCAAGCACATGCTCAGGTACAAGCACAAGTACAAGCTGCCCAGGTTCAAGCACAAGTTGCTCATGCCCAAGCCCAAGTTGTTCAAGCGGTTGCCGCTCAGCAACAACAACAACAAAAACAACTACAAGATCTCAATCGGGCGGTTATGATACAACGTATGCAGGCTCAAGCAGCCGTTGACGCTGCTGTCGCTGCACATGCTGCTCGTCCCGGTGCACCGCCTCCTGCAGCAGTTGGTATGGTAAGTTTGGATTTTATTTTCATTACCTAATTAGAAACTTTCCAAAGGAAAAAAAGAAATTATTTTATACATTCTTATGTATACTTACGTACATAAATATTTTGTAAACCTGATAAGTGTTTGACTGGTCCAACTAAACCAAATAATTCCCCTAGGAAGAACTACAAACTAAGGAATATATTATAACTAGGTGTCAGATTTGTAGATGAGAATTAGCTTAGTTTTGGGAATCTTTATTTACCCTTCCAAGCTGTGGAAGTTTGAAATGAATTTTACATATGTATATTCATGTGTAATTAAACTAAACTAAGAAAGAAAAAGAAATTAAAAAATTCGAAACAAAAATATATTTACATTTGGTGCAGTATGTGGCGATAAGATTTTCAAAATTAGTACTTCCTGCAAGTAAAAAATAATGAACATACCGCCTCTGTAAACGAATGTTTGAACGTTTATATTACCATGAGCGCAGTTTCCATCAATTCAATAAATTTTATATCGATCAAACTAACTACGGGCCCATAGGTTGTACGTTATAGTGCACTTCATTTCATAGCATGCTTTTATAAAATATAAATTTTGCATTAACATTTTGGATATTTCACAACCTATATTAATTTATGTTATAAATTAATTATTTAACTAGGCCACTAGTTTACCACGTTGAAAAACTGAAAATCTTTTATTATTTAATATCCGAATCTTAAAAATGAAAATTGGGAATCTCCTAAAAGTGTCTTTAATGCTTTGTCAGTAATAATTTACGATTATAAGTGTCGTTGTGGAAATAGATTACTATAAGTATCACGGTTATCAGATTTGATGTGACAATTTCGACCCAAAATTTGAAATAAATTTAAATATATTTTTTTTGTTTCCTTTGCCGAGGTTTTATAAACAAAAAACTTGCGATGCTGAGCTAAATACTATTGTGAAACATTAAACATGTACTAATTAATACGGTTCGTTTTATACACAATATATCCTTACACATTTACTTATAATTCAAGTGTCCAAAGTGGAATTTTTACTTCTATTGAAACTATTATTTATATAAAATCCACACAAAGTTCAGACCGGGTAGGGGGAAAACTGCTTTGTAATTAAAACATAACATGGAGAGAATAAGTATACGTATTACTGAAACATATACATTAATTTTTTTTAATAAAATTTTATGACTATAGATGATAAATATTTAATATGTAGATTTAATGCAGATGACAGATAGAAGAGATTATATAGTTAGGAAATGCATTACGTACAAATATAGTGTTTTCAAGTTGAACATTAATTCTTATTTTGATGAAAACATATGTTATGCAGGGATTGGTGCCGCCTACTTTTTCAGACTAAGAATTTGGGTCATCAATTTCGGGGAATTCGTTTACACATTTTCCAGCATATTTGTTATAAAAAAAGTAGCAAAAAGTTTGAGCCATATTAAGAAATATATATTTTTTTAATGTATTTGATATTTTAAATAAGTAGGTGGGGCATCACCTATATATATTAAATATATTGTGACATTCAATATATAAGAAAAAATCGATGCCGTAAGAATCATCGAGGCTAAGGTGATAAAAAGATTAAGATTAATCAGTGGAAGGGTGATTGTATATATTATAGGAATCCTTTAAAAATTCAGTGAAAATGTAAATGTTGCGTCTGAGAAATTCGATTTCTGTTTACATCTTGGAGCTTATGACGAATCTTTCGCCAGCAACTGCTTGATGGCCTAAACTAACCCAACTCCAAGAATGAATTGGACAGTTATAGTGAACATTACAGTAAACACATTTTCACTGAATAAAGTGCGCTATAAATACATCGCAAAAATTATTTTCGTTGTTAATTTCTTTGCAGTGATAATGCAAAATTGTGTCTAATAAATGAATTTATAACTAATCATTAAGTGCAACAAACTATTAGCGTATTAGAGAGTTTTTTCATATTATAATGTATTTTTCTTAAACTTATAAAAATGATGTGATGTTATTTTGCAATCAGATGGCGATATGTATATTATAAAAACAATCGTTTAATTTATTAAATACGTACGTGATATATTATAATATACTGCCTAGAATGTGCCAATTTAAAACACCTCCACTGATTAATTATTCTAGTAACACTTATTTATTGAAATATATTTTCATACTTATTCACTTGAAACTGTTTTATGAAGAATTAACTTATGTGTAAGCAATTTGTTGATACATATATAATTTTTAATATTTCATAATTGGAATAAATTGCAGAACTAGTTCATACCACAAGACTACATTTACCTAGCAAACAGGGTCAGTCAAAAATACCAATATAAATTGTATGTATGTACTTTAGTTTTCTTTTAATCATTCAATTCACGTAAAAAGTGAGATAAACCACTCTTCAAGTAAACAAAAAGTAAGTGACTAAGTAGTGAATAATTATTTTAATATGCCTACAGACAAGTATTAAATGGTTAACTTACTAAATATTTTAAATAAATTTAAATGCTAAATTAGCAGGCCAAAGTAAGTACAATTTTTTTTAATTATTACTATTATTGAATTGTCGTAATGGTTGCTGAGTTGGTTGATTGATGGATTGAAATGTCTTTATTATAAGAAGATTAAAAAGTTATACTTACATACATTATCTAAATGTTTTTATAAATTGTAAATCTAAACCAATCAATTTTGTATATGGGAGAGTTTTAGTGTAATCTTATTCTTTGAATGCATTTTGCAAAACACTATTTTCAAATTATAATTAGTTCTTTGAGGTTTACGTACCTAACAAAGTTTGCTTTAATATATATATTTGCTTTATCTATATATAATATTAAGGCAAACGCAAAGAACTCTTAAGTCCAAGAAAGATAATCAAAATATGCGCTATGGGTGCAGGTTTTTTATAATTATGTTTCATTTAATATTCAAAATTTTTCATTACATTAACTCACATTTTTTATTTCAAATATATCATCACTATTATTAATTAAGAATCAAAAGTACAGATATGAACAGATACGAAAATTTATTGGTACACACGGTTTACTTTAGTTCCATTAAATGCATGTTTAGAACTAAACTAACTGAAAGTGAATATTACAATTTTGGCCTTTACGTACGCAATAAATAAATAATATACACAAATAGGTACGGATGTAAGTAAGTGGGTTTCCAAAATTATTGGCTGATTAGAAAAACAAAAATTAGAATATTTATAAACGGTTAGATAGTAACTGTGAGCTGCCAATTTATTTTTCATGTTGCCAGCACCTTCCGGCACACATTCTATAAGTTCAAACCTCATGATGATATTGTGATATTCTAATTGCTGAAATTTAAACATAACGATTAATATTTAATAAACGCCAATAAGTAATAAAAAGCATACATTTTGTATTCATAAGTAACAAGTTCTGATCACATGTATCATCAGTAAGAATTATGCAGTGCCCATTTTAAATTAGGACCCTAAGTCAACAAATTTAGATATGCAAATTTAAAGTGGTAATCGCCGTCATTAAATTATATTTGAAAACGGTATAAAATAAAAATTCCCAAATTTAGGAGCTCATTTAATTTTGATGAGAAATTTTATTTATTTCCATTTCACATCAATTGTTATAGAAACAAGTTGCATTCAAACTGTTTAAAAAATCAAAATTTTCTTGACAGATGCATTAATAGAAACTTTCATACATCGGTATATTTTTGGAAAAAAATTTAATTATTTTTTAATTTGGAAAATAAAATTTCGGATATGTAGATAATGTGCGCATTTAAAGTATTACTGAGTGCACTAGAATATTTAGTATTTTCATATTTTTTTTTATTTTGTTCTAAGTCTCTTGTGATTGTAATTGAAAAAATTCAGCATTATTTTTTAAATTTTATTGAAGCTAAAGTGTGTGTATTATTTTCTATAATACATAAGATCAATTTTAATATTAGAAGTTAGTTTGAAAAAACGAACACGATGATAAAAATATTTTTGGAATAAAAAGTTTATTGTTTAAAAAAATTCATATCACAAATTAATATTATTTAACTTGAATATTGGGCCTTCCTTTTGTAAATACCTGTAATGAAATTTCTTTCCATAAATTTACATTTGTTCATATCTGTACAGTATTGAATTGGAAGACTAGTACGTTCGGAAGTTGAAAAGAAAACTGGTTAGTACACATTTACGATTTTATTTTATCACACTTTTTAAGTTTTTAATTACATATATTTATCATCAATTAATATTTCTTTCACCAAAGTCATAAAATTTTAACGTAGAATCTTTATGTTTTAACGACAGTGAGTACAATATACATAATTGTTGAAATAAATAAAAAATAATAAATTAAACTATGTGTCGCTTTCATTAGTAAAGACGACGAATAGTAAGTACGATTCATTTTTGTTTTTCCTAATTTAAATATTCCATACTTTTTTATTATAGCTTTACTTACTACTACTTAAGAAATCGTAATGAAACAGTTTAAACAAAATGCCTTTTAAAATATGCATTGCAATGCGAAGCAATTTACTCAAAAGCTACACTTCACTATGAAAAAACAAATTATTTCTATTAATTGAAAATTGAATTAATATTCATTGTTATTATTATTATAATTATTGTTCTAATAATAATTATTTATATTTTCAATTTTAAGTAATGAAGTCAAGTCAAAGCAAAATTCCTAATAATACTTAGAAAAATTATTACATTCATATGTATACATATATATTTTTTGTGTATAACTTTTATTTTATTAGACCCCCAATTTGTGGGTCCATGATTTATTAATTTTGTTTTTTCTTCCTTGCAATGGCGATAAAAATTCTATTAATGACATTTCTTCTGTATTTTTTTTCGTTTCTACGTTTTCATTTGATGCATGTCTCCGTGCTCGTTTGCATGTATGTGTAAATGATGACAAAAAAAAAAATAGATGCAAATACCAAGCCAAATGCAAATAGTCCAACCCATGATGAGACCCGCAATGGCAATTGCAGCACATCATCACCATCATCCCGCTATACTTGGTAGTAATTTATTGAGACCACAAGGAGCTATTCCCGCTATGCCAGCAGGTAATTTCCTAAATAATAATATATGTAAATACAAGTCTGTTCATGGAATATAAAATTATTTTCTTTGTACAGGATTATTTTATTAAATGCTTTCTATTCTTAAATGAAATATAATTGATATTTTTTATTTACTTCCAACTGACAAAGTTCGGAAGTCCATATGAGAGGATTCAATACAATCGAAATAAACATTCATTTTCTGAAACACTTCAAATAAACTATGTAGTTATTCTTCTCATGTAAATTACTCGAATATGTAGATTTTTTTTAGGGTGAGAAGAAATGTAAGCCCATAATTTGTTACGCAATATCATGGTACGTTGCTTGGGGTAATTTTATTTATGTAATTATTTGATAAAAGAAATTTCTTTCGTAAATTAACAAATTCTTTTTTTATAAATTTATCGCTGTTTGCAATGTGATAATAATTTATTTATTATTAATTATTTTTAATATTTTTTTTTTCATTTTGACTACATTAAGTGTAAAGTTTTTAAAGCTTATAGGTGTGTACTCATGTTTTATTGTTTTAATGAAGTAGTTATAAGTTCGAAATAATTTTTATACATAAATTTAGAAATTGGCAATAGTTCTAATTATCAAAGTATATACTCTGGACAGTTTGATAGTTTATTATACGTACATACATTTATATAAATATTTAACATAATTTTTATTTGTGTAGGTCTTTTAGGTCCCATGCAAGCAATACCAATGGCAGGAATGCCGGGTGCAATACATGGGATGGGTGTTATGCTGCCCGGAAACCCAATGTTACAAATGATGCAACGTTTTCGGTGATCATATGCTCACCGTGAAATGTGTATTGTACCTGTTTCAAACGTGCATATACCAACTATCATATATCCTGATAATAAAAGTTAAATAACATCAGTAAGAGAATAAAGAAAGCACTGACGTTAAGACGCTCTCCCTGGTATACAAGAAAGCTATTTTCCAAATCATTAAATAACACTGGCGGAACTCAACGCAAGTAAAACTATGTAGTAATATTTTTATAATAATTAGTATCCACAATATATAGCACCTCTAAGAGTATTCTTATGCTGTTGTAATCTCATAACATGTTGAATTCAATTAGTTTATTACAGTACCGAATTTTCTATTTCTATACATAACGTTTTTCCATATTTCTATAACAACAAACAAGTTTTGAAAAGGAATCATCTTTTTTTATTATCAAATTAATTCTATATATGTTTTTATTTTGCTTCACTGTTTGATTGAAAGTCTACTGACGAGTTTGGTTTTAGCACCAACAAAGTAAAGGAATCTAGACTAGTATAATCATACAACAAATAAAAGCAAAATAACAATAAATTTGGGGGGAATCCTCCCATTTTATTATAAAGTTCATTAAATACATGTATATATTTTCAACTTTAATTTTATAATAATTATATATTAATATAATTATATATGTATATTTGGTTTTTAATATAATATTTCACTTCGGCAAAAAAAGAAATCTTAAGAAGCCAATATCATCTTTTGTTCTACATACACAAGAAAAGGTTAAAACTTTTCAAAATAGCATCTTTATTATCTATCAAATGGAAAAAATAATTAAAACGTTAGTATTATATTCAAATTAAACCAAAATGAAAATTTAATGGTAAATATTTAACATATAAATATTCAATATAAATAAATGTTTGCTTATTAGAACGTACACTACTTACAGTAATAAGGATAAGGGTGATTGATATATGCCAAGTTGTTTCTATAGTTCATCAGTTTAATATTCACATTCAGCATTTTAGTTGTTTTTGCTTAAATGCCGTTCTGTTGCTTTGTGAATAGAGGCGGCACAACACTATACGATTTTGCCATATACATATGTATGTATTCTATAGTTAATATATTAATATATATCAGTATGTATACATTTTGATAACTTTTATAATTAAACACATGCTCACCTAAAAATACTTATTTCATGTTCATTACTAATTTTTCATTAAAAGACACGCTACATAATTAAATTTTAATTCATTGCATAACATGTAACATCGTACATTAGAGTTGTCTGTGTGACTAACGTTTACATACTTTAACTTCTTTTTTCCTTTTAATGACTTCAGCATTTCCCTTTGTTGATTTTATACAGCTTTTGTTTTACTCTTGCCTTTATTACAAGTTTTACAGTTATCGGGTTTTCATATTATTTTGATTTTAAGTAAATACATTTTAAACTTTTACATAATTACATTTACATAGTTACTTTTACATTTCTCTTATGTTCTTATCTAAAATTCCTTCCAAATTTGCGAGTAAAGGATGCATGCATATGTGTAAATACAGAAGTAAATCATTTTATATAAAATAATTTTTAAATTATATTAGAACTATTTTCCTACATATTTTCTTCTAATGTGCTAAAATATTTTAATTTATTGGGTACGTTTTTGCATTACGAATGACAATGTTCCTTCCTGTGTTTAAAAATATAGTTTAAATTACAATTACATTTAAATGAGAAATCTTAATTCTCATTCAATTAATTTCAATCGATTTGGTAAATTTATTATGGAAAATCGACTAAGAAAAGAAAAATTTATGATCATAAAATGTAGTTGAGTTGAAAGTATTGACCACTTAGAGATTTGACTCGCGAAGTTTGATCCATTGCGATGACCTTTGTTATTGCCAACAACTTTTGGTTCCTTTTCATCTTCAGCGAAAAGTTTTGGAGCGGTATCGTTGGCTGTCCCGTTAGTGCAACAACAATCCTTGGATTTGGAAGCGGTGGCTAGAAATGCACATCATGTGCAATAGTTCTACAAATGTCGTATATATGTTCCAGACTTTTGTAGTTTCAGAACTGATAATTTTATGTTCAGCCGAATTCCATAATATAAACGAGCCAAGTGCAGTAACTGTTACATATAATTTCTTTCAAATTATTCTTCGATCTTTTTTGCTAGTTATTCAGCTTTACGTAGTTCTTGTATACAACAAAACCACTAAAAAAAAACACTAAAAAGAAAAGAAAAAGAAAATAAAAGTATTTCCTTTGGCCTTGTGCAAAAATATATATTATTTAAATATATTGGAAATTTCAGAAAATGCAAAAGGAAGAGGAAAACTTATTTTTAAATCTACGTATATATTTGATGAGATATTTTACGGAGAGAAGTAAAAAAAAAATTGTTTCCTCGCTGATACGCTTTTTGTGTTTTTTGGCTGGCATATATGAGAAGTTATGAGAAGTAAACGAAATCTGTTACTAGCTATACTAAATTTTGTCGTACTTTTAGCGAATCGACTGGCGAAATATTAAAAAAGTTTAATTTTAATATAAAAGAAACGGTATAAATGGTATAAATGTTTTTTGAAATCATTAAATGTTCTTGTTTTGAAAAGTTAATGCGCTATGCATTGAGATACACTTATATACATACATACATGCATATGTTCATATATAACTAAAATTTATTTCATTATCATTTAAACACTTTGATCAATAAGTTATTGCTTGAATTAATAACAGAAATATTTATGTACCTTAAAGCTTAAATTGTTGCTGCAAGAGAGTGTGTTCATGCAATAAATATTTAATTATTTTTTGTTCTTAATGTTGATGCCTATTTTTTGTACTAACCCGATTATGCAAACCAGAATCCAATTAAATAAAACCAATGCGCTTCTACCTATACATACAGTAGTCTTTAAACCACTCAAAACTAACTAAATTTAATATTTAACTTGAAATGAAATATTTATATTAATGAATAATAATAATAATTTCATTGTTACTCAATGTTTTCTTCGTTTTTTTGTTTGTTTTTTTTTCTTTCTCCAACAAATAGGAAAATTTACACTCAACAGGTTCCTACGAAAACTGAATAAATATTCTACTCATTCAGTCTTAATTAAAACCGAATGATAAATGCGAGTGTTAAATATAAATACATACTACACCTGTATATATATGTCTGTACGTTTGCAGCGGATGAGTATATTTTAGAAATTACACTGTTATCTTTTATTTTAAAATTTTTTTAATTAATAAGAATTTTCACAAAAAAAAAAAATCGTAGAAAACCTGCATGTTGACAATTGCGCATTTGTAAACACAAGACAATTTCAGAGTATTATTAGCTCTTTATTGGGTTTATCTATTGATCCTATTGATATTGTTTCATCAGTCGCAACGAAAGGTATTAACTTGTCTCTTTCATTGCCTGCATATTTTTAGTTTTCTAAAATAGATATTAACTTGCAAGTTATAAAATAATTGAATTTGGGAGCTTTTACTACGTACCAGAATTTTTTATCTTCCCATAACATGAATGGCATCTACCACTCAAACGTGCTTGACTTTTTTTTTTTGTATACTTTTTTCAAATTGGTCGAATCTCTTTAAATATGAATTGTTAAATTCCCTATGCGTTGCAATTTCACTCTCCCCGAGCATTGTTAAAATTTCTGCATTTGTAAGTGACTAGACATATTTATACTGACCCTATAAAAAACACTTACAAGGCAATCCGACAAACTGAAACTTCCGAAGTTGAAACAAGTTATAGTTTGCTTTTAACTGCAATTTTAAATGTCTGATTTTTTTTTCGAACTGAAGATTCTCAATTTGTTTTAATTCTGGGGTATTTCTAACGTATTTTACTGATGAACTTCATATAATAGACTTGTATTGAAATGTTTTATTATATCGCTTTCGTTGCTTTCCACCAACCAAACGCTTTGAATTTGTCTTGTATCTTAGGTCGTTGTTGATTTTTGTTCTGTTCTTTTTGTATTCAGTTACTTTTTAGTTTCTATCTTAATAAAACATGTTTTTACTATTACGTGAGGAAGGTAAATATTTTGTATGTTTTATAAAATATAGTATTGTAGAATTAATTGGTTTGCCATCAATAAAGAAAGATTTTTTTTAGTACCATTCAGTACGATTTCATAATAGGCGAACTAGTTACTACAACAATTATATAGCCGCAAAAAACTTAACTCTATTACAACTATATGCTATTAAAAATTTAAACAATATAAATAAATTTCGACGTTAGACTTTGCTGAAGCAAAAAGAAAATATTTTTAAAATATTCAAAATAGCATAACGTAAAAAAAACAATTATTAGTGCGAATATTAACTTCATTTACACATACTTTTGAAAACTAAACATTGGAAATTGTACTGATTTGTTTGGCATTCGTCTCTTACGACTACTTTCGAATGACAACATGCTTGTAAGCATTGTCACATCCATCCGACTGAAATGTGGCGTTTGTCCGAGTTATGTATGTATGTATATTTCCGATCTAAAATCAAAGTCTTTATAAAATTATTTCCATAAAAATTCAGGATTTACTTAAAATTAAAATGAAAAGTAAAGAGCACAAGTTCAACTTTTTATCACCAACTGATTCACAAAAAAAAAAAAAAAAAAATACTACAGATATTATATTAACAAAATTTTTTCATAGGCGTTTTCTTAAGGTCGCTAAATGCCATCTATTGCTTTACAGTGATTAATGTTTGTTTTGTAAGTATAATAAAAAAATAAATAATCTCGTTGGTACATGCTTGATAACACTTTACTCCTATTTCATAAAAAATATATGTATATTAATTTAGTTAAAAATGTAACATGGATCGTAGCATAATCACTCATTTATTCTTCGCTCTTGTAGATCTATCCAAATTCATTGCCATTTCTTCAATTCAGTTAATAATCATTAATCACACTTGCATTGTTTTATTGTTACATTAAATTAATTTAGTAATAAGATAGTCAAAACGTGAAAAACTTGAAAAAAAGAACTAAAGAAAACCCCAAACATAAACATAATAGAAGCTCTAGGTACGTAATAATTTCTTTTTCTTATATCTGTTTTAGTAGCGCCCGCTCTTGTTCTCCGTAGCACTATAGTTATAGAATCGTAAATTTTTTTTTATTAACCAGTTAATTTTGTTTTTAATAAAACCTCATTTTACTAACAAAATTCATATGTATGCACATACATTAATATACGAAAAATGTACACCTTCATACACACATCCATCTATAAATATTTTTATCTTTAAATTTTTTTATAATATCAAATGTATTAATACAAATATTAAACATTTATCGTTGTCATTATCGCATATGAAAGGTTTCTTTCACTTTGTGTTGAGAAAGGGAACACGCTTCTGTGTATACTTATATTCCTTTTCCTTTGAAGATTCGTGTTTTTGAATACGTCTTAATATTTTTCGTTTCCTCTTCGTAATTGAATAAGAGTAATAAACATAATAAAACAAAAATGAATTTCAGAATGGTGGTTGTTAATTTTACATATTTTCAAACCTTCAATTCTATATTCATTTCTACAATTGCGCATTTCCACAGAGAAGTGTTTTTCAGCCATGTATATTAAATTTTTTTAAAGCTAAAAAGTAATAACTAAGGGAAAACTTTTACCTGTTTGGTGCCAAAACACTACCATTTGAGAGTGATCATTTGGCAAAAGGTACAAATTTTCGTGAAAATACTCATATATACGTTCACACATGCTTGCAATTAATCGACATTAAATAAAATTTGAAATAATTCAGTTATTGTTGTTATAAATCGGGTTAATTGAAGTAAAAGAAAATAATGTTATTAACAATGTTGCAAATTACTTTATTTAACCAAAGCTTATGAATTAATATCTTTAACGAATAAAGAAATATAAGCAATTTTTATGTTATTTATTTAGTAATTATTTAATATGCATGTGACTTCGAACGCGATAAAGCAAAATGATTAAAAATCACAACTTTTAGCACGTATATACTTATACGAGTGATAAATTTAGCCTGCATACAAATTAAACAAGAAAGATACCGATATTTTTTGCCGTTTTTATCTTCTAAAAATACTCTATTTCCCTTTAATCGAAATGCTATCCGAATTCCAAATTTGTAAACAGATATTTATAGCGTGATCAAGTGGATGTTTGGTGACGTTTAACAACGTGCAGATTCGAGATGATTACGTGGAACTTTTTCCCAAAGTAGGTAATTAGGAAAGGGGGGAAAGTCAAAGAACTTCGCATTACATAACCGATTACTTTTATAATTAAATTATATGCGTGTTTAACATGTTCGTATACTTTATATTTAACGTACCTGTTCTTACAATTCCGAAGAGAGTAAACGTCGTTGGCCTCTCCAGCGATATAATGTTTGGATAGAAGAAAAAAAAAATACACTGTACACGGTTGAATTTTTTTGTTTTAAACCAAATACAAATTGTCATGTGTTATATATGCACTATCTCCTTTTATGTTTTATGTTTATTCCGTACTTGTTTTGATATTTAAGAAAAGGCCTAAAATCCAACTTCGTCTTTTTTTTTTGTTGAAATATAAAATTTTAATTGAAGTTGTGCTTTTCCTGCCTGTATGTATATTTATAGTGCGATGTGGGCATCCTTACGCACACAAACACATATAGATATATACTTACTATTTTATTATTTATTACATAGGTTTGCTCGTAAATACATCCAACATTCATACAAACATATTATAATTACAATAGTTATAAATAATAACATTTAAATACATACATACATATAATGACTATTCTTCATATTTTGTATTGTATTCTTAAATTGAAGATAAAATGTGACAAGTGATTGCTGTAGGGCATTTCATTCAACTTTTGGATTGTTCGTTTATGACAAAATTAATTATTTAAGAAAAAAGGATAATAAAATTATTAACAGTTGAATGTATCATGTGTCTATGGTTTTGCGTAAAATTAATGTTGGACTTGAGGCTAAATATGTTCGTAAATCATATTTTAAGCTGAGAGTACCTCAAAGTGTATTCAGACAGATTTGTAAAACATTGGCTAATTAATATAGAAATGACTTTTATATAATAAATTGTACTTTTATTCAATATATACTTTCATATATTATTATTGTTATTAATGAAAAATATTTCTGTACTTATATTATTGTCTTGCTAAGTTTAAATTTAAAATTATTTTATTTTTCTAAATTTATCAATTGAATATATTATTTTGAGTGCTGGAAAAAGGTGAATCACTCTTATTTTGTACAGCTTGCATTTCTGTTAAATATTGAATTCTGTTTTCTATTTAAATATTTTTTTATTATTCTTGTAGTTTTTCGCTTCCTGGATTGTTGTAATTGAAATTTTATATTCAATTTAAGTTCCAAAGTTCATAATTTAGAGGTGTAAAGTAAAAAAACAAAAAAATCCATTTAAAATGTATTACCAGTTAAAAAAATTTGGCTTAGTGCCGAGTTAGAGAAGAAAGCAAAACTTATACTCTTAAGTTTTGCAAAATGAAGACATACGAGTAGCAGTTTAAACTGCTATATTTCTATAGCAACTCTCAAGATTTGTTATGTAGAAACGTCAATAAGCAATCGGAGTTTAGTGGAATTTAGGATCAACCTGAAAGATTTTTTCGTACCTTACTATAGCGGCATAGAGTTTTGCTCCTTTTTGATGGCTTAAATCTCGCCATGTAATTGCTGTGTATGGGATATCATACGAGTATTTCAAAAACGGAAATTTGAGGATTATTAAAGAATTCTATGCATACACATAGTTAGTTCTTTTAATAAGAATTGCATTAAAATTGCACCTTAATTCATATAAATCCCATATAACACTTATTGCATAATTGGAATTGGGCTGCCATTAGAGCGTGTTGAGGATTCTTGTAGTTATTATAAATTACTTTAAATGAAAATGTGGTTTCATATTTTTATTATATAAAGTTGCTAAACTTCCGTAAACCAATTAGAGCTTGCCCAGCAAAACTATTGAATATAATATTTTGTTTTGCATTTTTATTGTATGTATACTCGTATTTATATATAGTTTTTTTTTAGTTTGTAATTTAACTGGCTGTAGCTCTTTCACTTTTGATTTGAATAGATTAAGCAAAATTGTGTTTAAAAACAAATAAATAAACCTGTCTGAATAATCTCTGGGCGACACTTGAGTAAATGGTTAAATCTTTCAAAACTTCACGACTTGCGCATTTGATCCAGCACTTTACTTAGAATCAGTGATAAATATTGCACATAACCAATTCTGAGTCTTGCTTCCATTACAGTTCTAATTTTATCTTAACATTTCAATTGCATTTATAAATTATTTACAATTACATCCTTAACAAGCAATGGTAAAGGTTTAAATAATAAGGAAAATGGATTAAATGATGCAACTGTATGTTCGTCATCAAGCTGAATTGCAAGTGCTGCCATGTGAAAAAGTGTCACATTAATTTTACTGATCGATAAAGTTCCTTGCCCCTCAAATAACTGAATTTTTTTTAGTATTTGAAGCAAGCGATGCGTTTCGAAACACATCACAGTTTGCTTATTCTTTTTTCTCCTCATGGAAAAATGAAGAAACTTAAGTTAAGCTGTTGGATTTGTCGGTCCTTGTTACATATATATTTATATAATAAAAATCTTTAAATTTTTGAAATACGTTTTTTTTTTCTGGTAAATATGTCCACTTTTACAGGTTTGGCCTTAAGATGCATTTTTTTAAATTGATTTGTAATGTTTACTATTCGATTTGAAAAGTAAGAATTTAAAAAAAAATGAATACACGCCTTGGACCACTCTACACTTGTACGAGTATGTATTAAGTTTTGCTTTAATATAAAAGTTATAATTTTGTGAAAATTGTCTTATTTTGGGCTTTCCCGCTTGTCACACCTATATGAATAGAAATGGAAATATAAATGTGAATAAATATTATATTAATGGCCTATTTTGTGAAATAAAACTTTTCCAAACGTTTTAAATTTGCTTACAACTGAAATTTTTCTTTGTTATTTGCAAGCGTTTGGAAATGGAGAATGGAAAAAAATATTTTGTGTTTTATAATTGTGTATATAATGGAAGCACTTGAAATTAAAATTCTTAAAAATAATACTTAAATATTGCTGCAATATTGAAAATCAATCTTATTACATACATACAATAAACGTAAAGGAGACACATAAGAAGAAAAATATTGCGTGTTATTTATTATTGTTGTCAATTACGATATTTCTTTAATTATTCATTACATAATATATAAAAATTTTATTTAAACTTGTTTCTTTTTTTTTTTTTTTTCTTTTTGTATTCTTCAACATATTTTAATTTTTTAAAAAACTGCTTGTTTTTCTTTTTCTAATCTCCTTTCACATTTAGTTATAAAAATAATGAAAAATCTAGTGTTTTTTTTCCAAATATTACTAAATTACGAAAATAATATTCAGTTAAATATCAATATAATTTTACATTAAAACACAAGTTAACTAACACAATCATTTAAATATACTTATACTTTAAATAATACTAACATATATAATTTATGTTACGATTCTCGAACTTAAATAAAGTCATGCTTTTGTTATATATCCACAAAGAAGCGTTGTTTTACTTAATTGGTTTTTTGAAAGTGGTATACGACTTAGTGGAAAGGCGACTTTTTAAAAAACTAAGTTTACGGTAATTTTGGTGAGCTTCCATAGTTACACTCACAATTTTAATCGAATTCTATTCAGGCATAAAATGAACAAAGACAGTTTTGAAGTAAAATACACTCGCATAATATTCACCATAAATACTAGAACATGCTAAATGTAAATATCTTTTTTAAAATATTTTTTTTTTACATATTTATATTAACGAAGTAATTTTAGTTTTTATATTTTTAATATGACTCGAATAAACTTTTAATAAACTTGGTTATTCGTGTATTAAAATGTCTTAATTAATACTTTTTACATACAAATCTAAACTGCAGTAAAGATTTTATGTCTATAAAAATATGAGCTTACATATGTTCCTATTTTTATTTCTTGTAATTGGTTTTATTTGTATCTCCATCAAGGATAAAAAAATGGTTTAATTTTAGTAATTATTATTTCAAACTAAAATTTAAAAGGCGTATGTTCAAAAAACTTCTCTCGAATTGATTATAGATGGTCAATATTTTGAAATTGCTTCAAAATCAAACTCTTCACATATGAAAAAATGGACTTATAACACTTAGGGAAAACCAGATCAGGTGTTTCCTTCTTCAAATTGCGGACCGAAAGAAATTGTCTAATCGTTGCAAAAGTATATATAGACAGTTTGTAATTTTTGATGAAAGAATAATATTGAATTAGAGAAAAACAATAAGTATGAATGCTGAAGTTGTTATTTGAGAAGAAAATTGTCGAAAATTAATAAAATAAATTCAAGAAGTATTATTAATTAATTTATATCATAGGAAAATAAATAGTTTGAAACATATTGAGACACACCAAATTGTTGAAATGATATTTTTATGCAGTAAAACACAAGTGCGTGTGCAATACGGTCTTCTTTGTAACTAGAAAAATGTATATTACAAAATTGTATTTAGTGTATGAACATTTAACAATTAGTTTTGAAAATATTAAACTGAATTATTTACGTAATAATTACGCAGATCAGTAATTTGTGGGTACTAAACTTTTCTGAATTTATACTCACAGGTTAAGAGGTTAAAATCGGCTAAAACTGTAAAATTCAATCTCTATACTATTGAAAGTGGATCATAAAATCCAATATACATTTTAAAGGATACGTATTAAAGGTTTTGGTTTATTTATTATATGTTTTGCTGACAAGAAAAAAATGGTACAAAAAAAAATTTTTTTACATGTATGTGGAAATAATGGTAACCATTAATATTCCAAAACACAGTTTTAGCGACAAATACCAGAAGTCTACTTTGTTGATCGATGATAAAATGGTTTTTCTGCCAAATTCCTAAAAAAACTAGAAAACTATTTATATTCTGTTAAAGTTTCACTATTGCCATCTGAAATTGATGTGCGACTTATTGTTTTCTTATCTTTTGCGATTTGTTAATAAACCTAATTTAATAATTAACAATTTTAAAGTTTATGAAGAAGCACAATTTTTGTTCTGCCCTTATAATTTTAAAAAAACAAATTAAAAAAGAATTTTTTGACGAGCAGTGTAAGTTATTTGTTGGGAAGTAAATTTATATTTTATTTTATCACAACCTTTTGAAAAACTTTGATCGCGAATGGTTTGTGCAACTCTTTATTGCTGCGTTGAAAGGTATATATCAAGCTTCCAATAGATGAAACCAAACTGTAAAATGTTATTTATTTTGTGTGAAAATTGTTCAATTAAGTCTGACAAGAGTGCATTGAAACTGAAAATCTATAGACGATGTGCGAAAAATTCTCTTATTCGAGAGTTTAAGATAAATTATAATACGGTACTGCCTTTGTTACGGCCGCAACGTAATTTAACATTTAGTTTTGCTTCATAACTTGAACAAGTTAGTTGTGTTGTCGAAAGAGAAATCAAGAGAAATAAGTTACAAAGTTTTTGTAATCCGGAGGCGATTGAAAGTTTGTAATAACTGGTTTTTAAATGCATAAATAAGTGTTTTCAATATATATTTTTTTTAAGTCCATTCAAAACATGTAAAACCAAAATTACGTAAAAATGCAGTACTTCAAATAAGATATCAAATAAATACAATGTTGTATAATAGGCACATAATTACATACATATGCATGCATTGCATAATCATTTTTCAAAAAATAGTGAATCATAGCTTTAAGAGATTGAATGCATGCTTATACAGGGTGTTCAACCTCAAAAAACAAAATATTTGAATCCATAACCACGTCTGTGGACATTAAAACTAACTGCATCCATTGGGTGGGCTTACTCATATGGGTGTAATAGAAGTGTTACGTAATTTTGAAGCTTTTTGTATCCAAATATTTTCTATACATGCAGGCATATTAAGAAAAGTTTGTATCCATTCCTATTCCAAAATATTGGGCGTGGAAACAAATATTTGTTTTCATCTATTTTGTATGAGATGTGTCAGCCAAGCGCCATGTGATAGATTTACAACAAAATATTGAATTTAAAGATGGAAAGCGCTAATAAAGGACTCTTTAAATCAAATTCTTTTAGTAACTATAAAACGTCATGACAATTAATTTATGTAACCTTTGAAATAAGTTGATTTTAACGGTAAACTTTAGTTGTTCGCCAGTGTAATATATTATAGTTTTGTAAAATAATTATAATACTTTCCTTCTCTATATTCAGATTGCTGCATATACTTCGTGTCAGTAGAAAAACTGTATTGTGTTTATTTACAATAAAATCCATATATTATAACTAATATAATAAAATTTAAAACTATTTTACTAAATTATTACTGAATATCTTGTTTTATGTATCGGTAAAGCACTTCCGTTAAATATAGAATTTCTTCTTAAAGTATGTAGCCAAGTTCAAGCCGCCCCACGTAAAATATTTAATTTTCTAATACATTTGTATGTTTTTCAAAAAACTGCAATGGTGTTTGTTTAATCTGTGTAAGTGAACGCATGCATGTGTGTGGAGATGTGTTTGTATGCATGTCAAATAAAACATAAGACTGAAGTAACAAACTTGTTTGCTTTCTACACAAAATTTTTTTATTTGTTTGTGGTAATTACCAATTTACACACAATTTTTTTCTAATTTTAATTTAATGTTTTTTTTTCAAAATGGTTGAAATCATATTTTTTTAATTTGATAAAAGATGAAGTCTAGTAAATTATATTTTAATGATTATGATATATTTTTGTTTTAAAATATTCATATTTTTTACTAATTTAATTGGTGGCTAAACATCGTTAAATTTTATAAATAAAGATTACAGTTCCACTGCAAGAATCGAGCTATAATTCATTTCATTACTTCTCTAGCTGTATTTTGTTTGTTGAGGTTGAACATGCTTCGCTGTTCGTTTTTTTCTGTTGTTTTTGTCATAAGCATGTGTTTAGGAAATTTCTGTCCTTTGACAAAAAAAAGTCATGCGTAATGGTTAATAGTATTGGGTTGAAAAATATTAAATTTTGGTATTTATTGCCAAAATGTACAAAAGCTTTTCAAAAGGTTTCAATCGCAAAAAATGTTGGAGAAATTTTATCTTCAAGCTGCGAATTAGGGGAAAAATTAACAAATTATAAAAGAACTAAAATTAACTTCTACACTAACAAAATATGTAATTTGTTATAAGTTTAATGTTTTCAGATTAATTTAAACCTGTGATACGCCCATTTAACAATAAATATAAAAAATTATTAGTGCGAAAATCCATAAACTTATTTGAAAATTGCTCTATACAATTAAAATGGCTTCTTTGCGGATAACAAGTCCAATATTATTTCTTATCATATTGACAATACATTTAATAAGACTTGTGCACTCAAATGATAACTGGCATGTTGCATACGAATGGAAGGAAATTGATTTCAAATATGATACCATTGAGAAACGCTGGGCAGCTCTAGAACATAATGAGTTTAAACCAGAAAATGTCATACCGTTTGGCATTGAAGTTTATCAATCAAGGCTATTCATAACTCTACCACGTTGGCGCAATGGTGTGCCAGCATCATTGGCATATATTAATTTAAACGGTAAGTGGTTTTAACCAATAAATGCATGACCAATTTATTTAATTCCATAAGTTTTATATTATATTTGGAATACTAGTATAATTTCCAAAAGCCGCCCCTGAAAAGATTGCATATGCGTATGTATATGCAAATATATTGTTGTTGGTTAACTAATAATTATTACCCAGATCTCGAAAGTAATATTATAATAAGTATTAAGAAAGTATTAAATTACTTTGCATTACTTTATGACAAGCACGAAACTACGGATACAATACTCAAATACTCTATTCCTGATGAATGCCACATTATATTTTGTTAAAAAAAAAACGTTTTGTTGATATTATATGATTTCAAATTTCACTTACTTTCACTTTATTTGTTAATTTCACTTTATTGTTGATAGTAGAATACAAATAATAATATTTCGTAAATTTTATATTCAAATTAAAATTGAAAAAAAGTACTTTTTCTTATAGTTTTTTATTAAACCTCAAACCATATAAACTGTTTTGCAAAAGATAGCTAATACATATATTCTGTGATAGGTTAAGCCTATCGAAGGGAATAGAGATCCTACCACAATCTCGGAAGAGACCAATTTTAATGCAACTAACATGGAATGATACTTGCTGCTTTATCTGTAACTACGGCTAGCATAAGTTTTATCAAAACAAAAGCTTGGAAAATGGCGTGAAAATTTATTGATACCTTCGGTAACACTGTATCACATTTCTCCATGCACCAAACTTTATTGGAATTACTAGGCTACGTAAATGAGTCTCCCTTGGCTAAATTGTTCACAACCCGTAGTTGTAGTACTACTTTCTCTTTTAACACTCCCATACGCACTTTTTCAAATTAAACAAAAGTAATTGTTTTGAGTACTCGTCTGATTAAACTAAATTTGTATCAAATATAATATGTGTATGTGTGGGTGTGTAGATATTGAAGAGATTTTAAAAACGTTTAAAAACAGAAATGTTCCATTCATAATTCGTGTCTCTCTTTTTATTTTTTTTTTGTGTAATTTAAAGATGTGCCACCAACACTACAACAGGCTGGCACTGCCACAAACACAATGTGGATTCATTCAATTATTACAAATTTTGGAATAATTTTGTTTTTGAAAAAAAAAACAATGGGTTTACTATAATTTCTTTTGATAATACTTTTAATTATGTATTTCAGTAAAAAAAATTTACGTTGTTTTATTTTCTAATCAGACGAAAAAACTACAATAACAACAACAATATGTGCTGGTAACCATGCACATGGTAATTTGGAAGAGATCTTTTGCCTTCATCTAAAAATTTTTAATTTAAGGGCAAAAATAATAATAATACAGAACATTGTTTAAGATCATTTTTACAGAAAACTAAAAAAATGCTCCCATAAATTAAACAATTTATTATTTTTAAGTTTAAATTTATTAATCACAATGCAATTTCAAGCGTAAATATTTTCGCCACATCTGTCAAAAACAATTTGTCATTTGATTGAAACTTAATGAAAGATGTAGGAAATCGCAGAATGCTTGCTTTGAAATTATAAATGATTTTACATCCCGACATACTTATAATACTATCACTCAGTCAATCACTCAGTATCTCAAAATTAGTCCTTTTAAAAAATATGAAAAGTTAAATAATTTGGTTTTTTTCATTTATTTACTTTTATTATTATTATTTATTGTTACTATGAAACAAAATAGCTCAAGAAATAGTGATGAAAAATATATTTGGCGAATTACAAGATTCGTATTCACTTGAGCTTTTTAATTAAAGTGTAAAGTGTTTCATTAACGTTTTTTAACTATGCGTTTTTTAACTAACGTCATTAACTATGACACTTAAACTAGTTTTTTTTTTGTAATTTACCAAACTGGTACTCCAAAATTTTTTTAAATTTATCAATTATTTTATATTTTTTCAGATACATCAACAAAATCTCCACTTCTAATTCCATACCCCAGTTGGGCAGCACACAGTCTTAATGAAACGAATCCGGAACTGATATCTCCGTTTCGTATACGCGGCGACCGTTGCGGACGTTTGTGGGTCTTAGATTCTCGCATATCTAACATTTTGGGGAACAATGAGCTTTACGGGCCTGCTCAACTTTTAATATACGATTTACATAATGACAACCTTCTTAGGCGTCACATTTTTCCCGGTGATCATGTCAAGGAGAATTCATTTTATGCTAATTTAGCAATAGAGGATGGTGACTGCGATAACACTTTTGCCTATGCTGGTGATTTTGGAAGTCCTGGTTTGGTTATTTACTCTTGGAATCATGCTGAATCGTGGAGAATACAACACAATTTTTTTCATCCTGATCCCTTAGCGGGCAATTATAGCATTGGCGGTCGTAACTTCCAATTAGATGATGGCCTTTATGGTTTGGCGTTAAGTAAAATGCATCCCGATGGCTACTCCACATTGTATTTTCATCCCTTGAGTTCAATAATGGAGTTTGCCGTCAATACAAAAATTTTACGCAATAAAACTTTGGCTACAAAGGGGCCGATTTATAAGGAATTTAAAATATTGGGATCTAGAGGACCAAACGGTCAAGCCGGAGCTTCATTTCTAGATCAACTTAATGGAGTTTTATTTTATTCTGTGCTCAATTTAAATGCTGTACATTGTTGGGAAACTTCCAGCGAAGAGTATTCAATCAAGTCACAGGGACGTATTTATATGAATTCCACTGAAATGGTGTTTCCAAGCGATATCAAAGTAGATGCTCATGAGTGGCTTTGGGTATTATCTAATAACTTGCAAGAATTCCTCTATGGATCACTATTTCCCAATTCTGTAAACTTTCGAATTTTTACTGCACGTGTTAAAGATGCCATTGAAAATACTGCCTGTGATATTAAAATGAAATCCGTTCTAGGCAATGTCCACAGAATAGGGGACATTGGAAATAATATTTCGAATAAAACTGAAAACAACTACAAGAGCAACAAAGTATCGTCCGCTGCATCACAAGTGGTATTAGCGAGATTGCTCGCTTTAACTACTGCTACAGTTTATCTTCGAATGAGTATTTTTTAAATTATTAGTATTAGCATCTTCATATTAATGATCGATTTAAAATTGAAAATTAGCTCTATAGTTACCTGAATCCATATTTAATTGATTATTTTAAAGTGAACAAATAGCTGCAATATGCTGCTTAGCTTAGGAAAGCATTACACCGAGAATAGCTTTTTATATTAAAGTTTATATTAGTAAACATTTTATTATTATTTGAACCGTTTGAAATTTGTGTTTTTTTAATAATTTCTGTCTTTTGGGGTCAGTTGCCAAGGTTTTATGTGGACTTTGCCTCAAAAATTCAATAGAACTTTTTATATACGAGCATAAGACACATTTTATTTCGAGTGTTTTTAATAGAATGCTTATAATAAAAATATGGTTTGCATATTAAAGAAAAATATTCATCGCTAATGGTTTCCTGTTGTATGCACATAAAAAGTAGTGGGTTTTACTAAATCCAAAAATTATTATCGTTTCACTTTTAAATGCATGAAGTGATTATAAATAAATTTTCAAAAAAATTTATTAATTTCGTAGTTGATGATTGAGTCACTGTAATTGTTTTCCTGGTACAGATCTCATTCCGCTCTGGCTACATGTTCGTCATTCACATTAAATTGCAAGTGCCATTAATTTTCAGTTAAAATGTGTATAATAAATTAGTTGTGCAAATAATATATTTGACTTATAAAATGCAGAGCGAATTTACACGGATGAAAATATTCTTAAATTTTTGTTGGTCTGGTATTTTAATAAAATTTATTTAGTTTTTGGCAATCATGTGATGTCTTATTCAAAAAAAAAAGGAACTATAGAGAATCAGATGAACTCGTTGTTTTATGACCTAAATATATAAATAGAACTATTTTAATTGTAGTATATTTACTATTAAACTTTCAGTCAAAGTTGTATTAGTTATATTTTATTTTTAAAATAATAAATCATAAACTTCATCATAATTTCATCGGATACACATTCAGTTATTCTTCGATTCAGTTATTTTTCGATTTCATTTTTCAATTTCCAAAAAAAAGAAAAGAATCCGGCGCAGCAATCTACTGTACCACAATTAGACAGGAAAACCTTTAATATGATTCCAGACCCACAATTGCGAATCAGAATATAATTGATTACAAATATACTCCATTTATTATTCTCTCTTATCGCCGAGCAGATACAGTCTTCTGGTAAAAATTTTTGATAGTCTGAATTAGTCTATAATAAGTCTTACTATATTATTGAGTGGATTTTCCGTATTGCCGCAAACAACTGAATACTTTGAACAAGTGAAAAGTTAAGAAGAAAATTTACCAAAAATAAAGTTGTTACGCTTCACATTAATAAAAGTTCGAATCTAAGCTTTTTTTGTAACAAAAGTTTGGAACTTCTCCTCTAAAAGAGGTTTATTTCAAGCTGTATAAATAGTGCTATATTAATGATACGATTTTGATCATTTTGGACACTTTTTCTAATATTTTGCTTCTAATGCAAACTGGCAAACATTTTTAAAATACTGAAAAAAAAAACATTTCCAAAAATGTAATAAACGAGTACAACATTTAGTTGTATGTGTGCGCTTATAAGCAATTATCATGGATTTATTTCTTTCTTTTTATTTTATAATATGCAATTATTACAATAAATTGCTTTTACCAAATTTTGAGTCGCACAGCACACTCACGTGTACTCATAAAAGACTGAAAAATATAAATAAATACGAGTATGTGTGTACATATTTATTTTGATTGTAAAGGGGAATAAATGCGTAGTATATATGTAGTATGAGCAAATAACTGAAATTGATATTTCTCATTAAGTTTGAGCAAATTTTGATTTGTCATTAATAATAATGAATGCCAAATTTATACAAATGTTAAGATTTATTGGCTACACATTTGCGTAATAACTATTTATTAAAGTTAATTTTTTTTAAATATTCTGCTACTTTTGCTTAATGAATAGTTTTACTTTTGCATATAAAATCGGCGGGGAAAGCCATGTTAAGGGCAAAAAATTCTTTATATTAGAGGCTTACACCCAAAAAAAAAAAAGTATCAATAGATGCAAGGGACAAAATTTTTTAAAAATAGGCCATTTTTATTTACTTTTTAAGCACAATTTTAATTAAAATTACTTGTAGTAAGTAAAAAGTATATAAAAAATACCCGGCAATACAATTATATTATATATATATCTTAAGAATTGCTTATCGCCCCTAAAAATAATTTTTTCAAAGGATAATAAAATTTTTTTAAAGTGTTGAGCAGCTTAACCAAAGATGGAATTATTACAATATTGAGTTGTACGATCACAGATAAATCAATATCTGTAAAAATGACCGAGTGGCGGGAACGAAATTCCCTTGTCTCTTCCATAGTTAATTGCTTGCGTTTTGCTTTTCCTATGCAAGGCCATTGAAATAATTTTTTTTTTTACACATTCATTGCAACATCTATCCATTACAGCTGTGATATATTCGCAAATATGTATTCAGCTAATTAAACCTAAACATTTTGCACTTCATCTGCTTCAGTGAGAATTTCATTAATTCAATATTCATTAGTTCATTTAAAACATTTCATTTCTATTCACGCATTCACACGCTTGCCACAATAAGGTTTAATATTTGCATATCTCGAGGAGAAAATTTTCTTATCTAGATACATGTGGCTAATCCAATACCAATCCAATAAATTGAAATAAACTGAACAATAGTGATGCCTAATGTTTTACATTGACATGTGTTATTGTTTAATAGAGCCTATAATTAAAAACTGAATTTGTTTATAATTTAAAATATTTTTTCTGTGATATTTTTCATATAATTTGATTGCAAAGTGTTCATTAGATGCGTAAATATTGGTGCGAATGGGTGACTACCCGTGGCTACACAGTTACATATAGAATATAATTAATGTATTGAACGGTCTATTTAAAATTGTTGCGAACGGCATGTAGTTCGCTCGAGCTCAGACAACCATACAGAGGCAAACATACATAAATTCAAAAGTACATTTAGGTTCTGACACATTGTCATACGTATGTTTATTGTACTGTGTACAAATGGCTTGTACCTACTAAACATATTAATTCTTGTATTGGCAAATGCAATATTTATTTTCACCATGTTACGATATACTTGTATGGTATTGCAAGATTTTGCAGCGCAAGTAACGCAACAAATATATTTCACATTGAAGAAATAAAAAAAAAATAATATTCAGATAGAAAGAATTGTGGCTGTAAATGAATATTTTTGACACTGTTCACCAAACTGATGGAGTGTCGGCGTCAAGACCGATTTTAATTTATATCTGTCTAATAGATAATAAAATGTCGCGCATGTATCCCAACCAATTTCATTTATTTTGTTTATAAATATTTTTATAATTTACTTAGGGGTTTACTATTATCCTGCGCTTTCTTTGAGTGTGTAACAAGTTTTTCTAGTCTGTCGATGTAGGTGTGCACAGATATTTTATAGATAGTTCAGATTTTAGAAAATGTTTTGGATGCATTCCAAATTGTCAGTATAAAAATACTCATGATCAGGATGTTCATCGGTATCGGTGAAATTCGTTCATTTTTCTTTACATTCTCTATTATGCTTTACAGCTGATCGTTTTTGTTGTCATTGTTGCTTTTTATTTTACTGCTTTGCTGATATTATTTTAATTAAATATAAAAATTTACATTTAAATTTGTTACTAAGGCAAACGCACAATTGCATCTGTTTTCAATTTATAAAATAAATAAAATAATTACATCGACAATTTAAAAAAAAAAATCAAATCAACTTCCTTTTAGAGTCCTTGCTTTTAAGTGCTTCCGCATTCAGTAAACAATTGCTACACCAAATTTTAGCCAACTTTTAACAAAAGTACCAGCTACTGCTTATATTTCATCAGAGAAAGTATAATATGTGAAAGAGGTATAATACGAATTTCCCAAAGTAGGCACCCAGGATATTTAGAATATTATATTGACTTGAAAAAAATCGTCTAAGAAGAATTAAGTCTCTACTTTCTTTCCATCTCATATATAAGAAATTTTACCACTATAAGCAAATATTTTCATTCTTATATTAAAGCTTAACATTTTTAGTCCTCTTGTTAAACAAATTGTGTAGTTACAATAAATAAGACTTATTTGAATATTTCATACTAACTTTTAAGATTACATTATTGTGATTCGTAACTCAAATATTATATGCTGGCAAAAGTATACTTTATGATGAGAAAAGGAGCGCATAGAAGCACTCAAGTGAATGTGAATAGTACTTTATTCGAAGAATTTAATTGAATAACAATGATTCATAATATAAAGAGTGTGAACATTTTTAGGTTAGTTATAACTTTTTCTAATTTCTAATTCATTATAGATTAGCCTTATGTGTGTATATATATATATATATTTATTTATATATGCATTTGTGCTTTATAATAAATTGTAATGTATTAAGTGTATTGTCTTATACAAAAATTAAATAATAAAAGCAAATTTTTTTTTCTCATTTTCTGAAAGAATTTTAAAGGTTTAATAACAAATTTAAGCCATTAAAATAATTGGCAACAGTTTTTGGCACCATATACTAGCAACATGATATTTCAGACAGGTATTAAATAGGGCAAATATAGGATGGACCGGGTACATATGCACACATGCATACCTACATAAATACATGCATACGTATATACATCTTTATATACATACGTTTACATTATAGTACTAATTTTAACACTAGAGATTTAATGAATTGCTCTCAAACAATTCAGGATCACCATTTTTGAATATATTTGCTTCTTTTTTATATTTTAGATCGCATGTCAATTTAAACGAATAATTCTGTGAACACTTTCCGACCTTTGAAACCGGCGCATATTTTTGTCTATTTGAGTACTCATTTTTCAGACATTCTAGAGAAGTGTGATTGCATGAAAATTATAACAAAATATTGATAAAAATTTTATTTAAAAAAGAGTGAACTGTTGTATTGTTTTCTGTTCATTCATTTATTATTCGATTTTTTTAGCATACATTTTAAATGAATTAAAAAGTATCTTATATTCTAGCTTGTGAATGTGTGTGTATTCGAATGTAAGTGAGCTTGCACACAACTTGAAGATAATCGAAAAGCAATGTGGACGTGTGATATGAGGAGGAATGTGTGTATGGCGGTTTGATAAACATAAATTGTCATAATAAAATTCATACAACATTTTTAAGTTTTCTTTTTTCAAAAATCATAAATATTTTACAAAGTATGTATATTGTTGGCACGTATAAAAAATGAATTTTTGAATTTTAGACACCGTTAGAACAGATAGAAAAGTGTAATAAAATTTTATATGTTGAACAGGCATTTCGCAGCGTACGCATCTTAGGGATAAGGTTGCCAGGAAACCAGCGAAACAGTCGCTCACTTTTAGTCGTATACACACTAAGCCGCACGGGCGTTAACCCTCTCCTATCAGGGCTACGCCCATTATGTAAATATTTTAAAACCAATAACTTTACACACATCCATGCGTATCTTCAACTCTACATGCGATATGTTAGTATGTGCAACGTTAACACGAACTTTCTTTTTAGTAAATTTTTTGCGAGATATTTGTAATATATAACTACATTCAAATGTATATATGTATATATGAGCGTGTGTGAATACGTGTGTATAACTTGCATTTTGTTTTTCATAATCTCTTGGAAATCCGAATCGAATCTTGAATAAGGTAAAAATATTTTATTCTGGCATTGATCAATTCATTAAATTACATTCATGTGTAGAATGTATGTGTGCTCTCTTGTACACATATTCCCAGAAATATCTCATTTTGGAGTCTATTTCCCCTTCCATACATATTTTATTGAAAAACTTCAATTGCTTTGCGATTGTAATTTAGTTGAATTGGTTGAGGTGTAAACTAATCAACAATACGATGAATGGATTATTATTGGCTTCAGGCCAATATTTACCAATTATGTATGTAAGACGGACGCATTAAATATACAAAACTAATACTTCCATGAAAAATTTTTGGAATATTTTTATAAATTCAATGTAACTGTTCATTTATATTACTGAATGGAAAAACACCTACATACACATACGAATGTATATTAATTAAAATCGAATCATCAAAGTATAACAGAATTTAGTCATATATTTTAAAAATAAAATTTTAAATAAGTAATATTTTTATTTTCCGAAATAGCAAGAAGAAAAAAACTTAGCAAAAAAGGTTTTTGAAAGAACTAAGCTTTTATTATTTATTGAAAAGCTTCGAATTGATTACTAACAAAGTTTTAAATAATTTGATGCTTGAAATAAATAAAGGAATGTTGCAAAACAGTTTTTTATAAACGAGATTTTACGGTGAATTTTATAAGAAGTTTTAAAAAATAACCCTTAAAAATGAAATTTAAATGTAATTGATTATAAATAAAACTAGTTTGTATGCGCTTTGCAACAATTAAAAAAAGCATGCTCATAGCATGTATGTATGTATGTATGGGCTTGCAGTGTGTTGATAATAAATAAGTTCCTATTCTCAATGCAGCATTCGTTTTGTTAATTTGTCGATTTCTATTTTTGTTTCTTTTATTTTTCTATCTATTTATTTTTTAGCTTGCATTTTTGTGGTGTTAATGACCTTGAGCTCCTTACGAGTTCTAATTTATGTAACACCAGTATATAAAGATTTCAGAATATTTTTGTAAAACTAAAATCCAAAGAACGAACAATAAGAAAAATCATGCCTAAAACAAAACAAATTTCATCCCATTGTAATAAATCATGACGTGGTTACGACAAAAACTAAATACAGTCGATTTTCCCTAAAGTGAATACGCATGAAACCGGAAAATCTTTTATTTCGGCAAGAGCTTCTAAAAGATTTATTGACATTTACCACTTTTCTCAGCTAAATCCTGTTTTGTTATTTCTTTCTTCTAGAAATAATACCTTTTCATACCAGCTCTGCTTTGAACTCATATACTTGCCGCAGCAATTTGTGGGATTCCTTGTGCGCTGTTATGTAATATTTTATAGGCTATTAGCACTCGTAATATTATTTATTATAGAGAAAAAAAGAAAAAATAAAACCGGAAAATTAAAAGGCCTCTGCATAGAAAGAGGAAGATTTGCATACATAGAAAGAAGGTATTTATAGAAATGTCCGACTGTATATATATATACATATATTTATGTATAATTTAATAAATTACAATAAGTAGAGAAGACAAAATCAATTACGATAAAAAAAAGTTGAAAAAAATTGTACTGGTTTTTCTTTAAACACAAGTATTGTTATATAATAAAAACCACCATTTTGTCAAATTGGCTTATATTTACATGAAATGAGTATGCGTATGGAAACATACGAATGAATATTGTATATATAAAAATGTGTTGGTTACCTTGTTTATGACATTTTTAATGTTCGTGAAAAAAAGGATAAGAAAAAAATGAAGAAGAGGAAAATGTGTATGTTTGCACAAGCTGCATATGTATATATATATATATTATATATTTACATATGCATCTGCACATATGCATACTTACATATTCACATGAATTTATACATATAAACATTTACACATACAAACATATTTAAGCGTATTTATAGGAAAATAACTTTCTAGAAACATGTATCCAATAACAAAATTCAAATTGCAAAAATTGTTTGTGTTTTTGTTTTATAATGATTTAAATATAAACGGTGAAATATTTTAGTATTTATTCATAACAAATATGTATAGATGGGTATGTATCCATATATATGTATACATGTGTGGCTACACGTCCATACGTATACGCACAACTACACATGCACAATTGCCTGTGTGTGCTCGTAAAACAAAAATAAAGACGCAAAGATAAAATGAACTCATTTCAAATTTAAATTAAATTTACATTATATGCATTAAATTGTGCGAAATAGATAAATCTTGCTGTGGCAACAAACATTTTTGAAAAATGTACTTGAAATTATATTTTTAAGTACATTTTTTTAAACTTTTTTTCCTGATAAAAGAAATAACAATTTTAATAACAAGTACTCGTCCATGTGAAGATGTTGCGTTTAGTACAGACCACAAGGCGTATAAGTGATTACATATACTCGTACAGGCAGATCTCCTATAAATTCTACATTCATGCATTTATTTAATATTTTTATTTCTTTTCAAAAATAACAAAATTATGAAATGTATATGGATGTATGTATGTATGTATGTATACATGTTTATGTATCGTATGTAATTAAAATGAAAAAGAAAAGATAAAAGAACAGAACAGGACAGAAAGCGTAACACCACTTCTACATAAATGACAAAAATCTGTCACATAGTTTCACTTCAGCAAATAATTAATAAATAAATTGGCAACAAATTCTTCTATATCATTTGGATGTGACATAAAAAAAAAATAATAAGAAAATATTGCAGAAAAATTTAAATAAAAATTATAGCAATTTATTTACGCAATTATGACATTTGTAAAATACTCGAGAATAGACAGGAGTAGCATACATGGTTATATGCTTACATGTTTACATGCGAACATGTGTACATACATATGTACGTACATACTTCCATACGTAGATATATGTTTATGCAGAACATGTGTAGGAAATACTCATATATGTACATGAATGCATATGCATACTCGTATGCACGTTGCTCATACGACATGCTTGTCAATAATATTAAAGATGATCAAGGAAGGCTGCTTGCTATCTGTTTAGAATTTCAAATAATGAAATTAAAAATGAATTTATATATGTAAATACATACATATGTATATGTATAGTACCTACTTACATGTTATGTGTAGGTATGTACGAGTATACATATTTGATTTTGAAAAACATGTTGACGTTCAATATGAAATTTTGGCTGCTTACAAGTATGATGATCGGAAAACATTTGGCCGGCCGGCAGCCACGTCAATCCATACTTTTGTATGCGCATTCATATGTATTTTTCTGTAAATGGATTGTTATAAACATAATGGGAAGGTATTTTTGTATGGATGTATGTTTGTACCGCATACGTACACACATCCGTACATATCCCTGTACGTGTGAATATTTCATTAAGAAATATTAAAAAGTTATTAGAACAGTCGTGAAGGACATTGGTGTGCTCGATTAAATATAAAAAAATCTTGCACTTGCAATACTTAAATACATAAATAGGTCAATAGTGTTAATAAACTTTGTATTGATTGCAGCAGATGGAAATTTCGTATTTTAATATGTATGTATGTATACACATACTTATTTTAAACATTAATTGTTGAATATTTATTCTTATTTTATGTTATTACATATTATCGTTATTTCAGTTTTTACTCCGAAAGATGTACACACAAATATATATTTGCATAAACATTCGTTTAACCACACAACAAATAAAATAATGAATAAAAAATTTGTTTTAAATGTAAAGTTATTATCTCAGTAAAAATCTTTATTTCTTCCCACTATTGGCTTACGTAGGTATGTATGCATGTGATTCCTTCTGACATACGTATAAAAATGTACTACGAACTTCAGTCTTATACTAACTTAGGTACATCAATCTGAAGGGTCCCATACTTGTACACAATCAAACTCTTTACTTCAGCATAATTATGTAAATTATAAAGTATTTAATTACATTTCGGATTTCCTTTCATTATAAATGTTCCTCTATAGTATCGCAAATTTCATTTCAGTCCAATAAACTGTTTTCGAGCGATGCTGCATTAAATATTTATGTATCCAAATTTCCACAATTATAAAAGTAGAAGAATGATTCGCCAATATCAAAAACAAATAGAGTTACAGTGTAGAAAAAAGTACCAAAAAAGTGACAGCACCATCTGTCATCTTTCTTTTCATACTGTTGCCTAAATACTATTCGAATTTTGTAAACTATAACAAATGTTTAGGGATAGAAAGGAAGTTTGGAAAAAAGGTATTTGGTGCTCAGACATCTGCAACGAACAATCACTTAACCTCTGCACCTTCAGTTGCATCACGGTATCTGCCCAATGGAATTTTATATATTATCTTAACCGAATAGTCATACTAGAGAATTACATCTGTAAGTTGTGCATAGCAAATTCTCAGTTTCGGCGCTTGCAAATCTAAAAGGGGCTTTTTAGGCCTAATGTTTGCCAGCCTGGTATACAATGTATTTTCGAATTCATTTCCTAATTGAATAAGAATTGATAAGTTTGATATTAGGGCTTGATTTAGAAACTAATAAATAAACCTGTATGTATGTGTGTTTCATACATACACAAATATAAATACATAAAAATTTTGAAAAGAATTTTCCTTTTTTTATTAAAAAAATACTGACGCATTCTCTAACACAATCGAATAGCACGTAGATATTTCTATGTTTGTATGTGTACATAATTGGTAATCTATGATTTTAGTATAAACTTTAAAATTCGTACCAACACTAAGCCAATGGGAAAAAAGCATGAGTAAAAATAAAAAAAAGTATGTATTACTCGTATGTATGTATGTAGGTAGATATGTATACTCTATTTCATTTTATTTCTTAAAAATTTGAGGCAAGAAAAGTTTTTCTAAAAAAAGTTCAGTTTTGGCTGATGATAGATAGAGAATAGATACCAAAGAAATTTTTCGTAGCGCATAATATAATGAATAAGAAGAATACGATTATCATTTTCATCATCATTGAATAACACGTACTAACTGTGTAAAAATAGCTCACAACAATTTTTTCACTCCTATACAGTCAGGCAGGCAGGCAGCCTGCCAGCCAGCCAGTCACTTGCTCAAATTTATAATCTGAATACGAGTGTTCTTTCTATTTTATTCTAATCGTTTCACTTTGTTCCTTTTATTCTCAGCATTGTTTTCTATTCCATACGAGTTGAAATAAATACATACTGGTGCACATACATAAACATGTACTCGTATATCCATATATACATTGTTTTAAAGAGCCAGCTTTATATTTAGTAGATAAAGGAACAGAACAACAAATATTATTGAAAAGAAAAGCTAAGAGAACTAAAGTCGACACTACCGAATTGTACATGCACTCTATTTTTTTAATGTAAGTTTAAAATAGATGCAACAAAAGTATTTATAATATTTCTGACAAAATGATTGCTCCAATTCATTATATTCTTCACGCTTAAAGGAAATTCAAATATCACTTTCCAGGTACCAAATTTTTATGTTTTATGGAAACCAATAATTTTCCAAATGTTATTTATTTTGATTTTGCTTTTCTAAGACCAGCACTCAAACGATACCTGATGCTTTGCATTATGACGGAATTATGGGGAAGTGATAGTGATGAGGAAGATGGATTAGCTTATTCCACTGCTTAGGTGCCGAACTAGCTGTTCTTAAGATTTTATTTAGTAGCGTTTTTATCATTAATTGTTTTTTCTTCCGTGTGGTCTCATATATATATAATATTTTAAGAAAATTATAAAATGGCAAGTTACTGTGCTTTCGCCGCTTAGGCATCCTAACAATAATTTACATATAAAAGGTTAAAGCACCTTAGAAAAACCCATGAGAATTTCTTTGATAAGAGTAGATGCTACGGACTTAGCCATTTCCAGTTGACGAACTTTTTAAGCAATTTTAAAAAGAAAAACAAACAAAAATCACTTTAAGAAATCCTAGTACAAATATATACCAAAATTCTTTTTTATGTTTTATTTCTAAAAAATATATGCTTACCATGGTATTATAAACTTTTCCACATTCTTCTCGAATTCGGTTTATGTATTAAAATATTATTCCCATAAATTCACAAAACGAAGAGTATTGCCTTTCGATTTGGAACATTGTTTCTGTATATTACAGTCGCAATAAGATTAATTACTCGTTCTTATAATGAAGAAAAAATTTGAACACCATTCCTGACGCATATAAACTTGTATACGTTGAAAAGAGATTGTTTCAAATTATGCCGGTTTGAAAATTTAAAAAAAAAAAATTTTGGAGAATTTTTTTGCATCTGGCTTATTAGGTGAGGTTCGATAAATTATTAATGATAACAATGTTACAATAAGCATGTTTGTAGATCGGAAATTAACATTAAATTATTAAATATTGATAAATCACTCTAAAATTATGTATCTAGTCAAGTCTTCGTTAAAAATTCAAGGTAAAAGATTATTAAAGCTTAAGCAAAACGATGAAACAGTTATTACTCACAGCTGAATTTTTAATTTCTTTGTAAAAAAATTATGTACTTTCTGTTAAATTTTTCTCGCAAGCTTTTCCAATAAATTTATTGCTCACAAGAAATTCAAAAGATATTAAGGGCTCTTAATGCTCTGCGATAGAAACTTTTTTAAAAGCATTTCCATAAGGGAAATATTCATAGAAACGTGATACCTGAATTACTGAACAATCGTACATCCTTTAAAACGCAGAGAAATGGACGGATAGATATGCTGACATGGATTAAATATGATTTGCCAACAATAGTTATACAGAATACTAGTAGGTCTATACACGCATTGTAAATTTACAATTAATCGCAATATTCCCACGTTTCCACCTGTGTTGAAGGGTATAAAAATGTCACACACAATTTATTTGTGCCACATTTATTTTTCTTAATTTATTCTATGTGGGTTGAGACCTGAAAATTTTCTGCTTAAAATGTTCAAATGTTTAGTTATTTATTTTTCAAGAATATGTTTAAGACCCAGAAAAATATCTGTTTATACATACGTAGCCACATACATACGCACATACATGCTCGAACACACATACGCATTCTATATTGTGTTTCGCAATATAATAAATAAATTTTATATGTGCACATGAAAATAATAAATTTTCGCACTAAAGTTTTTTGTTTAGCTTTTTCAAACTATAATGGAAATTCATTTGCATCTACTCATCTTTGCTGACTTTAAAAATCTTCTCAAACTTCAAATGAAAATTTTGCGCGTATATATCAAAAGCTTGATGACTTTATAAACAAATTCAAAATCCATAAGCAACTTCTCTATATCTATGTAGAGAATCACTCTATATCAGTGTAGGATTTGATGAACTGTGTATGCTACGTATTCTTATACTTGGTACAAACAATTTTAATTGTAATCTGCAACTTCTTAAATATTATTGAAGAGAGGAAAGTAGAACGTTTTGTGTGGAACCCCCTGTGGCAAGCAAGACTTTCAAAACAAACAACGAAAAACATTAAACAAAAATGCAATTTCTAATGCTGTCTAGTTTTCGTTCAATTATTATTTACCAGCAACGAATTAAAATGCAAATTGAAATGAAATAAGAAAAGATAAAAGATGGTTTTTATAAATAAGAGCAAAATTCTTTAAGCAATCAACAATAATATCATACTACAATATAATATGTAAGTACGTATATACACATGTATGCACATGTGTATATAATAATATGTATGTATGTTTATGAGTTTGTAAGTAAACACCTTGAAAAAAACCATTTTCCTTTGGCTCCGTTTGTAGAAGTATTGTTATGTACTTATTTGCCTATGTACATGGATATGAATGTATACACCGAGAATATTAACTCTAGATAACGCAAATTATGTACACGCCTACTTTTGAAGTGAACCCACAAGCAATGACAAACATTGTTTACTCAAATTCATTTACATGTATGTTTGTGGTGGTACAAACTTCTCATAATTAATTAATTTTGTATTAATTTTATTCTCTTCTTTTAACGTGGTATGTGTGATTTAATGATATTGGCCACAATAACTAGTCCAACTCAGTCAATGCCAACGGCCAACGACATGGCAACATTTAAATGAACTCTTTTATTTCAGCTTTCATTTGTTTTTCTTGCTTTTGCCATTTTATCGTGATATTTTTCCAAAATGTTGAAAATATTTTTCATGATTTGCCAATGCTGCTATTGTTAGATTAGTATTAGGCAACAACAACTACAATAGACTGTTACTTTTTATGAAAAATAATTTCAAATCATATTTAGCTATGATCAGTAATGTGAAAAAGCAACAAACGGCAGTATTAATTGCTAAGTTTATCTCTGGCTCTCTTTACTTCGATTATAACAATTGCAGAGTATCCTTGAAAAAAGCTCTTTTATACTCGTACATAATATTTAAGATATTCTTTTTTGTGATTGAGATGTTATGTACGTGTATATTTGTATTTATGTATGCGCCTGTGTGTGAGAGGAAATAAATATTACTTCTCCCCCACACTGTTTGCTAGAGAGGCATTTGCAGAACAACATTAGAGCAAATGCGTGAGAGGAGAAGTAAAACTTATAAAGCAGTGTGCGCAAGAGAGACATTTTTTTGAGAAAATTTAAAGCTTTTCGCAATATTGCATACATGTTTTACTCAAATATCCTTTTTTATTTGCTCTATGCTAACTTTATACTAAAGTCAACCGGTTGCATCATAGTAAAAGCTCTTGGGTGATGAAAAAACAACACACGCATACAATGTCATGCTCAGCTACTAGTTGACTCGCAATTAAATTGTGAGATGACATACACAATTTATAGACCGTTACCAAATCGACTATTATGTCTGCGTACAAATACAATTTTTATTTTTTTTTTTTTTTATGTAAAGGTGTAAGTGTGGAGAGTGAATTTGTATTGCAGTGTGGCGTTTGCATGTATGTGTTCATATATACATAGTTGGTAGATCATCTAAAGCGTTGTAGCAACGACCACTGATTTCACGCGATGTGTATGTATGAAGCGAAAAGGGGAGCGCAACTAATTTTACCACCCCTTCAGGAGATCAAAAACGAAAAACCAAGAGGCAAAGAGGGACTGCAAACGAGCGTTTCATCGCTTTAGCAAAAATTGTGGCAATTAAACGGTATCAAATTGCCTCATATAAAAAGGAACATTACCGGCTGTGTGGGTCAGAACGGCTTTCGAACGCGTAAGTGCAACATCTGATGTTGGTTTTTTTTTTTTTTTTTTTTAATTTGTTAATTATTCTTGGATATTGGTCTTTCTTCTTTATACTATAAGCTGATACTGTGAAAGTGCTAAATTTTAAGCAAAATGCTACTGATCAAGCCAGAAGTGGAACACTTTTTGTGGAATTTTATAAAAAAAATATTTACAAAATTCTTGTGCTTTATGAAAAGAGGTCCTTAAAATAATCTGAAATCAATATTGGAAAAAATTTTGAGTTAATAAAAATATTAAATATTGAAAAAGGAAAGCAATAAATAAAAATTAATAATTACTTTTTTAGTAAAAATATTAATAATTGGATATTCTCTATAAAATAAAAGTGACATTAAACAAAAATGATGAGAACATGGCAGCCAGCAATTATTATGGATTACTCAACATTTTTATATATGGATTACTCAAATTGGATTAATTTGTATTGAATAGAACATTTAAAGGAGACATAAGAAATAAATGATAGTAAAAAGAGAACATAACCTTACTTTCATTTATAATATGTGGCAACACTAAAAAGCTTGTGTAACTAATACTTTGTTAAGGGCCCGCTGAATCAAAATCAAATTAAAAAAATTATTTCCTAACGTATTCTTGAAATTTTCACTTAAATTCTATTGAGAATTTTAGTTATTACATAATAATAAAAAAAAATATTTTTTTTTGTTCTAGACTATTATATAAAATATTTAATATTTTTTAAAATTTAAATCTTTTGTATTGTAAAAAAAAAATTAATTAGAAGAAATAGAGAAAACCAATTTATTTTTTACTGAAAACCGTATTCAACAATATGCAGAATATTTTAATTTTTGATTATATGTATATACTTACAGAGACACCTTCAATTAAAAAGAAATTCAAATGAAAAAAATAAATAAACCTTTAAAAAACTTGACAATAAGAAACAGTTTACGAAAGGAAATGTCTCACAAGTATATTGAAAATGTTTTAAAAGCCATATATTATTGGATACGTTCCAAATCAAGATAAAAAGAAATCAAATTATATACTCAAATATTTCAAACATCTTTCAAACGACACAAGCAAGCAAATATTTCAAATAAAAAGCTTACAGAATTTTGAAATATAAAATTAAAAAACATTGCATTAAAAAAGTAAAAATTATAATTTTTTTATTTAGAAATATTAGTTAACATTTGTATATAATGCACAAGGCGAAACCAAAAACCTTTGTGCGTTAATTTTTTAAACATATTAAGTATTGTATATTTGCACGAACACACTTGTATGTGTCTGTGTATGTGTATGTGTATGTGTACATTCAGTTGCATATTTAAACACAAGTGTTATGTTCAGCTAAATATCAAGTATTAAAACTCTTATATATCTGAAAAGGAAGAGAGCGGACTTGAGGAGAGAAAGTGCGAGAGGTTATTTGAATGTTTGTGTAGATATATATAGATATTTGCTTATACTTAGATGTGTGTCTATATTCAAAAATTTCGAAATTTTTTCGAACCGAAAAGCAAGTAAAAAATTAGAAAAACAAAAGCAACAATAAAATGTATTTAAAAATAAACCCATAGACAATTTGTTCAAATTCTTGTATGTTTTCAAATCATTGCGATCTCGCACTTCGGTCGTTTTAGATCAATTCCTTTTGTGGATGTATTAACGAGTTGTAACGGACTTTTAAACGAATTTAATTCAAATTTCCATCAAAATAAAACGAAGCGAATACAAAGGCTATTGTCCTTTTAAAACAAACGAAGCTTTTTCTGTGAACATAGTACAGACAATTGTAAATTAAAATAAAGAAAGCTAAAAATTAATTTTTTTCCGTAAGTGCAGTGGAGCGGAATGGCAAATAATATTTTAATTTAGAAATTGATTAATAAAATAAAATATTATTTTATAAAGCAATTGAACAAATTTTTTTTTTAAGTTGTGTTATTATCTATTAAGATACTCGTATTGAAAAAGGCAAAGACAACTATTACAGCGAATGTAATTAAATAAAACTGAAAATCAACTTAAATTTTTATTTTTGTAAAACAAAAGCACATAATCAATCGTCAGAATAAGAAAATCGGCATTTACAAAAAAAAATTTTTAAATGTTTTTTTAATATTTAAAATTTTTTACTAAAAAAATTTTAAGTGTACATTGAAAAATAAGAACTTAAATGAACAAATAGTTATTAAATATTTATGTATACTAGTATGCATAAAAAAAATTTTTTTTTTTTTGAAAATTTTCCAAACTAGACATTTTAAATAGAAAAATTAAAGTTTAACAGGAATATAATAAAAGTCAAATATTTTGTGACAGTTTTTAATAAATTGAACAATTAACATTAAATTTTAAACGCTGCAAGTGAAAAGCATATAAAAAACCGATTTATGAATTAATTAGTGGAACTAAATAAAATAAAAACTATTAGGAAAACTTTCTACAAGATACAAACTAATTACGTACATTGTGTATGTGTGTATTTAAAATAAAAATTTTAACTTTACGTAACATCTGAGTGACACAGTTCTACAGGCAGATGTGTGTATGGAAGTGTTCATGTGGAATACCAGACATTTCCGTTATGTAGAGGTGTTTTCTTTAAACAAAATATTCTTATTTATTTAAACGCGTGCGCCCACAGATTTTCATTAAATTCTTCCTGCCATTCACTCACTATTATTTCATTTTGTGCCGATCTATAAATAACTGCAACCCACACCTTTGCTTCTATAATTCTATACACAGCTAAATTTTAATTGTGGGTAGGTTGGTCGATCCATAATACAGATGATTTTTTTTTTGTTTTTTTTTTTTATTGCAAATGAAATCTGTTCAACATACGCAGTAAGTATGTTTATTTTTAATAAATATCCATAGTGGTGTGTACATACACTTATTTCGCGCACAGTAGTCATAAAATGGCAAATTTTTGCAAATGAATCCAAATAAAACAAAAATAGAAAACCATTTGAAATTTTAAATAAAAAAGAATTCAACCGCTGCAAATGCTTATTTTCGTTGTGCTGAGCATCCGAGAGTAATTATTTTTAAAATATCTAATTACAAAACATACAATAAATTGTAAGCCTAGCGAGTATCATAGAAAAATAGGGGAAATTACTTATTTGGAATTTCGAAAAAGTATTTGAGTAAATTTTTGTGTGTATAAGAGGGAACTCGTTGGGTAGTTCATACAAAATTAGGTCACTACTACGCACATATAAGTGAAAACGTGCAACAAAAACAAAAACCAATATCTAAAATAATGTTAATGTATTCTTTTCAAAATTTATATAATAATCGTAATAATAATAATTATAAAATGTTATTACTTTTCTATTTACAGGGAAGCATTTGGGCTGAGACGACGAGATAAAAATTTGTTTAATTTAAATTAAAAAACTATAAAAAGGAATTTTTTGGGTTTTTGCAAGCAGTAGCCCTATCTCAAACGAGTTTTTTTAATTAATTTTTATTTAAAAGCGAAACCAATTCAAAATGCCGCGTCCAATTGCTAGTCAAGAAGATGAGGATCCAACCCCATACTTGTTTGTATCATTGGAACAAAGGCGTATCGATCAATCGAAACCCTATGACTCTAAGAAGAACTGCTGGGTTCCCGATGAGAAAGAGGGTTTTCTACTCGGTGAAATTAAGGCAACCAAGGGGGATATTGTCAGCGTCGGCTTGCCCGGCGGTGAGGTAATGCAAATCAAAACAATCGCACGCCAAAAACCTATTACAAACAGTTTTAAAATTCTCATCGAACTTAATAATTAATTTTACAGATTTTAAAACTTCTTAAAAGCCTTCCTTACAGTTTAATTGAACATCTAATTGATTCAGACTTAAATTAATTTTATACATTCATTGTGAAAAGAATGATCATTTTAAAACTGTATAAATTTGTCTAGGTAAAAGATTTTAAAGCCGATAAGGTGGAGAAAACCAATCCACCGAAGTTCGAGAAAGTCGAAGATATGGCTGACATGACAGTCTTGAACACTCCTTGTGTGTTGCACAATTTGCGACAACGTTACTATTCCAAACTTATCTACGTAAGTGTCAACCAACAAACTATACTAATCTGTTTCTTTCTCTTTATCTCTTTCTTGCTGTCACTTTTTAATATAAAATTATAAAAATTGTAAAATATATAAAATGGGGCTTCGTAAATGAAATGGGGTTGAAAATTTGCTTTAAAACGAAAACCAATGATTAAACACAAAAAGTCTAAAGATTTTAAGAAAGATCTTCTCCAACAAGTCAACCCTCCCAAATACGAAAAGGCAGAGGATATGTCTAATTTGACATACCTTAACGATGCCTCCGTACTGCACAACTTGAGACAAAGATACTACAACAAACTTATCTACGTAAGTATCGCTTGCAGAAGCTTATGGATCAAGCTTAATGTGAACGCTTTTAATGTTTATTGTTTTATTATAATATACTATTCCAAGCTCGTTTCATCGATTCCATGGCAAAACGATTGTCCTGAAATCCATTTCATTGGCAGACTAATTTAAAAAAAAAACATAAATTCCTGAAACATAAAATATCCCTGATGGTATTTGCTTAAAGTAATACTAACTTATACTTTAATTCCCTTATTTTGGCCAATTAATTTGAAATTATTAAATTCCTCCTAAACATATTTTGTTACCATTTTGTAAAACTGTACACGTTTATATTAAAAATAAATTGATTATTAGCTGATTTTTCATGTAGTTTAAGGAGATAACATCCCGCTTCATTAAATTTGTTTTGCTCTCATCTGACTAAATCTGCATTGCATTTATCGATTCATGTTTTTCCAAAATGCTATTCAATGCTCAATGCTATAACAATGCTCGCTTTAACAAAACAGCTAAAAGTTTGCTCGTATTACCACCAGTCTTAAGAACATAAACTGGCCGGAACTGTCATGTTCGCTTAACTAGATGCGAACACAATGCACTTGATATGAACTCCACACAAACTGGAAAGAAAGGCATACCAACATGCGCTGATTAATTTCAAATATTCGTTCACATTAGACAAAACGAAGAACACAACTGGATATAAACCAGCCTGTAATATATGACTTACGTGAGCTGAGATTATCACTACATTCCCCAATCCTTCAAAACCAATTAAGTGATTTCTATGTATCAAATCTTATTGTTTTCCCTACATGTAGTTAGTTTTAGCTAAATTACTGAAAATTTACAACTTCATGAACAAATTATAGAGCTAAATCGGAATGAAATTTCCCTAATTTTCGAATTATCACAACTTTAGGGAAGTCCTGAATCTTTCCGATTTGTTCTACTGTAATTTTCGAATAAAAAAAACTAACATTACATAATTGTTTCTCTCTCTTGCAACGCTCAAAATAGACATATTCTGGTCTCTTCTGCGTTGCCATCAATCCCTACAAGCGTTACCCCGTATATACCAACCGTTGTGCTAAGATGTATCGTGGTAAGCGCCGTAATGAAGTCCCACCCCATATTTTTGCCATTTCTGATGGTGCGTACGTCGACATGTTGACCAACCACGTCAATCAATCTATGTTGATTACCGGTGAGTCTGGTGCTGGTAAGACTGAAAACACCAAAAAGGTAATTGCTTACTTCGCCACCGTCGGCGCCTCTACAAAGAAGGATGAGAGTCAAAAGAACAAGGGCTCCTTGGAAGATCAAGTTGTACAAACTAATCCTGTTCTTGAAGCCTTCGGTAACGCCAAGACCGTCCGTAACGATAACTCTTCTCGTTTCGTAAGTACCTTCTTCTGTTGTCTCCATTAAGAAATTACCTACGACTCTCTTTCTTTTTCTCTTTCTCGGCGCATAGGGTAAATTCATTCGTATTCATTTCGGTCCAACTGGTAAATTGGCAGGTGCCGATATTGAAACATGTTAGTATAATTGCTATTACTATATCATTATTTTGAATTAGTCTTATATATTTAACAAACTAATTTTATACCTTCCTCTCTTCTTACAGATTTATTGGAAAAGGCTCGTGTCATATCTCAACAATCTTTAGAACGTTCTTACCACATTTTCTACCAAATCATGTCTGGCTCTGTGGCCGGGGTTAAAGGTATACATTATTATTTTCAAAACTATCATTGTCACTTTTCATCACCTTTCTTTTTCTATTTATCGTTCCCTGTCACACATTCTCAAAGGTATCTCTTTTACTTTGTAAAACTATATCTGTTGTTGTTACCCTCACCTGTTGGTAATGATATCTAGACTTGGGTTCAATTCACATTTTCTCATACACATATACATAAATACTTTTAAACAACAATTCTTTTCTTGTCATATTTTTTTTAAAATCTCTTCTTTTTATTAATTTTTCTTTGTGAAATTTTTAATTACTTTTTTCAAAATCATTTTATTTTACACACAACACCCACTTACACATATAAACCATTTGATATTATTTTATATATAGACATCTGTTTGTTGTCCAACAATATCTACGATTACCACATTGTCTCTCAGGGCAAGGTCACTGTTGCCAGTATTGATGATGCTGAGGAAATGACCCTTACCGATGTAATTTTCTTCTTTTTCATAAATCTCACACACTTTTTTTAATCTAACGCCTCTAATGCAATTTAAGCAGCAGCAGCAATTATCAATGTTGTAGTTCAAACTGCATTTTATCCTTTTAGTAGATTCAACTGAAAAACAAGCAAAATCATTTATGAAAATATTAAAATGCTTTAACAGTCTAACAATTTTAATGAAAACTAAAAACATATAGTAAGGGAATGGAATAGGCTACCAAATCGAGTACATAAAGTAATATTATTTTAGATTTGGCTCTAGTCAACTATTTTTTCCACTCACTCACCGCAAATCCTATGGTCACCGTTTATTCTTTTTTTTTTTTTTTTTTTTTTTTTTTTTTTGTATATACAAAGAGTATTATTTCTGTTGATTTTCTAAAATATGTAAATCCATCTAAATATTTATGTATGTATGTATTTTATGATTAAAAGAGATGACATTTTTATCACCACATATTGGTGATTATCCCGGAATATGTCAGGGTAAAACCAGGATACCCGGTGTCAATGATGGTGAAGAATTTGAATTAACCGATGTAAGTTGGGTCTTACTAAAACGTAAAAATAAAAAAATAAAAAATAAAATCAGCCCAAATATCCTAAAGCCCTCTAAATTTCTCTATATATGTATACATATATTTTTAGATATGTACATACATATATAAAAAAACCTTTTCTTAAAAATCCCTTTTTCTTCTACTCTAGTTTTATATATACATTTATAAATATTTTCTAGAAAAATTTTCACTAAATTAATAAATATTCATTATTTATCCTCGCAAATATGTACTTATACCCATGTATATTATATAATGTACCAAATTTGTTACCTCTTTTGTATATAAAAATTAATTTTTTATTACTTATTCCGGAATACTATATTCTGATATATAAAACACAGAGTTTGCTATCTCAAGACTTGCTCTTTCTCTTTTTCTCTCTCTCTCTCTCTCTCTCTCTCTCTATCTCTCACACACACTGTCGGTCTATCTCTTTCCCTCTGCCTCACACTGTTTATATAAATATTAAACATATATATAATACACTGATTTTATTATTACTTCTATTCTATTATTGTATTTAATTATTCTTCTCTGGCAGTGTCTTTCTTTGTCCCAAGCAACCATCGTTAATTTTACCATTATCTCGAACTCCTTCAGCCTTGCGTTACCACCGGTAAAATAAAAATTGCAAAACTTTTTATAAAATTACACATAGTAACTATTCTCTTGGAGCAAAGAGAATAAGGAAAATTATATGTATTTCAAATTGTAATGGGGAAGCTTAAACAAATCCGCTACAAATGAATTGTAGCGACTTGAAGAAAACGATTTCTAGGCTCGAGCTTATTCCTCAATATAGAATTTTTATATATTTAACCATTTTACTCTATCGAATATAAATTTTTCTGCAGATATTCGCCACAAGAACTGCAAATATCATTTTATGTGATAATGCCATATCCAAAATTATTTATAAAGCATCCGAATTTCAAAAGAATTCACTTGTTTGCAAAAATTTGTAATTTGTAGTGTTGGAATAATTTTTTTGGTGGGTGGTAACGCTCCTGCAACTCCTAGCTTATGTTTTGGCATTTGCAAGTATGTGTGCATACACTTATACATGCTTATATGTATGTATGTAAATACATTTGTAGAAATAACTTTCTTAAATCGGGTTAGGAGCAGGCAAGGCGCAGCAGGGGTTTCAACGACGCAAAGCTTACAAAAATTAATTTTAAATTCTTCTTCCTTAAGGCACTGGGTTTGTGACGTTTTACTACGATAACGAGAAAATCAAATTTGTAACAGAAAATTAAATCAACAATAAATGAAATAAAAATGCCCGCTCCTAGCTTGTATTTGATACAACCTTTAAAGGATTCTCTATGTATGTAAATAGACTCCGCAATGATCACAAAATATACACACATATATACACACAAAAGCAAAAAAACACTCCATAGCTCTGTCATTGTCCTTCGGATAATCATTTAAAATATATGTCTTCATTAAAATGCGTTTTGGGGTTTGATTGGACGCCGTGTATCAATTTTGTTTTTTAATTTCAAATAAAAAGAAACACTCAAAAATTAAATTTTTCGTGACTTAGATATGTGCTTCTTGTCGGACAACATTTACGATTATTATAACGTATCCCAGGGTAAAGTTACTGTACCCAACATGGACGACGGAGAAGAATTCCAGCTTGCGGATGTAAGTTCCACCATATAACAGGGTATTAAACACAACTACCACCTCAATTCCAAACACACGAGCCAACAAAAAAACACTGCCGCCACAAGCTGTTCTGGTGTGATAAAGGCCATTCTATAATGATGGCACTGCCTACCTATATACATCCTAGAAAACGCTACATATACTCGTACAAGCCTACATACACATGTTTTTACATATCTTTAAACATATTTACACTTAGTTTCAGTTCAACTAGTATCTGTCTTATCATTTGTTTAAATGCTAAACTATTTGTACTGTATATGGCCTGACCTCTCTTTGTTGTGAACTCTTGATGAAAGAATATACAAAGACGAGAACCAAGATTTATAAAACTTTGCTTGGTTTAGAGTCCCAAAAAAAATATAGAAGTCGTTGGCTAAAGTGGAATGAATGCATTTTTTTTTATTTAAAAGGCATGTTAAATGAAAACAATATTCTCTGGGTTGTTGAACAATGTAAACCCAACAGAAAGCAACGATTTGATTGACCATCCATAAAATACTTGATCGTGTAGTTTACTGTTACAAGTTTTTATTCAATTATAATAATTGCAATCAATTTGTTCCAACCTCATACCCATTTGACTAGAGAATGCACGTTTTGTTACACATATATATTTATTTTATTTTAATTTGTGTGTATTATTGTAGATAAAAATAGAAAAATTGATATCCTGCTCCCAAATATTTCCGGTTTAGTTATTTCACATTATATTTTAATTCCGGAATATTGCTACTCACTTCAATTGTAATTAATGTAAAATATTATAAAGAAATTAAGGAATGACATTTAAATTCTAGCAGAAAAAATCCCTTAAAGCAGATTTAATTATTAAGACAAGTTTCTAGAAATGATTATTTAAATGTTTAGGTATAAGTTTTGCTTAAAAATGTAAAAACTGGATTCGTGACTAAAAATAACAGAAGCAAAGTAAATTAGTAACTAAAAATAATTAGTTTTATTGCATATATATTAACATTGATTATGATTTGTCTCCACTCAAATATTTTCCTTACGTCGGTCAGACATAAAAATATCTAACACTCTCACAAATATGTAATTGCATGAAGTTTTACTAAAACTTTTCTTAAAATATATACATATATTTATTGTTAAATATGGGCATGCAACTTACAGAATACAGATTAAATAAAAAAAACTAATATCAAACTTAATTAAACTTTAAACTCGCCTTAAACTCAAATGGAAAAACCGCTTTAAAACTAGCTTTTTTATATCTAAAAAACTTTTTCCGTATATGAATACAAATGAAATATTAATTTTTCAAACGTCATCTCTTCTTCCCGTAACAAAAAAAAAAAAACATATATATGTAGCAAGCGTTCGACATTTTGGGTTTCACCAAGCAAGAAAAGGAAGATGTCTATAGGATCACCGCCGCCGTAATGCATATGGGCGGCATGAAGTTCAAGCAACGTGGTCGCGAAGAACAGGCTGAACAAGATGGTGAAGAGGAGGGTGGTCGTGTTGCCAAACTGTTCGGCTGTGACACCGCTGAATTGTACAAAAATTTGTTGAAGCCTCGCATTAAAGTCGGTAACGAGTTCGTCACACAAGGTCGTAATGTGCAACAAGTAACGAATTCCGTCGGTGCCCTCTGTAAGGGTGTCTTCGATCGTCTCTTCAAGTGGTTAGTCAAGAAATGTAACGAAACTTTGGATACCAAGCAAAAACGTCAGCATTTCATTGGTGTATTGGATATTGCTGGTTTTGAAATTTTCGACGTAAGTTTTCAGTATACCAATCTTTATTCACATCTAAACACATACACATTCCCAAACACATACACATAAAATCATACACATACATTCAATTCATAGCACAATTTTAACCATTTAGTGCGTTGCGTGAGAAACTTTTGAAATGTCATAAGTTTGTCCACGACAGCCCTGAAATAAATGTAATTGACTCTTTTCTCTACATATTCCAAATAAACTTAAACATAAAAAAACATTGCAAGACAGAGAGTGATGCCTCTTTGTGCCACTTCTGCGCAACTACACTCTAAATCATATAGAAACTATATAGTAGCTCGTGTTTCGCCATCGCAATTTGGCTCTAGAGCAATTACTATATAATACAATAAGAACAAGAAAAATACTAAATACTATTAGGACAAGAGGTTATTTAATAGCCAACCTTCTCAAGTAATTCACTTGCTCATCCTACTCCCTGTAGTACAACGGCTTCGAGCAGTTATGTATCAACTTCACCAATGAGAAGTTGCAACAATTCTTCAACCATCATATGTTCGTGTTGGAGCAAGAAGAATACAAGAAAGAGGGCATTAATTGGGACTTTATTGATTTCGGTATGGACTTGTTGGCTTGTATCGATTTGATTGAAAAGGTGCTTAAATGACAATTATTACTTGTTCAATTATTAGTTACGTGTATGTATCTGTCCTCGTTGTAAAAATACCAATTTCTTATCACCGATAATTTTTACAGTATAGTTGTAAAGCCACTGTAAAGTTGACTTATGCATGTTTGCAAAAACCATAGAGATTTGACTTTACAAAGCTTTTTTGATGATAAGAAATACCTACATACATTTGCAAATTATATGTGTATTGTTAATGTCTGCACCTTCAATTGTTATTTTGTGTTCAGTTCACTAAAGAGATGCCAGTGGGATCTTAAAAATACAAAAGATATATATGTATTTATATTCGAGTTCGAACGGAAACAGGTAAATTTTATGTAAGCAAAAATCACCGAAAGCACAAAAAGCACACACAAAAATTTTAAGCACTTATTTAAGCACTTGTTTATATGTATATACGTTCACAATGTCACGCCATAATTAAATGTATTGCCACACAATGTGTTTCATTTATATGAATGTTACCCAATTTTAGTACAACGGCTTTGAGCAATTGTGTATCAACTTTACGAATGAAAAGTTGCAACAATTCTTTAACCATCACATGTTTGTGTTGGAACAAGAAGAGTACAAGAAAGAAGGCATTGACTGGGCCTTTATTGATTTCGGTATGGATTTGTTGGCCTGTATCGATTTAATTGAAAAGGTTTGTTTTATTGCAACTGGAAAAAGAAATAAATAAAACTTAAACTTTAACATAATGGGCCTCGAATTTATATCTTCTCTCTCTCTCTCTCTCTGTCTCTCTCTCTATATATATGCAATTTTTTCACATTCCAATTTTTTCCTAACTCCCTGTGAATGTAAGTAGTGAGGAATTTTATATAATATGCATACTACTTGGAACAAGGACGTCAGTGGTATGAATTTTGTTACACTTCTTCTGGCACGCATCCTTTCCTCACTACAAACCTCGATTATATTTTGCGTACATAATAATTTCTTATGTTACGACTTAAATCTACACAGCATACATACATTTTATGCACCCACCTGTTTTCCTGAACAATTACCACAATCCTTAATTTAATGGTTTGATTTTTATACATATATATTTCTCTTCTATCTTCACTGTCACTGTCCGTTTATGCACGCCACATGTTGTCTCGAAATCCTTGTACATTTAGTACAATGGCTTCGAACAATTGTGTATCAACTTCACTAATGAGAAGTTGCAGCAATTCTTTAACCATCACATGTTTGTGTTGGAACAAGAAGAATACAAAAGAGAAGGCATTGACTGGGCCTTTATTGATTTCGGTATGGATTTGTTGGCCTGTATTGATTTAATTGAAAAGGTTTGTTTGCAAAAAAAAAAAATCGAAATGACCCAAAAATTTTTTGAATGGAATGAAAAAATATGGAATGTAATGGCATGAGACATACCCTTCTATTGAAATTATTCTTGTTCGATATTTCGCTTATTTAAGTCAAAAGAATATAAATTGCTCCTCAAATATTGAAACAAAAAAAAAAAACTTGATAAATCTACCTAAAAGCGGAAGTCAAGTCTATTCGTTAATTCCCACATACAATCGAAATATTTTCTGTATAAAAGTTTCCTCATATTCACAAACATTTTAATTATGAAATAAGTTCAATATAAAAAAGAAAGAAAATATGTGAATATGTGTAAATAATATCATTAACCACATAACTTCATTTCCCATTCCATCATCAACCACGATCTTAATAGAATATATTTATGACCTCGCCCGAAAACAAAATAATCCAAATTGTTCTAATTCCGGCTACAGTACAACGGTTTCGAACAATTATGTATCAATTTTACTAACGAAAAATTGCAACAATTCTTCAATCACCACATGTTCGTTTTGGAACAAGAAGAATACCAACGTGAAGGTATCGAATGGACTTTCATTGATTTCGGCATGGACTTGCAAATGTGTATTGAATTGATTGAGAAGGTATATAACTGGAGAAACTGGCTAAAGACCGATCTCATATGTACAATACAGTATTGTTAAAAAGTAAAACTAAAGCTTTTTACTAAAACAAAAGCAAAGAATTAAAAAAAAACAGCAAAATTAAATTAAACCTACTTCTACTTTTTCGCCTTCCAATGCCTCATTATTACACTTTATTACTGCTTTTCTTTATTCCTCCGATATACTAACTAATCAAACAAGCTTGTATTTATTTATTATTGGGCTTATTTTTATATAATGACTTTAAACCATAAGTATTCAGCCTTGAATGAAGGAATGATCATAGCTTAATTCCTAATATTCCGTATTTGTCTACTTGGATGTAACTATGATCATTAACCATAACATTAATATGCTTTCTAAACTATATTCTCTTTCTTCATAAAAGATCAACTAATGCATTTCTTTGGTAAGTATGTATTGTAGAAATCTGCACTAAAATTGTAATTAAACCTGGCTTGTTAAACCGTTTAAAATGTACAGAAGCTAACCTATTTTTTCTCTATGTTCTATCTCTTTCACTATATACCACTATATGTCACTATATATATACTTATAAATATTTTTTTCTGTATTTTGTAAAAATAGCCTATGGGTATCTTGTCCATTCTTGAAGAAGAATCTATGTTCCCCAAGGCTACCGATCAAACATTCGCCGAAAAATTGACCAACACTCACTTGGGCAAATCTGCACCCTTCCAGAAGCCAAAACCACCAAAGCCTGGCCAACAAGCTGCTCACTTTGCCATTGGTCATTATGCTGGTGTTGTAGCCTATAACATTACCGGTTGGTTAGAAAAGAATAAGGATCCCTTGAACGACACTGTGGTCGATCAATTCAAGAAGTCGCAAAACAAATTATTGATAGAAATCTTCGCCGATCACCCTGGCCAATCTGGTGGTGGTGAACAAGCTAAGGGTGGTCGTGGCAAGAAGGGTGGTGGCTTCGCTACTGTATCTTCAGCGTACAAAGAACAATTGAACAGCTTAATGACGACTTTGCGTTCAACCCAACCTCACTTTGTACGTTGTATCATTCCAAATGAAATGAAACAACCCGGCCTGGTCGATGCTCACTTAGTTATGCATCAATTGACCTGTAACGGTGTACTTGAAGGTATCCGTATTTGCCGTAAAGGTTTCCCTAACAGAATGGTGTACGCCGATTTCAAACAACGGTAAGTTATTCACGGTTCATCGTAAGATGTATATGACATATATATGAATAAATATGCATAGGAATAAGTATTAGTAGTTATGTCTAGGTTAAACATTGTTTTCTTTAGTATCTATTTATGTAGTATTTCTGTTAGATAAATATTCTACTTGCGTTTGGAAAGCTATTTTATTTAATTAAGTATTAAATTTATTTTTATCCTCATCAAACAGTTATATGATTTTGGCTCCAGCAATTATGGCTGCTGAAAAAATGCCCAAGAACGCCGCATCCAAGTGTTTGGAATCTGTCGGCTTGGATGCTGATATGTACCGTATTGGTCACACCAAGGCACGCAAGCTATAACAAAAATATATATATTCCCTTATTTAGAGATTCCCAAGTAGAAGTCCTTTTCTCTTTCTTGTGTAGTGTAATCTTGTTGTGTAATCCTTGATTCTGTACCTTGTGTACTCTCGCTCAGTTTTTTTCTTTCTCTCTCTTATTTTTTTGTAGTTCATTGGTTTTTCAATGTTGAGAAAATTATATTGTCACTCTCCCTCTTTCTCAGTTGATGCTACTCCTTGTGGCCTACAGCTGCAGTTGGAGGGTTTATGTATGGTCATTTTATGTTTAATGTAGCAATTTATATCAACACTTGAGTAGATTCTAGCTAACAACCAATTCAATATTATTTTGCAGCACCCTTATTAACTCCTTATACAAATGCATTTAAATATTTGCACAAATTTTAACAGTTTTCAGATATTTGACAACAGTAAAACATTTAGTTGTTATTAATGGTATTAGTCCTAAAGGATAATAGAGCAAGAGATATTTAATTTAACAAGAAAAAACATAAGTAAACAAAAACAAAACCGTCGATCTCCTATGTACGTACAGCCATCCATTTCACTGTCACTTTCACCGAATGTTTGTAAGATGTTACACTCACCTAATGTTAATAGACTATGTTTGTGTTGTTCCACAGGTATCAAATTATAAATCCAGGCGGCATTGTAGGCATTGCTGATATCAAGAAACAATCTCAACTTATTCTAGAATCCACTCCACTAGATCCCGATATGTATCGTATCGGCCACACTAAGGCATGATATTTTTTTTATAAATATGTAGACATAATGAATTATAAAATTATTGCCACTTTGGAAATTCTCAATTCCCCAACTCTTTTTGAATCCAACCAAAAAAAAAAAAAAATAGCCGTTATATTAGAAATGAACGGTTTGATGTGATGAGATTGGTCATGAACTCTCGATTGCAACACTAGAAGCCCATACTGATCATGTATTGCACGAATTACATACGTCTGTATTAGAGTATCTTATGCACGTGAGGCATGCCGATATGTCAGTTACATTCTATACAACTATCACATTTGAATGCTGCCTATTTTTAGATGATGTTTAAAATCATAAAATATTTACGCTATGAATTTTGGTTTTTTATTTTTTGTTATAAAAGTTAAAAAAATCAAATGGTTTTCCATTTCCTTGCAACTATATCTCATATGCAATAAATATCTTGATGACCCTAAATCTACTCTTAGAAATTACATTTCACTCACATATATTACATTCTCTTTCTTGTTATTTATTTATTTAATTATTATTTTACTCCCTTTACAAATCATTAGCTATCAAATTTTGAATCCCAAAGGTATCAAGGGCGTTGATGATACCAAAAAAGCTTCAAAAATTCTTATTGAATCCACAGAACTAGACTCAGATCAATACCGTTTGGGTAACACAAAGGCATGTGATCAGAACAGTATTCTCTTAATTTAACATTAAATCTGCAATATAATGCAGGATACAAAAACGCTTTCTACATACATATATATTTTAAATAAAACGGAAAAATCTTACAAAGCACTTCTAACAGTGATGATTCGTCCGACATGCACTCGTTAATAAAATAGCACTTTTAAAGATCCATATACAGTATTGGGATTTTTTAAATTTTCAGAGGCCAGTAAAAAATGGCAGACTGATGGCCTTAGCTGAAAAAAATTTAAACAATCAATATATCAAGTTTCTTTAACCAGTTACACAGTAGAAACTCGATTTTTTATATAAACTTTTATAAACAACTTGCATCCTATAGACCTGGCAACACGTTATTAAAATAACGCAGTGTTATATACATATATGTATATGTACATTTTAAGCTATCTACAACTTGTAGGCAGTTCTTTATTCCCCAACTAATCTCGCCTGCACTTGCATACATATATACAACACATACATTGAACTATTTATAATATTAGAATATCATTTTTTTATGACAGATTTGAAATATGTATCTGCATTTTATTTATGTACTTGTATATGATTTTATTTACTATTTATACACATTAATCATTCACAATAATTACACTGTTGCCATTATGTAGTTACCAGATCCTTAACCCAAGAGGTATCAAGGGCATTGATGATCCCAAGAAAAGCACCAAGATCTTGGTTGAGTCTACCGAACTTGCCGAAGATCAATACCGTTTTGGCAACACTAAGGCATGCATATACAAGTTTCCTTAAATAGTTCTAGTTCGAAAAAAAAAATAATATTCTTCTTTCAAAACATATAATACATAATAATTGCCTCCTTATTGTTATCAATTCAATTCCTATTCCCCTTAAAACAAGTTTATAAACTGGCGAATAATACTGGGTCTAAAACAATAAAATATTGAATGACCCATTCTTACTCTTAAGGCATCTATATGCAATCATTTTTAAATTTATTGTATCTTAACTGAAGCTACTAATTGAAAGAAAACCTCGAGACAGGTCCATCCTTTCATTTTCGTTCTAAGCATCTTGTTTAAGTAGTTCTGTTAATTTGTAGTTTTAGCTATTTACACATATATTTATGTAAATTGTTTTATAACCATGTTATTTATATTATTGTTTTTATTTATTTTATAAACTCACTTTATACACCTGCAATCCAATACGCACTCACACATGCACACATATATTAAATGCATCTGCAATTCGTTACACAACTTATGAAATACCAAAACATGATCGAAAAATGAAATACAGCTACCAGATCATGTGCCCTAAAAAACTAAAGGGTGTTGACAAAGATGTCAAGGCCACTATAATTATAATAAATCATATTGATTTGCCTGAGGATCAATATCGCCTCGGTAACAGTAAGGTATATAATTGACAATATACTTGCAACCAACAAGCAATAAAAATTCATTCAAATTCATTGTCATCTTGTCTAAAGTATAAGCCATTTATAATTAATCTAGGAAAATCAGTGGTGGGCATTTCTGATCTCAACTTATAAATCTGCAAAATCGGAAATGGCAATTATTAGCCATACGAATTTAATTTAAAGAACTTCAACTTCCAATTCAACTTTGAAAGGATTGTAAAGTGATTGAGTTTTTATGGTCTCTTTTAGCACAAATTTCCATCATTTATAAAGCTATATAGTACCGACAATTGCTTCCATAAGTTCAAGATTTGTCTAGAAAACACTACTTCAAGTACTCACTAAATACCACACGGCTTCGCAGAATGTTAAACTGTTTGCTATTTTTGCTGGAGAAAAATTTATGAGCAATTTGCATCGATCCAAGGATAATTAGCTTTATTAGTAAATAAATTATAATCAGAATCCTGCGAGTCTTTAATTTTTTTCTTCTCAAATTAAGTCGGATGTATTTAATTAAATTAATTTGAAATTTGAACTCGATTGAATTTAATATTTTCTGTTATTATTTCAAATAGTGTACTTATTAGATGATATTGTAATGCAGTGATCTGTTTTTATTCAGTCCATTCTTTTTATTTGAAGTCGAATAAGAAAAATCCACATATTTAGAAATAGTTTCTTTTGATAATTTCACTGCTTGTTATGAAACAAATAGATCTTTACATTAATTTATAAAGATCCTAAGAAAGGTTCTTTACCTTTAATTCAATTTTGTGAATTATAATGCCTAATGTTGTATTAGCTACTCGTTAGTCTAAATACGCCAAAAGACTTGATTTTTAAATAAAATAGTCTAATACATATTTACGGGTATAAAAAAGTATTAAGTACATGTAAAAAATGTTTTCCACCGCTGATTTAAAATCATTCTTATAAAAATTAAAATTTATGTATATAATCATATCCATTAACTTATTTGTTGTGTTTTATAACTCTTGACCTTTAACGTTCCTTAGTTGCCTTTAAAAAAAATTACTAATGTTTTTTCCAAAAAATAATTTTTTGAAAAATTATGCTTTCGTGAAAGTAAAAGATGTTTCTGCAAAGTATGTTACAGCTACTCTGAATGCTGTGCTGGAACATATTAAATGTGCTTCAAGAAAACAAAACTTTTAATTCTGATGTGCTTGCTAAGATATAGTTTTCTTCTTTTCCTACAATTATGTTCCTTTGGTTTCGAAACGTTAACAAATATCTAGGTGTTCTTCCGTGCCGGTGTCTTGGGTCAAATGGAAGAATTCCGTGATGAACGCTTAGGCAAGATTATGTCATGGATGCAAGCCTGGGCCCGTGGTTATTTGGCTCGTAAGGGCTTCAAGAAACTGCAAGAACAACGTGTAGCCTTGAAGGTTGTACAGCGAAACTTGCGCAAATACTTGCAATTGCGCACCTGGCCCTGGTACAAATTGTGGCAAAAAGTCAAGCCTTTGCTTAATGTATCTCGCGTTGAAGACGAAATTGCTGTAAGTATTATCTGATATATAATGTTATATGGTAGCTATTCAAGGAGCTCGCTGGCTGCCTGTTCACATGCGCTGCTGTCACCACGAATCAAATAATGTTTCTATTTTACCCTTCGAATATGTGATACGCAATCTCCTGCAAGAGAGCAGAAAATATAATATATATATATATATATATATATATAGATATAAATTTAATATTGAGGTGTATTTGGCATTAGAAAAATTATAGGAACAGCGCAGCAAACGGCAATCTACTAAATTCACTCGCAAATTAAAAGATAATTATTTGTTTTATTTTGGGGCTACTTCGGACGAAACGCATAAAACTATTCGAATTCTGAAGCAGCGTTTAAAAAAAGAATAGACCCTCAAATATTTGAAATTTTCCTGTGGCAAGGCAAAGACTACAAATCTTAAGCAGCTGTTGTGGCATTTAATTATCAAATAGTCATTTCAAATGGCCGTTCTTTTCTCAATTTATCTGCAAGTGCACATATCCAAATTGCCCCAATGCAAATGGGTATGAGTGTGTGTATGCTTATATATGTATATATGGGTGGAATGACTGAAAATATAAACATATGTACATATATTGAATTTTTCTTACAGTTTTTGTTCTAGAGCTTATTCCCTTCCACCTACGCGTTTTTAATGAAATTAAAGAAAAAAAAATTAATTAATCAAACTGACGATGATGATGGTAATTTATTTACGATGACTAAATTATTATTGATTTGGTTGCAAGATTTTATTAAAAATATTGTATCTATTTTAGGAACACTATTATGATTTCAAACTAAAATAAAATATAAATGGCCTACATACACATGCATGCATGCATCGAAAGCTCCCACAGATTTCATCTGGAATATTTGCTCACATTTTTAGCCATTATTAACTAATAATGTATTAAGGAAATGCTACTTTGGCTAAAGATATTTGGTATAATTTATGATCGAAAGAAAAATTTCTTGATGTTCTAGTATTAATGCATAGAAATAAATATATATACATAGGCGTGTATAGGTGTGGGGTGAGCAATTTGCGGTTTTATTATTATATATATGTACTCGTATATGCATGCAAATGTGTAGTTGTTTTTCTAATTTATTAATTAGCAAAGTGAACAAGTGTAATATTGTTCTTGCCCCTTAATTGCTAAATTATTGGCAACTTATACCAATACACTGTGTACTACACCTGATGCCTGCCGCACCCAATTAGCAATGTTCTCGTTCTTGCCACATTTACACTCAAAAATGCAAAACTAAAATACATTAAACAAAAATGTATGAAAATTATACATCTTTTATACGAACGATGACTAATTAATTATTACCGAAATGAAATCCCATACATGCCTTGCCTGTATGCGAATTGAAATACATACATTTTTAGAAATCTTTATGATGGGTCGCAGGAATGTGTAGGTTTGTGTGTGTATTTTCAATTGAATTCTCATAATTATCATTTCCATTAAGTTGCAAGATAAAAAGAGATGGTTGTTGAAGTTGATTAAAAATAATAAAAAGAAAATACACCTGTGCCATATCGATCGCTACGTGATCTTTAAAAAAATTCTAAAGATGATGAGGAATACCAAGTGTACATGAATTGTGAGTAAATACTCAATATAAGCACGCACACACAAATAGAAACTCACATTCAACACTCAAATGATACATAATTTGATTTGATATTGTGGGGCGTTGCTAATTTGAATTAATTAGAATTTTTGAAAATTCATCGAGCACTTTGCAATTGCAAGCATTCCAGTTGTTGACCAGTAGCTAAACGGATCTTCTAGTTACCTGGGCTAAGCGAGCACTGTATACCTAAACGATTTAAACGATTATAACGCTCTTTTTTGGCTGCAGAAAACTTTTGAACGATTTTAATATTTAATTTAAAAATCCATATCAATCAAATTTTAATATAAATTAAAAGTCTTTAAAAGTTCAACGTGAAGTTTCAAAGAGTTCCAATAGAAATTTCGACAGGCAATATAAAAGAATTTGTTTTTAGTTATTAATTTTTGAAATGGCAGAAGATAAGAAAGTGAAAAAATCGAAGAAATCTGATAAAAGCGAAAAAATTGAAGAAGTTGGATCGGCTACACCACCAGCAGAACCAAAAGATTCCGAAGTTCCCAATATTGATGAAACGGCATCTGTGCCAGCAGAAGAGAATGCTGCAGTCATACAAGAGCAGCCAGCAGCTCCTCCACAAGAACCAGAGCCTAATTTACCAACATCAAACTCTCCTCCGGAATCCACTAATAAATCTTCTAATTCTGATTTACAGCGTCTTGAAGAGAAGGCTAAAAAGGCTGAAGAAGCTCATGCAGCTGAAGTTAAGGTACGCAAGGAATTGGAAGCCCTTAATGCTAAGTTGCTGGCTGAAAAGACTGCCCTGTTAGATTCATTATCTGGTGAAAAGGGTGCCTTGCAAGATTATCAGGAAAGGTGTGCCAAGCTGCAAGCACAAAAGAACGACCTCGAAAACCAATTACGCGTAAGTAAATAAAATTACTAAAATATAAACGAAAAATAAAGTGTGAAAATACGTAAAAAATAATAAATAAATCGATCCTAATAAATTAGTGTTTTTTACAAAAGAAATCAATCATAAAGTATTTCTGTAAATCAATTATATGAAATTGACTTAGAATTATGAAAGTTCATATTTTTAAAATATATAGCGTTATTTTTTGCTGAACTATACTTTAATCATTAAATAGGATATTCAAGACCGCTTGACACAAGAAGAAGACGCTCGCAACCAATTGTTCCAACAAAAAAAGAAAGGTGACCAGGAAATCTCTGGACTCAAGAAGGACATTGAGGACTTGGAATTAAATGTACAAAAGGCTGAACAAGATAAGGCCACCAAGGACCACCAAATCCGTAACTTGAATGATGAAATTGCTCACCAGGATGAACTTATTAACAAGTTGAACAAGGAAAAGAAGATGCAAGGTGAATCTAACCAGAAGACTGGGGAAGAACTACAAGCTGCCGAGGACAAGATCAATCATTTGAACAAAGTTAAGGCCAAGTTGGAACAAACTTTGGATGAATTGGAGGACTCTCTAGAACGTGAGAAAAAATTGCGTGGTGATATTGAAAAATCTAAGCGCAAAGTTGAGGGTGACTTGAAACTCACCCAAGAAGCCGTTTCCGACTTGGAACGCAATAAGAAAGAACTGGAACAAGCCATCCAACGCAAGGATAAGGAATTATCTTCTATTACTGCCAAATTGGAAGATGAACAAGTGGTTGTTAGCAAGCACCAACGTCAAATCAAGGAATTGCAGGCTCGTATTGAAGAATTGGAAGAAGAGGTTGAAGCCGAACGTCAAGCTCGTGCTAAGGCTGAGAAACAACGTGCTGATTTGGCTCGCGAATTAGAAGAATTGGGTGAACGTCTTGAAGAAGCTGGTGGTGCTACTTCTGCCCAAATTGAACTCAACAAGAAGCGTGAAGCCGAACTTAGCAAATTACGTCGCGACTTGGAAGAAGCCAACATTCAACACGAATCCACATTAGCTAACTTGCGCAAGAAGCATAACGATGCCATCGCTGAAATGGCTGAACAAGTTGATCAACTCAATAAGTTGAAGGCTAAGTAAGTATTCCAATTTTATAGAAAAATTTCTTTTCTTTTTTTTCTCCCAGGCATGTTGTAGCTGTGGAAAAGTATAGTTTTGCTAGCCATCCATAACTACATTGTGGTGCTCAATAGTTTTTACTATGTCTTATAAAAGCGAATATTAAAATTTTCTTTTAATTTCTCCCCTAAACGAACAGGGCTGAACACGATCGCCAAACTTGTCATAATGAGTTGAACCAAACTCGTTCTGCCTGCGATCAACTTTCCCGTGATAAGGTAAAGAATCCTTTCAAGGATCCTAGCAATTCTACACAAATTACATAAAATAATTACCCTTCTTTGTACAAAACCACCTTAAAATACGCACACATATTCACATTTTCTTATGTTCCTTCGAAAGGAAGTTTCTAAAAGCGGCATTTCATCTTTTTCTATATCAATGGCTACAAAATGGAGTTCCTGAAAGCTACGCAGTTCAATTTTAATTCGAATTTATAATTTATCTTATTTCCCCCACACATTTAACACAATCTAACTAAAACCAAAACTTACTTTATTACCAATCTAGGGCTGAAAAGGAGAAGAATGAATACTATGGTCAATTGAATGATCTCCGCGCTGGTGTTGACCACATTACCAATGAGAAGGTATACAAATATTTGACTCGTTTTGCGCCGCTGTAAATAATGCTGATAGTTAATATTGTAGATTTGAGACAGTCCGCTTGGAAATGTTAAATTCTCGAATAAAACCTAGTATCTTTGCTTTGACCGTAAACAATTTCACTGAATTATTTACTGCAATGCCAGTGATCTTAATAATTGTAGATACTTGTGAATACTGTAACACGACTGCCGCACTAATCCTCGCAAAAAAAAGATGATAAATAATAAAATCTTTAATATCCTTGCTAACAAAACTCTAACTGTAAAAAGTACACATAAATGCCAAACACAAAAAAACATTTTCAGCAGAAGTAATTTCGTTAAATAATAATGATTTTTGTTATTTTCACATTTACAAAACAGGCTGCTCAAGAAAAAATTGCCAAGCAATTGCAACACACCCTTAACGAAGTCCAATCCAAATTGGATGAAACCAATAGAACTCTTAACGACTTCGATGCCGCCAAGAAGAAGCTTTCCATTGAAAACTCTGACCTTCTGCGCCAATTGGAAGAAGCCGAATCCCAGGTATCCCAATTATCCAAGATCAAGATTTCTCTCACCACTCAATTGGAAGATACTAAACGCTTGGCCGATGAAGAAGCCCGTGAACGTGCTACACTCTTGGGTAAATTCCGCAATTTGGAACACGACTTAGACAATCTCCGTGAGCAAGTAGAAGAAGAAGCTGAAGGCAAAGCCGATTTGCAACGTCAACTCAGCAAGTCTAATGCTGAAGCTCAAATCTGGCGCAGCAAATACGAATCGGATGGTGTTGCCCGTTCCGAAGAATTGGAAGAAGCTAAGAGAAAGTTGCAAGCCCGTTTGGCCGAAGCCGAAGAGACCATTGAATCTCTTAATCAAAAATGCATTGGACTCGAAAAGACCAAACAACGCTTATCCACTGAGGTTGAAGATTTGCAATTGGAAGTCGACCGTGCCAACGCTATTGCCAACGCTGCCGAAAAGAAACAAAAAGCTTTTGACAAAATCATTGGCGAATGGAAATTAAAGGTTGACGATTTGGCTGCTGAACTCGATGCATCGCAAAAGGAATGCCGCAACTATTCTACTGAGTTGTTCCGTCTCAAAGGTGCCTACGAAGAAGGTCAGGAACAATTGGAGGCTGTCCGTCGGGAAAATAAGAATTTGGCTGATGAAGTCAAGGACTTGCTCGACCAAATCGGTGAAGGTGGGCGCAATATTCACGAAATCGAAAAGGCCCGTAAACGTTTAGAAGCTGAAAAAGATGAACTACAAGCTGCTCTCGAAGAGGCTGAAGCTGCTTTGGAACAAGAAGAAAATAAAGTATTGCGCGCTCAATTGGAATTGTCTCAAGTACGTCAAGAAATTGACCGTCGTATCCAAGAGAAAGAGGAAGAATTTGAAAATACCCGCAAGAATCACCAACGTGCTCTTGATTCCATGCAAGCCTCCCTTGAAGCTGAAGCCAAGGGTAAAGCTGAGGCCCTTCGCATGAAGAAGAAGTTGGAAGCAGACATCAATGAATTGGAAATTGCTTTGGATCACGCCAACAAGGTCAGTATAATTTTTTTTGAATTAACTAGTAAAATTTATCACTAATTTTGTAAATTTTTGCATTTAAAATTTAGGCTAATGCCGAGGCCCAAAAGAATATCAAACGCTACCAACAACAACTTAAAGACATCCAAACTGCCCTTGAAGAAGAACAACGAGCCCGCGATGATGCACGCGAACAGTTGGGTATTTCTGAACGTCGTGCCAATGCTCTCCAAAACGAATTGGAAGAATCCCGTACTCTTCTGGAACAAGCTGATAGAGGCCGTCGCCAAGCAGAACAAGAATTGGCCGATGCCCACGAACAACTTAACGAAATTTCCGCCCAAAACGCCTCCATTTCTGCTGCTAAGAGGAAATTGGAATCCGAACTCCAAACACTCCACTCTGATTTGGATGAATTATTGAACGAAGCTAAGAACTCTGAAGAAAAAGCAAAGAAGGCTATGGTTGATGCTGCCCGTCTCGCCGACGAACTCCGTGCTGAACAAGATCACGCCCAAACCCAAGAAAAATTAAGAAAGGCCCTCGAACAACAAATCAAGGAATTGCAAGTCCGTTTGGATGAAGCTGAAGCAAATGCCCTCAAGGGTGGCAAGAAAGCTATCCAAAAATTGGAACAGCGTGTCCGCGAATTGGAAAATGAATTGGATGGTGAACAAAGAAGACACGCCGATGCCCAAAAGAACCTCCGTAAATCTGAACGTCGTATTAAGGAATTGAGCTTCCAATCTGAAGAAGACCGCAAAAATCACGAACGTATGCAAGACTTGGTTGATAAACTTCAACAAAAGATCAAGACATACAAGAGGCAAATCGAAGAAGCCGAAGAAATCGCCGCCCTCAACTTGGCCAAATTCCGCAAAGCCCAACAAGAACTTGAAGAAGCTGAAGAACGTGCCGATTTGGCTGAACAAGCCATTAGCAAATTCCGCGCTAAGGGACGCGCCGGTTCCATTGGTCGTGGTGGTAGCCCAGCGGTAAGTGTCGAAACAAAAATCATCCATCTTTAAACTGAATGCTTTTTATCAACTGCAAACCATTTGCGAAAAAATAACGAATCATTTTCTCTTTATTATTTTATTTCAACTCTCTAAATATCTTGCAATAACTTCATGCAGATTTAAATTACGCAAAATGACAATGTAAATGATTCACATGGTCCATATAGAGATTCAATTAGGAAAAGAAAAAAGAGAAACTATATAATAAGTTTAAGCTTTATGCATCTCTTTTCAACAAAAGAAATGCCACATTCAACATTCAATTTATTACTTTAAACCAAATCGACAAATATATCTAAAAAAAAACAAAAGCAAAAAAAAAAAGAAAAAATAAACAACCAGCTTACAAAATCCAACTTACTATTTCATCACTAAAAGCATCAAACTCATCGCAAAGAAAAGCAAAAACAAAGAGTCATAGTCAAATCAGTAGAAATCAAGGCGAATTACAAAATCCAACTTCTCTGCTTTTTTGCCGAAAATAAAATAATTTTATTATTATTACAACTACTACTATTATAATAATATATGTATGTGTGTGTACAACTATAGCCGGCAGCATCCAAAGGCGGTCGCAAAAGCGTGCTGGACCAGTAAACAGTCTTTCATTACATTTGTAAGTCGCAAATGACTATGTGCCTATAAATCAAAAACCCTGCACTCCTCAATCCAAATGAAATTTATCAATGTTACTGTCGTTCGTGAGATCGCTCTGTCAAATCATTGTATACACACACATACTTAACATATTTTATTCCAGATTCTCACCACTTGCACTAGTAACGTGTTGAGTTTAATTAAGTTGAGTTGTTTATCTTCCTCTCATCACATCTCACTATATAAGCAATTAAAAATAAAAACAATTTCACTTCAACAAAAGCATAGTCATTCAAACCATTTCACTGTTCAACATTATCTGTCATAGTGATATTTTTGACCAATAAATATTCCACTTATATTGACTCCTGTCTTGTGCCATTTTTGTAACAGTTTTACAGTTTTCTTGGTGATATTCACTCTTTGTTTAACCACGCATGCTTGGATTATAAAATATTTCTCTTGCATGTGCTAAAATATATTTAAACTTTTTTCTCTCATTCCTTCTACAGCCTCGTGCCATGTCCGTGCGGCCACAATTGGACGGTTTCGCTTTCCCACCAAGATTCGACCTTGCTCCCGAAGATTTTTAAATGCCATTAAAACATTTTAATTTATTTAATTAAATCTATTTCATAAATATTTTATTTTAATTTAATTTATAAATAATTTACAACACTTTTGTTTTTCTAATTTAAAAAAAAAAAGGAATAAAACACAAATTTGAAAAATTTTATTAAAAAATGCTAATTGTAACAACTCGAACGACGGGAGGATAACAATGCACTTAGGCATAATTATCGTAATTTAAAACTAAAAAAAATGTATTTTATAAAATGCCAACATAAGAAACCTTTTAAGGATGATAAAAAAGTACGATGAGAAGTGGAATAAGCAAATCATTATAGTGTAGTCATTTTCGCCATACATGGTCCGACATGAGATAACTCAACATCTACTCACATTGTTGTAATAAAACTCAAACAAGCACAAAAAACCAAAAACCAAAAAAGAAATGAAACATTTATATTTTTATAAATAATAACTTTTGTATCATTTGAAACTTGACTTAAATCCTGTCGAATAAATTAATACACTCACACAAATCTACGTTTAGGTTTAGATCTAGTTGTCATCCTTGTGGAAAGGCAAAAACGATTAAAGAAAAACACCCACACTACTGCTTATTTCTAAAAAAGAAAAAAATAAATAAGAAAATAAAAAATGCCTTAAAAAATGTTATTTATTTATGTATTTATTGTAAAATGCACACTTTACACCCACATAAGCATTGATAATTAACTAAATTAAAGACTTACACTGACACAAACCCATAGATAGAGACTGTAGAATACTAAACGTCCTGAATTGCATTCGTTCAATAAACTAACAAATCTAAATGAATCTAAGCAAATGCACATGTTACTTCTATTTCTATAACACAAAATCTCTCTCTCCTTCCACACTCACATTCAGTCAACAACACACCGACAGAAACAGACACATTAACTCTTCTAATGGGGCTTATATTAAAGTTATTTTTTAATTAATAAAACATTTAATTTAAATAATTTAAAAATATTGATAATAATAATGATAATATTTAAAATAAAGAAGGAACAAGTATACAAAAAAGGAACAAAATAAATGTAAATCAAAAAAAAAAAAATTCCTGCACTAGTTTAATTTAAAAATATTCAACATGTATGCCTAAAAGACACCCTTCTAAAAATATGATTCTTAATCTATATTATAACTTTCGTCGGCTGCTAATGCCAAACTCATCGGCAGTCCTTCAATCCAACAGTTTTGAAAAAATATTTCGTGTTCCAGAAGAAATGAAATTTGGAGAAGTGGAAAAATACAAACACAGTTTCTTTAATACCAACTAATTCTCATATCCGCAAAATGAAATTCAGACTTATAGACCAGCTTAGCCGCACAACGAATAAAATAAAAAATAATTAAATTGGAGGAAATCAGACTTATAGACCAGCTTAGTCGCACAACGAATAAAATAAAAAATAATTAAATTGTAAATTTCGTTACCATTTCTTAATTTCATACAATTCATGATATAAATGTTTTAATTTTCAAGAAAAGTTCAAAGAGTGCACTTTAGCAAAATTTTAGAAATTCATTTAATATAGAAGCGGTATCTTCGCGACTTCTACGTAAAACATACGAGTACATTTTAACCTTTAAAAAAATAAATAGATAGGTAAATCGAATTGTACGAGAATATGCAATATTTTTATAATTTTCCAACATTTGAGGGAAGGCGTCACTCTCTAAACCATTAAGTTCGTCTACCTCCTTCAGTCATTTAAAAGTCTCGTGAATTTTTGTCAAGGCTTTCTTTTGCGTTATTATTTTTGGAATGTTTGCGTATAAATTCCACGATTCCTTCAACATTTATAGCGTACGTATAAATGATATTTAATTATTTATAAAATTAATCATACGTATTGACATTTTTTCCACAAATAAATGTAAATCATACGCCTACAACGTAAAGATGTGTGAAAGTCAAACTGTATGATTACTCTGAGCTGAACAAAATGGTAATGGCTGCAATTCCGCAAACTACATCGCAGAACAAGTTTCATGGATTAGAGATGGATTTACATTAGGTAACTGATTTGGAGCTGAGAACAATGTTATGATTTTTAGGTACAAAGAAATTCCAGGTTTCTCTTCGGCAATAATTAATCCCTTTTGTATACTTAATCTTGAAAGACCCGTACTATTTTGCAAATATTTACAAGACGAAATCAATCTCAGTGTAAGGCCGTCTTTAAATGAATTTGAAAGCGCGCAAAGTTTTCCAACCTTAGACGAAACGGGCTTATTGACGCTTATTTTCATGCGAAAAAAAACATTTGTGTACAACACAGTGAATGCGAGAATCAGCGCTGAAATTTGGTTAAATCAACGTGTTTTGATTTTATGTCAAAAAAGAAAAAGAAGAAGACAACAATGTTTACAAAATTAATAGCATCACTGTGGAATGTTGAAATGAAATAGGAAAATAAATAAGTTTGTTATCATTTTCATAAAAAAATGTTAAATTTAATGCAAAAAGTTTATTTATGCATAATAAAAATAAGTTGTTGATAAACAGGTTGATAGACAGTTTCTCTCGTGAGATGCAGCAAAATTCTATGACTTCTTATTCCAGACTGCTCTGGTGTTGTTGTTTTTGACCTGTACCATTATTAAATATTAATTTAATTAAATAAATTAATTAAAAATATTTTTATTTTATTTCATTTTCTACTTAAATGTTTTTCAATTTTAAAGTTTTTAACTAAAAGACAGAGATAAAAAAAGTCCACCGTTAACAAAAACACAACTGAGAAAAACGGAGCTCCGATCGTAATGCAGAATATTCTGCGTAATGCGGAATCGAAACGCAGAATACCAAAATTGCCAGACGGAGAAAATTTCGATTCAAATCGATACGCAGAATAGCCCCCAATATGAATACAGATTCTGACTATGTAAGTATTGAATATAATGTGTGACTGCTTATCTTTATTTTGCCAATATGAAATTCTCGCAATAAAACCAATATAGAATAAAATTTCATTTACTACTGTCATAAAAATATTTACATAGAATTTTTCAATATTTATTTACTACCCGGCGGCTTAGAATTAGCTTCAGTTCTTAATAACTGCTTATGTTGGCCAATGATATGCTGCAAATGATTACATTCTCTTAACTCGCATTTAAATTCATCTAAAGTTTCATAAAGTATGGGATATAGTTGCGGTAAAATACCATGATCTAATGTCGGAAACAAATGATGAAGAGCATGTTCTCCAAAATTAGTTAAGACTAAAAATTGGGATCCTTTTAAATCGCCCCGATCGATTATGGTATCCACTTGGTATAGACCCCAATCCCGATCCTCGCGATTCGCGTCACCTTCATGATAGATTCTCGGATCGTGATGAGCTGCATTCAAGCTTATAACACAAAAAATAAAACTGGCCAAAACTATTACATACAACCACCGATGCACACACCACAAAATTGAGTGGGTCGAGCTCAAGTACATGGATAAGGGCAATGAAAGGCAAATTAAGTCATGCCAGTACATTATGTTGCTTTTAAAAATAGAATAAATAATCCTGAAATTACGAATAATTTTAATCAGTTTACAAATTATGTTAATTTAATTTATAACTAAAAATTTAACGCCATACACATAATTTATAGCCAATTAATTACATATCATGAATAAACTGATATGCGAAATTTCACAACTATAAAAATTGTTACCGTGTAGTTGACAAAAAAGGCATCTGAAAATAAAAGTGTTTTCATAAAGCGGTCGAAGAAAGCGTGTGCTCTCTTTAAATAAGAAAATCTATTTTCTAGAACAATAATCAATTAAATAATCAAACAAACAATAATTGTATGAAATACTCGTACATTGATAGAAAATTTTCGAAATGAGTTAAAAAGTGAATGCGTTATCAACCTCATTATCAGATGCATGCAAATTGACAGTGTTTAATGTACCTGGTCAAAATTAGAATAATAAATGCAAATGTATATGCTATCGGCTCCGTCATCCAAGACACGTAGCGCATTATTTTGCTTTTGAAGTGTGGACTAGGAATCCAACACAACAACGGTTCCAGCATTGACAATTCAAGATCAATGAATGAGTTTGGATAAATATGATGTGACAGTGCATGTGAAACTCGCCACGCAGTGAAGTTTTGCATACTTAAATTGAACGCATACATCTGCCAATTGTCGCGCCTGTGAAAGTAGTTGTGAGATGAAATGGTGGTCCACACTAGAGCTATAGCTGCCAAAGCCATGAAAAGTAAACTGTCAAACCTGGCACTAGCCATGGCAAATATAAAGGTGCTTAAGAGTAAACCCAAATGAATTGCCTGCAAGCAAAGAAAAATAGATGGGGATGAGGTTAGACGAGTAAAATATTTGGCGAAGGAATGATTTTATTTGTATTCTTGTGTTCCTTAAAACGTTTTGTGTTTTTAGTTTCACTTTGTTCTTTATTTTTATTTAATTAAGTTAATAAATTTTCTATAAATTAAAAATATTTCTGATGATTTTTTTAAATATATTACAACGAACTTATTAGTTTATAAAAAAAACATCTGCCAGCATGAATATCTGAATTTGAATATTAATTTAATTTATATTCAAAATCAGAAAACTAAGTAAATCTAACTAGATTTTAAAGTATTCCTTCAAGATACCAAAATATTACAAAATTAATTTAAGATCGGTTTGAATTTACACTCTCAGAAAAGACAGCGCAATCAAGTATTTTATTTTCTAAAGTATATTTTATTTCAACATTAATTAATGATTATAATTAACATAATAATCATTATTAACTTAATTTGTTAAATTTAATTAGTCAAATTATCTAATCCATAATAAAACAATTGATTAATGCCGCATTCATTTCTCACTTTAATATAAAGTGAATTCTATTACCCTGATTATTCATAATCACAGTAAAACGAAGCAGGATAATAATAATTAAAGACACATTTGAAACAAAATATTGTTAAAATATACTAAACATTTTAAGTAATAAAAAAATCCAATATCCAGTCTTATAAATCCGGTGCATATAAACAAAATTAGGACTTTCTATTTACTTACATCTGAAGTTTTCTTTGGTCTCGCGTCAATTGTTTTCATCTTTTCCGCAACTCTTCTTTTCAACGTCTTATAGAAACCATTTTCGTGCAAAGTGAGTGTGTAAATCCTAGCCTTTGATGCCTCGCGAACTTTATATTTTTCAATAATTTTCGACGGTGTCAACGACAAGTGATGTGCTTCAAAGGCTTCGGTAATGTCAAGTCCTTTCGTTTCTCTTATCCAAAATGCACCACCGGGATGCTTTTCAACAAACTCACTCAGATCATACAAGGAATCATAAACACGCCATAGTCCTTCAGCTTCATCGTCCAGTCGTTTGCCCTCTAACCAGCTGCAAATTATTTTTTCATTGTTATTTTAGTACACAACACTTTCCTTATATATGCATCCTTGTGATTTTATTTTACCTTTCAGTAGTAACAAAACTTGAATTTCTGTAAGTAGGAAATTTCGTAGCAATGCTACATTTTTTCCATTCTTCAATCACCATTTTAAAATAATCTTTTTTTTATACAGTATTTTATGCCAGTATTTTTTGTTATTTTCCACTTATCAGTACTTCCATTACCTGATGACGAACTTTAACTAAATAAGAATTATGCATTTGTTTTCATATTTATGCACATATTTCTGTTTAATCGTCAGTCGCAAGCTATTTACATATATACTTACAAAATCTGTCTTGATGCATTATCTTATAAAAACAAATTCACTTTTTTTCTTTCGCATTCGTTCTCTCAAATTTCATCAATAATTTATTGGATTTATTAGAAAATAAAAATCGCAATTGCTGATACATGTATTAACTTTTTAAAATATTTTCAGTGTGATTGTGAATAAGGGTATATAAGGCAAGGGCATTAAAATTGAAGGCAAGACACTCTTTTGGTTTTTTTCGTTCGATATTTTACTTAAAATTAAAATCAGAGAACCAAATTATTTATAAGATACCGAAATCAAATTAGCATTCTTTGTACACTCACATTAGAAAACGAAGCAATGGCGGTATTCCTTAAAAGAACTATTTTAAATATATAGAACCGTTCCTAAAATTGACTCTCACTGCATAAATAAACATCGCATATGTAATTAATACGTAACAAAAATTGTTCTGATTTCTTTAACACAAATGACAAAAATCCTATTTGAGCTATTATTTGCGTTGTAGCCTAATTCATTTTTTTTGTTAGAGTTTTTTTTTTGTTTTTTGATTGTTTTATATATTTTTTTACATTTCTTATCAGTTCAAAACAAAATATATAAATCACTTATTGCAAGAGTGCTTAATGTCATTTCAATATTTGATTGATTTAATAACAATCATTTCATATTGTGTTAACCCATTTGTACAACTAAACGATGCTGATTTTCAAATACATTCAAACCAATCGCGCCACTATCAGCAAAAAAAAAAATAAATAAATAAACCATTTCATATTTCTTATGGATTAATTGCATAGGTGTTCCATAATTCATTCTTGACAATTAAACATTTGAAAATTATCAATATCAACTTTATCCATGCATAAAACATATACTCGTATTGAAAAAATATTTATGATTATACGCACTACAGGCTAATGACACGCCCATCACTATTAAATATTAATTTTGCTTTCACTACAAACAGAACGAAACTGTTTCATAAAATATGAATTAATTAATAAAAATGTACGAGTAGTTGTTTATGCATGCATTACAGCTTGTATGCACACACATGTATGACATTGCGTATTCACATAACGCTCATATGCATACGTGTTCGTAAGTCGCTATTATTTATTTAGTTCTCATCAGAACTCTAGTTTTTGTTTGATGGATCGTAACGGGCAGTATTTTCTGTGCAAACAAACCATCAGCAACGGCTTATCATTGCTTACAAAGCTCGAGAACAGCAATTTAATACGCTCCCCAAATAGCAAAAAATCCTAAAAGCAAACATATGTACATACATATTTTCGATTGTAAATTAATGACCTTTATAGTAAAAAAATTTAAAACAAAAGAACATTCGTGATTACAGTACAACATCGATACTTAAACACATATGATTATAAAAAAGCTGCTAACAGTCTTTAAAAGCAGCAAATCGATCAACAAAATGGATCAACAACAAAACTTTTCATCTAATAAAACGGAGGAAGATTGGAAAAGATCGAATATTTCCAGATCAACTCCGACGTATAGAAATCAACCATTTGTAACAATTCGAAGGTAAAAATTTCCTCCATTTCTATTAGCTCCTGATAGATTTAGCTTCGGCGCCACAACCAGCATAAATACAAAACTAAATGACTCAATTAAAAAGAGAATTGTTTATAACAAATTCTAAAACTCTTGAAAAAAAAAAAATGAAACAGATTAATAATAATTCAGCCACACCAAGATCAACTACTTTGCTAAACAAAAAGCTATATTCTATTTAAAGTGTAAACGATTTATATGTTGATTGTGTTATGTGTATGTCTTATAAACAAGTTTTATACTATTGGAACTAATATGATGAATATTAGTCATGAGCAGTAGCGATAAAATTTAAAAACAACTGAATTGTGCAACGAACATACATTAATACATACATCTGTATATTAAATTATTTTTCAAGCAAATATACAGATTAGCAATATCTATAGGAGCCGCCGAATTCTTAGCCGCTTTAATCTGATATGGAAATTATCGCCTTATCGAATGAGGATAAAGATATTCATATTGTGTTGTATTGAGCTGCTAATGTAATTCTATATCTTTTCTTCTTCTAATTTTCAATCATTTGAGACACTGAACAAATTCAATGCTAAACCAACGAGTGCCCTTAAGTTTTCGAACTTTATTGACTCTAACAATTTGGAAATAGTTGTTATCACTCCACTAATCTTTAAAATGTATTTTACAAGAATTCCTAAACGAACAGTTTAAAAACTATTTGAAAATTGTCCAACTATTTTGTGGATTACAAAAGCAAAAGACTGAAAGGGCTGAAGAAATTAATAAAACAATATAAAAAATACATTTCAATATTTACATTAATTCTCAAACAAAATTTATTTTATTTTGGTCTTTGCTTGAATTTTTGTTTTTTAAAGGACTTTTCTTATTTTGTTTTAGCGGCAAAACAAACAATTTAATAATTTTTTTATAAAGTTTAGATCTTGCGAAAATATATAATGTTTATTTCTTTTTTGATAACTCTAATATGCAGTGCAAATAAATTAAGTTTTTATTGAAAATCATTTATAAGAAATGACGCCTGGCATTATTAAATATTTTATATTTTCAAACGATTTTTATGTATTTCCCTTTAGCTGGTTGGAAGGCAAGCAAACTGACGATAACGCTGAGGGTCTCTGGCGAGTTTACGATACTTTATATGATTTCAGTTTATTTATAAAGCAACATCCTGGTGGCGCTTACTGGCTGGAGAAGACCAAAGGTACTGATATTACTGAACCATTTGAAACACATCATATTAGAGGAGTATCTCCGCTGTTGTTGGAAAAATTCAAAGTTCGCAGAACTATGAAGCCAAGAAATTACACCTTCACCATGAACGATAATGGATTTTACAAAACGCTTAAAAGACGTGTAGTTGAAAATCTTAATGCTATAGATTATAGCCCCGAAAGAAAATCAAAGGTAAGTAATCTACAGTCCATAATTTTATTTTCGCTTTTTTCGATTGTATGGGGAAATTATTACTCTTTCCAGTTGTTCCACTTTAGCCTCTTGGTATCAACATTAAGTTGCTCGATACTCGCTGCTCTAACTCACACAGCAGTAGTCGAATTTGCAGCAGCGTTATCGCTATGTTGGCTTGGCATTTCTTCACACAATTACTTCCATAAACGGAATAATTGGCAAATGTATACTTTTAATTTTACTCTATTGAATTTCGCGGAATGGCGTATTTCTCATGCTCTCTCTCATCATGTTTATACAAATTCCCTCTACGACTTAGAAATGTCTCTTTTAGAGCCTTTTTTATGCTGGGTGCCCAACAAACATATTTCTTCCAAATTGAAACGTTTTTTTTCCATTATAATACAACCAATTATTTATGTAGCCTTATTCCCATTCAGCTTCATACAAAGGTAAGATGTACAAAAATTAATTATTCACTTCGATCGATCATAATTGAATTCATTTCAATTGCATGGTGATCAGAGAAGTATAAAACAATTTTAAATTATTTTCATTTAGTTTGTAAGACTGTACAAAAGCTTATAAATAGTAAAAATTTGGAACTGGGTCTATGAAATTTATTTGTCTGTACTTAAAAGGTTTCTCTTTTGTAGAAAAGTTAAGATTTAATCAAAATGCAATGACTCCATTCTATAGAATAGTTTCTTTACCATAATTATTTACGACTTGAAAAACACTCGTATATCGTAAACTACAATTTAGTAGTTTAAAATATTCAAATTTAGAATCATTTTATTTTACTGCCTTCGATGTGGATTGAAAATTCAAACTGTTTATTACTTTTCAGATTCCTGCGTTCCGTTTTTACTGAAAATGAACTTTTCTGGCACGATATCATCGGTTTCACTTTGCCAACACTAATGTTTATTTGCTCTAATTCATGTTTGCTGAATATTGTAATTCAATGGCTTCGCATTATTGGGATGGGGAGTTTTCTATTCGCTTTAATAGGAATTAATGCAGCCCATCATATACCCACTATTTATCACGACGGTGACGCTCGTCGAAGTGACAATGACTGGGGTCTCTATCAATTAGATGCCGTTATTGATCGTAGCGATATTAAAGGGTCTCAGTTTATGGTTCTTACGCACTTTGGCGAGCACGCTTTACACCATTTATTTCCAACTCTGGACCATGGTATTCTATCGCAATTGCACCCAATACTTGCGAAAACTCTAGAAGAGTTCAAGGAAGTATTAAGAGAGTGTACATATTTTAAACACGTAATTGGACAAAATCAACAGCTACTAAGGATGCAACCCAACGCTCTACCACAATGCCAAATAAATAAAAAAAATTAATTAATTTATACAACTTAATAAAGACAAAGTTTTGAAATGCCGAAATCTGAAGTGTTTTTTTCTTTAAAACAATATAACATTTTTTTCAAAATTAAATTCTTTTAATATTTTTAATACTTATACATAAGTACGTACGAAATAAAGGAAAAGGAATAGTTTGAAGTATTTGAATGAAAAATGAAATCATTTGTGTTTTTAATCGGTATTCTACTGTATTTATTTATTTGAATTTATTCTTACATATGAACAAAGCGACCAAATTAATAATCGCAGTATTCCACATGCGTTAAAGCAAACAATTCGAAATGATCAGTACAATTTCTTGTATATTAAAATAATAATGAAGGTGTATTTACACGAAGAGTACGTTTATAATAATTTATGAAACAGTAGATGAAAATAATTAAATAAATAATAAAATACTAATAAGAAAAAATAAATAATTATTATATATTATAACGAGGGCGATTTAAACGTAGTTGAAATGTAGATATTTGTGATATAATAAATACGAGTATAAATACGCATACGTACGTGGAACTGTACTGTGGAATCGTCCAACAGAACTAGATCCACTCTTCTCAAATCAATGTTGATACTAATTTAAGCTTACATTAATATTTTTGCTCATATTTGTAAATGTTCCATACTAATTAAAATAATAATTCTGTAAAAAATTAGATATAATTGAAAAGAATTTGAAATCAATAGTTTTTTCCTATAATCGCCACTTTAACATAGAACAAAATATTCTTAATTCCATTTTTATTACTTTCGTGCCTATCAGTTAAAGTTACAAATATCACTTACAGCAATCATCGTATATATGATTATAGTGGAGAAACTCGATTTTATATTTCTAGTATGGTACACTCTTTCTTGTACACTTCAGAAGCAGTCTGAAAATAAATAAGACATCTAATATACCTCCACAATCTAATGGAGAATGCAAAAATAAAATATTTTTCAAATGCAACTCTTATCAATATGATTTACTGAAATTAACCACCGTGTAAAAACTTTTTAAGAAATATTATGGAAAGCTCTCTTTTAAAGTTCACTCATTTAGAATGAAATAACAAGAAACCGAGATAGTAAGAGTATATTGTAAATATTTGTATTTGTATGCGTTCATATATAAAATATATACATATAAAGTTTATTATAAGACGATTAAATAACTATATAATTAAAAAGTTTTATTTTCATTTAATGTTGGTTATTGGAGAAATTTAACAACCTGATTTGCCGTTTTTAAATTGAAAAGCAGAAGTGATTGAACTTAATATATTAATTCCAAAATTATAATTTTTTCTTCAATCCCTAAAATATACAATATTTCCAACTTAAGTATTTCGAACTGTGGGCTTCCAGAATCTGTTTACTTCATGTGGTACCAAGAGTATTTTCAGCACATTTCTTTTGTATTGAAAAAAGATTAAATTTAATAGAACTATTAATTTATAATAATATTTGATTGCTGTCTATTTGATTTACTTCTTATTGTAATTAAAGTATTTAGAAATAAAGCAATTAAATTTTTTATTAGGTTTTCTAAAATACAAGCAAAGAGAATCCAAATATATTTTTTGTCGTCAATAACATAAGAAAGATATAAATATGTAAGGATAATCATTGCATAGTAAATAATCTTTTAGTGAAAACAATTATTGTACATTACAAGGCGGTCCGAAATCATTTTTTTTTTAATTAAATTTTTTTTTTGTGTGCGAAATTGAATAATTCACTCAACAATGCGTACTTATATTTGCCACGTAACTGCTATAAACACGCCAATTGTAAAATTGTTCGTTATGTGCGAACGCACTGCAGAACTAATATTACCACTAACTACGATAGGTGTTACGGCAGAGAGAATAATTTTGTTATTTACAGATCACCGATATAATTATTCATTCAATACACTTTCAAAGAAAAAAAGTATATTACTTTAAAGCAATTGAGGGAAATGTTCAGTATATTAAAAACAAGTCGCAACTACGCACATAAAGGACTTCTAGAAACAGTCGGAGAAAATGTTCGCTCAACCGGCTTTAATAATTGTGTTCGCATCACTCCAAATTGTTGTAGTGAGTTCAGCCAATATATTGGGCGTATTCACCAGTCACAGTCCTTCACATTTAATTGTTCACATGTCAGTTGTCAAGGTTTTGGCCGAGAATGGGCACAATGTAACTGTAGTTGCTTCTCAAATACCTAAAGTCAAGCACGATGGAATTAACATGATTATTATACCACCCAGTGAAGCTCACGAGCAAATATTTAATAACGTGATTTCCGGAATGGCTGTAAAGAAAAATAATATTTTTACAACAATTAGCTCCTTCTTTGGCTCTTTAAAAGTGCTAATCGATATGCAGGCCGATATTTTAAGAGATCCACAGTTTAAAGCACTTTACGAAAATTCAGACACGAAATTTGATTTGGTTATAGTTGGATATTTTTGGAACTCTTTCCAATATGGCGTGGCAGCTAAATTTAAAGCACCTCTCGCAATCAGTTGGTCTTCTTCACCCATGCTATTCACCGACCTTATGGTGGGTAATCCTACCGAAATTTCATATGTTCCAGGTATAAATTTAGAAGCGAAAAAGGGGGAAAAATTAAACTTCTGCCAACGTCTTCAGAACTTGTTCTCATACCTTTTTTTTAGGCTTGTGAAGGAGCTGCTTGACTTCCGCATGCGTTCATTTTACAAGTGAGATGCACGCAATATTTTATTTTTTTTATTTAAAACCAGACATAGAATTATTTTTTTAGTGAAATCTTTCTCAATAACGGACCTTTTCCTAGTTTGAGTGAGATGGAAAAGAATATATCGTTGGTCTTTTGTAATAGCCACTTTAGTGAGGGTCCTATAAAACCCATTGTACCAGCAGTGGTGGAAATTGGTGGTATACAAGTCAAGGATATACCGGAACCATTACCTGATGTAAGCAATAACAAATACCGGAAAAAGCAACAACATACGTATCTAAACTATTAATTTGCGAAATTTTTAGGACCTTGCTAAGCATCTCGACAATGCCAATAATACTGGGGCCATACTATTCAGTTTAGGGTCTAATCTAAAAGGGTCGAGTGTAAAACCGGAGATTGCCACATATATTTTCAATGTCTTATCCAAATTGGAGCAGAAGGTGATTTGGAAATGGGAAGATTTAAGGAACACGCCTGGAAAATCACATAATATAATTTATAAAAAATGGTTACCACAAGATGATATATTGGCTCATCCCAATACAAAGCTATTTATTACACACGCTGGTAAAGGAGGACTTGCTGAGGCTCAATATCATGGTGTACCCATGGTGGCTTTACCAGTTTTTGCCGACCAACATAGTAACGCTAAAAAAATGGCTACTTCCGGCTTTGGCAAACAGCTAGACTTGCTAACTTTATCCGAGGAAAATTTCGCAGTCACGGTTCAAGAAGTGCTAAACAATTCACAGTACAAATCTAATATTCAACATTTTTCTCGGCTATACCGCGATCGTCCCATAACGGCACGGAAAAACGTTGCTTTTTGGACTGATTATCTAATACGGCATCATGGCGCTGCCCATATGCAGAGTCCCTTGGTGCAGATGAACATAATAGAGAGTTTAAATTTGGATGTATATGCATTTGTTTTAGTCGTATTTTATTTGATATATAGACTTACAAAATTTACTTTTCTGTTTATCTGCGCTAGGGCCTGCAAGAGGAGAAGATCAACCACTAAATTCAAGTCGCAATAAAATTTCTATTACAATTAGTACAATTGTCCACGGTTCGTCGTGGTAAATCAATTTTTGAGGCTTTTGATTTCGAATGACATCATACTAAGCTGAACTAACACAAATTTCTTTCTAATTCCAAATCGACTTTGGAAATTTTATTATTGAAACCGCAATAAATGGGAAATAGTGATTGCCCAAATAATGCATTTCAAAAAAAGCGCGTATTTTGTATACGAACCATTTAAAAATAACTGAAACTTACACTCTGGAAATTAAAAGATATAAGATGTACAATACAACTAACGAAGTGTACACTACATTACAAATTGTTTATATTATACATTTCATTAAAAATAGTACATGCCTAACTTTATCGCTTACGTAAAATATATGAATAAAATTGTTAAAATGTTGTTATGATTACATAATTTTAAGAAAGCAAAACGTAAAGATAAAAAATCGATAAGATATCAAGCTAATAGTAAGCTTTTTAAATTTAATTTGCAACTTTATGTGATGATTGTGAAATATCTTTTAACCACATATTTCCTCTTTTAACAACATGACTAGCATTAATACGATTTATTTATAAAGTGTACTAAATTTGCCATTTTTTTGATATTCTTATCCCAGAAAAAAAAAATCAATGCCAAAAATATTAAATGTTGGAAATTATTTTTTCGTTTAAATATATATTGTCGATCGACATCGAGCGATATGCCATGAAATTCAGTTTAATTTAAACAGAAACGGAAATATACTTCTTCTAAAGACAACTTGAAATATGGAACAGCCTTTAAAATTATTAAAATTATTATTATGTTATTATTTTAAAAATGAAATTTTAAAAATAATTTGTTAAAACCTTGGTAAAAACCGCATAACTTTTTTTAAATACTTTGTTAGTGTCAGTGGTAAATGAAGACAACCCTGTATTCACTTTCGGAGTTCATTATTTCGCTCTGGTAACTATATTAAATCAAACGACAACACGCCATTCCAGCTGTCAAAAATAAATGTTGAAATTAAGCCGCTTAGTAAACAAAACATTTTAGTTTATTTGCACATTTTGTTCTTTAATTTCTTAACAAGTATTTCATTATTAAATGGCAGACAATAAGCCAAAGGTAAGTGCAATAAGTCGTGTCGTAACTTTCTCTTCAATGCAATGCTTATTATTTTCGCAGGGTGGTGACAACAGCGAAGGAAAAGAGAAGCGCCGCAAAGAATATACATATATTAGATTTGTCCAAATATTTGGAGAAACAAATTCGTGTTAATTTTACTTACGAGAAATGCATTGAGGTAATCATTTTTTTTAAACCAAGCCGCATGAAAATTAAGACCTAATGGGGCCCGATTTGAAAGATAATGGCGTTTAAAATTGTGCGTTAACATACGATAAACATCATCACCGCTTAGATTAGTTGGGCAGTTATCAATCATTCTACATGTAACATCTCCAGCTTCTAGTTGATTAATAACTATTTCCCAAATTCCAGGATAACTACGTGATGGGCAATTTTGTTGGCTGCCTGTACAAGCCATGCGGCATTTTATAGTCGAGTGTGTAGGGCCATGATGGAGGATTTGTAAATGGTGCAACCATAGTAGCATCATACACAAAACCAAATTCTTTCATCATTAAAAATTGACGATTCCACAGCCAACACGTAAAAAAGGAACACGAATTCCTCTGATTTCTTCCATACATACACTTGCAAAACGATTCAATATATTGGCTTGGCCCACCATTTCATCAAACCAGTCTTCAATAGTAGCGTTATGAGACCACCACATTTCAGGACCGCGATGGCTTAGTTTAAAATTTGAAAATGTAAACACAAAGAATCAAATTCAATTTTAAAAAACATACGTTATGGAATGTACACAATTTCATGTCCATCATTCCATAATTTTTGCACATATTGGTAGTTTGTAAAAGGATGGGATACAAAAAATGTTGCTTTAATGGGGCAGCCGTTAGGATTACGTCTATTCCCTATAAATATAATTTGAGAATAGTCCCCAATTTTCAAAGTTAACTGCATCATCAAAACTCAATAAAACTATTTGTGGTACAGATTGAGGTTCCAAACGTCCTGGTATTTGAGTACCGTCCGTAGAGCAAAAGTATTCAGGTAAATTACATTGTTTAGGATCACAAGAAGCTGCTGCATTTGGATCATTTTTGGCATCACACCATCCTTTATCCGATTCATCTGGGCAATCGGTAGAGCCATCACAAATGTGAAGTGAAATTTGCTCAAAAATAAAAAATAAAAAATAATCTAACGAATATTAAATATAAAAATTATAGTCATAGCGTTCCCTATTTTGATAACTCTGTTAAAGTGCTAAAAAGGTGAAAATTAAAGAAAAATCATGCATTACATACATTTATTTTAAAAAATATTTATTCATGTGAATTTTCTTGTTATACCATTTATATATAAGTATGTATTTTAGAAGCCATTAAATATTAATGTGTAACATTCCACTAAAGTTATTATTGTTGTTGTATATTGTTTATACTTTAGTAATTGTGCCAAAGTTTTTATTGTCTTTTGTGTTTTATGTAAAATTGTAGTCTATAAATAATTTAAGTTAGTTTCAAGAAAACAAGTTACTGTAATAATTCGTTTTTTAATTCGATTTATCCATAATTTATTTATCCACTTAATTTTTTGGTTTTGCAAATAAAGTATTCGAATAATAATTATTATTTCGTTTACGAAGAATTTGGAAATTATGGAAAAAACAAAAGACTTTGGAAATGCTTAAGGTGAAAGATAATTAAAGGGGACTAAACTTGCTTGTCAGTATAACAGTTGTATTCCTGAATTATTGTGCTGCCTTACTATGCCGCCCTAGAAATTGAAGAAACACTTTTTTGTTAGCTACTTCGAAACACTGTTCAATAACATATAAAAACAAATTATCTTATTATGGCTTCGTAAGAGAATAAAGTTACATTTTATAATTTATAAAACTTTTTCTGTAAATGGCTAAAAATTTTGAATTGAACTTTAATACAACCAAGACTATAGAAGAGCAATTTTAAAGTGTCAACACTTTTAAGAAAGAATTTTAAAGAACTAAACACAAGGACGTAAGTTTTTGTACATAATTATATACTTATCATTCAAAATCATACCTATTTGTTTCTGTATACACACACCAAGTTACATACTAATGCTTAATGCACAGTTTGAGATACACATGAATTTGCCCCTTGATTTTGTTTTTGTACACAAATTTATTACTGCATTCATACATACATACTTTTATACATGTGTACATACATGCATGTGTGGAGTGTACTAAATGCATTTCAGCTGTCATTCATCCCCATGCATATCCATACACACACATAATACATATTAGTGCCAACGCCGTCGTTATAAGTAACCAACCATGTTGTATGTTGAGGTGTTGTATACTGGCGCGCGTCATTTATCAGGTCCACAGCAATTTCAGTAGCACACAATACATTTTACAAATTCCACTTTCGCACAACTTGTGTTGAAAACAGCTAAACGTTACTCGAATATATAAGCAATACAATAATAAAAATAGATTGGTGTATTGTATGCAAGAGAAAAAGAGATAACAAGTACTATATGCCACGCAATTGTTGCCAATGCCATTTAAATAAAACCAAATCTTGTATTTTGTTTGGATTGTTGTGGGAGCAAAAGGAAATTAGTGCGTGTGTGTGTGCAACGAGTTATTGCATTAAATAATTTTGAATATTTCAAATATTTAAGATGCATTGTAAAATCAATATAAAATGTAAAAAATTAGCAAAATATAAAATTGGAATAAACACTTTCAAAGAGATTACTCTATCTCTTAACTGGCAATACCTATGAATAATTATATTAGCTAATATTTCATTACTGTACTACATATATAAATATATAAATTATATTCTTAGCATTATCGCTGAGTATGTCAAATTATTGATATATATTTATAACGTAAGACTCCTTTATTATGTTTCTAGTTGAAAAACAAGCACTATGCAGATGGAAATAATACTGTTAAAGGAGCAAAGAAACAGCAAAACTGTAAGGATATTTTTATTTATTTTTTTTTTTAGATATATTTAATTTACATTTATCATAAAAGTAATTTATGGGATTTATGGGGAATTTTTAGTTTTTTCTGTTTTTGAATAAAAAAAAGTTGGCAGCCAGAATACCATCAATTTGTTTTATTGTTTGCTTGCATGGCTGAGATAACTATAGTCATTATCTACTTTGGTAGACATTTGGCATCAACGCGGGAAAGGAGTTGCCACATTTTTGGTATGGCTGTTAAATTAATTTCGCCTGTCGGAATGCAGTAAAAATTACTATTTCCATCAATTATAGACGAAAGATGGCAGTTACAATACTAAATCAAATTAGTTTAAATAATTTACAGTACAAATTTGCCTTATTTGTGTGCATTTTATGCATTTCCTATAATTTTATTTATCAGTACCGTAGATTAAATCTTCGATTTGAAAGTTTTAATTATTATTATTTGTAAATATTTTGCAAAGTAAATTTGAAAAATATTGTATAATATTTTGTTGTTGTTTTCACAAAACATGGCGAAACTAATTGACAATGAAATGCAGCGAAAGAACAGCACGTTAATAGCTGGAAACGAAGCAATGCATTTCGTTTAACGCAGCAGTATATTGGGAGAATATTTGCTTTCACAAATGGCACGGAAGTCACTTTATTGTTAGAAAGATTAGATATAAGAAAACGTCGCAGAAAAAAGTCAGTAAATTCATATATCTTTGTTAGAGATATATGGGATTTGTGTGAGATTGTCCCAGTCGGCAGAAACAGTGTTATTTTTCTATTACAAAAGCAGATCTACTGTTCCTTTTCAGACATTTTGTCTTACGGAAATTGAACGTGTATTCTAAGTTTGTTATTTTGTAAAAATTTTCTAAATATAAATTTTCTAAACTGACTCGGCATAAATGCAACTGTTTGGCGATTATATCATTTAAATAGTTTAGTTTAGTTTGCTTTAAACTCTTTCAAATATTTCTACATCTGTTTGTTCCATTTTTAATCTTAATTAATTGCATTATTAAAAATATCCCTCTTTTCGTAAAACATAACAATTTCCGCTATAACGGAAGCAGAAAAAAATGAATAAAGCAAAATATAAAAAAATTTAATGGAAAGACTTAAATATATAGAAATGCGAATTCAAGCATTAATCTAATCAAACCACTTATTTGCTTATTAATGCTCCATACAGACGATTTTAGTTTCTTATGTTTTTATATTATTGCCATACGAAACATTTAGTGTAGCTGTCGGTGTTTTCGCCAGCGAAGAAGCCCTGGAAGTAGTTGTCTTGAAAAATGAAGACGCAAAATATCCGCAACTGCAATTGGCGACATTTAATTAGGCGTATGACGGCATGGAAGCATATATCCGTCAAAAGAGCCACACACACACACTAGAAAGTTTCTTGAACTAAATAAGAGACCAACTGCAAGAAGAAATTCTCAAATAAGCAGAAAAAAAAAAGTGTTAAAAAATTTGTGAAGGGAAATTAAGGGAAATATATTTTTAATACAACTAACATTCGGTACTCCACCAAAAGAGAAGCCTTCGAGGTTTTGTTTTTCTAGGAGAAAATTTTAAAATAAAATTAGGAGCGAAATGGACTTATTATAATGGAAGTAACCGCACATGACCAAAACAGTTACTATTTGGACTTGCAGCTTCAACATTTTGGTAAAAAAAAATATATTTTTTTCCAAGAAGCAATAGAGATGAATTGAGACTGAACGTTTTTTTTTCCCTTTAATTTCTCATTATTTTATTTTTCTTTATTTTATTTTATGACCGTAACGTTTTTTTGAAAATTTTTTTTATATAACTTGAAGAGATTCAAGATTTCTAGTTCAATATTTGGCTCTGCCCTCTGCACTACTATGAGAAGTCGGGGATTTATTATGTGACTCCGTCTCGTCTGTCTGGTGTTACAATTAAATCGAAATCAATTCGCTTTGACACGGTTTTAGCGAGCTCTGTAATTATTAATTTTTATATAACTTGAAGGGATTCAGGATTTCTAGTTCAATATTTGCCTCTACGGTCTGCACTACTATGAGAAGCCGGGGATTTTACTTTGGCTTATCCGATCGTCTGTCTGGTTTTACAGCTAAATCGAATTCAATTCGCTTTGCCACCATTTCAGTGAACTCTATAATTATTAATTTTTATATAATTTGAAGGCATTCAAGATTTCTAGTTCAATATTTGGCTCTGCGCTCTGCACTACTATGAGAAGTCGAGGATTTATTATGTGACTCCGTCTCCTCTGTCTGGTGTGACAATTAAATCGAATTCAATTCGCTTTGCCACCATTTCAGTGAACTCTATAATTATTAAGAATACGTAAGACGTGGATTAGAGATATTGAAGAAATCTATTAAAGCATAATTTGGAAAGTTCGGTTAGACTTTTCATTTCATCACACTTTATGTAACAGCAGTGTAGTGTATAAATGCGTACATGTTGCACATAAGCTGCTATTAATTTTTTTCCTGCGTAAAAGATTTTCTTAATTTTCTTCTAAATGCCACTTTAAATATTTCAAGATTTGCTATAATATATTTTTGTCAATGGGGCACGAATTTAATTCACTCCTGTTGCATAGAGTTGCTCATTGGTGGTGTTATCGTTGTATGGGTGTTTGCTGTGATTGTTTGTTGCCTTTAAGTTTTTTTCTAAAATTTTTTTCTGTTGTTACATTCGCTGATGCCAACAACAGCCGTTGAAAATTTGTCAAAGTTGTAAAATATGGTTGTTCTTCTTATTATTGCTGCTGATGATGTTCACGATTTCTCATGGAAACAAGTTGCGTTGTAGAATTTCATGAAAACTTTGCTTCTTCTTGTTTTTGAAAAACATTTTTTTCTTTTTTTATTAAAAAAAAATGTGGTATTTTTTATACAAATACCATATACGGTGATTTTGAATCTGTTTTTTTTTTTTGAATTGCATTTTCGTATTTATGTCTATTACGAGGAAATTAGCATTTTTCTTTAAAATATTTACAGGAAATGTAGATTTTTTGTATGGCTTATTCTCACTTGGTTCAATCCAGTTGGGGCGATTATATTCCTTTTTTCTTGTAATATTTTTTTTGTCTGGAAAAATTTTTATTGTTCCGAATTTTTAGCTTTTTTGTGTATTCAAGTCGTACAATCTTTTTTGCAGATACTAAAATTCAGTAAATACAAATTCATGCACAGTGCATTTTAGTAACAAACGACAAGTTCTTTCCGTTTTAACGACAGTGAAGTAATTGCATAATGACTTGCTAGTAAATTAGTGCAATGACCGATAGATCTGGTAATTTATTTAAATTTAATTTAGTTTATTAATAAAAATATTTATAAATTTTATAGAAGAACTATTTTTTAAAATATTTTTGCTTCAATAACTATGAAATACGTGATAGGATCGGCCAGTATATTGTTTGCAAATTTTTGTATTATACACATAAAAGTCAAAAATGCACTAAATGTTTTTTTTTTTTTTTTTTTTTTTTTTTTTTTTTTTTTTTTTTTTTTAGTTTTTCTGAGTTATATAACACAAGTTGTAGTTGTTATTTAAATTGCCCTAAGGAACTGCATATGGGAATGTTCTTTTACTATAACAGTAGCATATTTCCGGTTCCTTTTGAGACATTTTGTGTTGCGGAAATTAAACGTAAGTTTGGTAGAAAAATGTTTTCTTTAAATTAGACCCCTATGTAGTTAAAAATTTTCTATTTATAAAATTATATGTAATTACAGCAGTACACCCACGCAAAGAACTAGTTAATAAGAAATAGGTGGCGACGGATGGAGGATGAAGGAAGGTGAAGGCGATATTGGTGATACCCCGAAATGATCAATTTTAATGCATTTTTTATATTCGGCTGAATATTAATTTTCACCTCAATTTAAACAACAACAAATTATTATAAATTTCAGTTTAATAAAAATCTTTTTTCATCATCGTTTGTTATATTTTAAGAAATTTTTTCAACTAAATGGAAATGTCTCTACAGTGGTTTCAAAATGAATTATATGTATATTCTTGTATTAATTTATGTTTATTCGTTAGTTTAGTCTAAAACGCTTCTTTACTGCTTTGGTCTTGAGTAGGGACCTTCTCTAGGCCCCCTTTGTATTTTTTTAAATAAGCCTGCAATGATATTTTTCGATTTTCCACTGACGCACTGGCGGTATTCTATTGAAGGCTAAACATTTTTTCTAATATTCATTTATAATTATTTTTAACTAATTGTTTACTTGCGGAAGGTGCTTAACTTTTTCAATATATTTGTATATGTGTACATGTATATGTGTGCAAAGCTGAATTACTTATATGCAGGCAAAAGGTTTATTACATTGGAACTGGCAAATCCGATCTAACTGAATGTTTCTCTACTTCAAATAGCATGTTTAAGCAAGTTGGAATCATTCCAAAATTCATCAAATTGCATCTTCCAGCTATTTTTAATACTCGTATTTACATATTTAAAACATATAGCGTATCTTATTGATTCCCATCCTTTGTCTTCATAAGTTTGATTAAAATTTCTTTTCCATTCGTTCCATTCTGAATCTAATGAGAGCTTTATAAGCATGGAGCTATACAAGTCTAAACAAGATGTTTCTAAGAAAAATCTCATAACTTCAATCTTCTCTTCATCTTTGATAATTTCCAGGTGAGAACATGCATTTTCAAAACTTTTTAGCCTTTGATTAACATTTGAACTTTTATTTGAAAATTTTCCCAAAACAAATTTTCACGGATAAATTCTTTGAATCCTTGACACCCACTAAATCTCCTTTTTCTTGTAGAAAATTTTTTTTAATATATCTGATATCAGTTCTTCTGTAATATCACTTTCAGCAGCTACTTTTTCCTCAGAATGAGAAGGTTTCAATTCTTCCAAAAAGTAATCTTTAAATTGTACATTGCTTCCTTCATCTAAATAAGTTTTTCTTAATAGATTATCCAGTTTAATCCAAACTCTTCGTGTTTGGTGTATTTGTTTAGTTGAATTCTTGACTTTTTTAAATGCTGCATTTTTTCTCAGTTCTGTGTGATGCGACACGTCTTGGTAGCGGTCTGGCATATAAAATATTTTATCTTCTGTTGTAGAGATTGAGGTTAGGGCTCAAAAATTTGATTTGCCATCACTTGCTGATTTTTGTATAAACTCGAATTTTAGCTTATCAAATTTTATTTTAAACCAGAGAATGTCGCGGAATAAAATAAATAAATAAACAAAATTGAGTTTCATTTATAAATTGCTTAATGAACTTAAATTCCTTAAAACTTAGTTTCACAAAAATTCCTAATTATAACAGCGGTATTTTAAATATTATTACAGGTGCTTAAATAAGTGAATTCATTATCCTTACATATATACATTTATTTATTTATTTACCAAATATTACAATTATATGAATATAATTGCAATATCTATAGAAGCACTGGCTACTGAGGCCTTTGGCTTCTGGCTCCCCCGGGGAAATTGAACCCCTGACACGTGCGTGACAGGCGTGTATACTAACACGCCTGCTTACATATATACATATATATATATATATATATATATATAGTTTGGCCATGATGAAAAAGTGAAGGAGTATATAAATTGATTTGCTGCTGCGGCTAAAGTTCTGCCAAACCGAATTTCAATTCATACATAATTCCTAACACAAGTCACCTTCACTCACTGAAAACACTGGACATCAGTGATCTATTTTCGGTGGTATTGACTGTTGGTGGCACTGATGCGGAGTAGTCGATTGTAAATTATCTTTAACGCTCTTTGTTGTTTATAGCCTCATGTAGAGTATGCAAATTCTTTGCTAAATTTGAATTTTTTAAGACCTCCCCTTCGCCGCTAATTTCTCCACAATATCCGAAGTCAACTGTAAATTTCAGCTGGAAATCTTAAAATTACGAGTAAATTTCTACATTCCATATGACTTCTAAATAAATTTCCACGCTCCAAATTAAGTATTTATGAAAAGGAAAAAAATATTAATAAAATTATTTTTATGAGAAATTTAGTTTTCCCATAAAAATTATTTTTGTTTGGGCCGCTATTGGCATAATTTATATGCCATATTATTTTCGAATTTTCAAAAGAAGGTGAAATTTTTAGTATATTTTCCTTAAATGCTTCTGTACACAACAAACCATTTGGTGCTTATTTTCCTACAACCATTTAAGTTTTAAAATATTAGGTTGTCATGCAGTTTCATGTTGTCACACGCCTTTATCTATTAATGGCCTATTAGGGCATGTGTTGTGTGTTTGTTGGGTGTTGTAAAATGGTCTAGTTTTATTTCCTTAAAGGTTGCACATTTCTTACTTGTGAGGCAATAAAAATAAACTGCTCTTTTTTAAACGAAATTAAAGCATTTGAAATTTATGGGACGTATATTTCAAGTAAAAAATAATATAAAGAACGAACAAACAGCTACGCAGTGCTAATACTTGTATAACCAGTGACATTTGTAGTTAATAAATTGATATTAAATGATTTGAAAGATTTGAACTTTAAAAAGAATTTATTTCTTTTACGGTATTAGAAAGTGAAATGGAATTTTTTGTTTCAGAATGATAACAATCGTGCCCCAATTTCTGATCTCATTCTGGGCTTCTAAGGATAACAATTTGCTTAAACGAATAAGCATTTATCATGGCTGCAGAGAAGAAGAACAATAAGAAGGCCTGGAGATCAAGACCTTAAAGAAACGTTAATGAGCAATACAAGCACCTTGTGGGTCAAAAAGCACATAAACAATTCCTAAATGGTAATGGCAACAGCAACAACTGCAAAAATGAAAATGCTAAGGAATTTCCAACAATTAAGTGATATATACGACACGCCGGCTCAATAAGAGTACCTGCTAGATGCTAGAGAAAGTGATTAAGAGGAGCAAGGGAATTTAATAAACATTTTGCTTTAAAATTATGAACATAATCGTATCATAATTTGTTGTCAATGTTAACGATGAACAGAAATGAAAGGGAAATGTTGCAAACAAAACGATATTTACCAGTTATTTAAATATATGAAATCATTTGGAACATGAAATAGTACAGTTGTAGGTACATAATATTAAAAAAGGGTTTGCTGATGCAATGCATTATGCTAGAGTTAGGAGAGAGGAATAGAGAAGCAAATTTGTAGAACAGTGCTACAAGGTAAACAGTATTAGCATGTTTTTTTAATCATGTTCATTCATTGTTTTAATTTAAAAAGTAGGGTGTAGGGTAATTAAACCAAGCAAGGGACTGTATGTACTCAGATGTATGCTAAAGGGTCAGGGAGTACAAATTTAATTAAAACAACCTGCATGCGCATATTTTTCTGACTACCCCTGGCAGCGATATATTCCCAACTCTCATTTCGTTTACAGTTAACGAAATTTTATACGCCCGCCAACACCAAATGCTGCAATTATTTAAGTATTTCATTGCCATTATAAGTTATAAATCAGTGAAAAGGAATATAGGTATACTAATCAGCGCCGATGTACTGCCAATAATATGCCAAAAACTTACGTTTCTCGCTGGCCATGTGGTACCCTACACCATCAATCTAATCAGCGACGCTTCGCTGGCATCTGAAAACTCTATATAGGAGATAAACATTTAAGAGCGGTATGCACTGCCAGGAATATGCCAATATGGTACCCTACACCATAATTTGTACTGATCAACGACGGTTCGCTGGCATCTGAAAACTCTAAATGGGACATAAACATTTTAGAGCGGTATGCACTGCCAGGAATATGCCAATATGGTACCCTACACCATAATTTATACTGATCAACGACGGTTCGCCGGCATCTGAAAACTCTATATGGGACATAAACATTTAAAAGCGGTATGCACTGCCAGGAATATGCCAAAAACTTTGTGCTTCTCGCTGCCCATGTGGTACCCTACACCATAATTTGAACTAATCAACGACGGTTCGCTGGCATCTGAAAACTCTATATGGGACATAAACATTTAAAAGCGGTATGCACTGCCAGGAATATGCCAATATGGTACCCTACACCATAATTTGTACTGATCAACGACGGTTCGCTGGCATCTGAAAACTCTATATGCGACATAAACATTTAAGAGCGGTATGCACTGCCAGGAATATGCCAAAAACTTGCGCTTCTCGCTGGCAATATGGTACCCTACAACATAATTTTTACTAATCAGCGACGCTTCGCTGGCATCTGAAAACTCTATATAGGTAATAGTATTGCAGGTAGTGGTATTGCATGCTGTACCCTAGCGCCTCTTCCCTGGTATCTGAAAATCTACTCGTAGTTGGGATATAAACATTTAAGAGCGCAAGTACTGGGCGATATTTAAGGCAATAATAAATTAGTTAATTATTCTTGAGAGTTACAATATTATCATCGAGTGCACTCGTATATTTCTTGCAAAGAAAATAATTTTTAAATTTATTAAAAACAGAAGATTGCTTTGTTTGCCATCACTGTGCCTTAAGATACGAGAATTGCATATAATCAGATATACCAAACAATTCCTTGTGCGGACAATATGGAAAATAAACCATTATTGTGATTCTATTTATGAGGCATCAGAAAATTAACCACAAATGTGTTGAAACGTTGGCAAATTATTGTGTCCAAGGTGCGAGTAATTTGTTTTATTTATTTCGCCTCCTCTGGCTCGCTGCTTAATTTGACTTGGAATTTACACTTTTCTTCCCTGATCTTGTCAACAGTCAGCCAAAGAAATCATATAAATATAAATCGTTTTTATAATTAACTCAACAATACTTATAAATCTTTTTCAGTGCATTTTTAATGGGATTGTAAATATTAACAATTTAATTATTTTAATCCTTATAAACGTTGCAGAAATATTTTTATAAAAAATTAAAAAAGTCCGAATAAGTAATTTAATAAAAAAAAACATTTAAATTGTCATCTGTGTGTTCGTTGATATGCTATTGCCGCACCGCACTGGGAGAAGTGTTGACATCAATTATGAGAGATTTGTCAACATTAATTTTGTAGGATACATGCCATGGAAGCGAGATTGACGCCTTTAAAAGATTTAAGTGAAACGCAGATGGTATGTGATAACCCTGGATGTCTTAATGAATCTTTCAATAGCCATTAGTTTGGTAAATAGTTTGAATCCATTCGAAATGCAGCAGTAAAAAATGATTTGATGTTTTATTAAAGCAATGAAAAGAAATTACAATGAAATTACATTGAGCGTTTTTAGTATCTTATGGATATACAATATATCATGCTTTTTTATAAAAGATATTAAGGTTTGCTAAATATATAAAATATAATAAAATAATTTAAAAGATATGCGATAACGAGCAACATGAAAGTGGCCGATGAAATAAAAATTTCATGTAATCTAGAACAAATTCTCTAGCCAGATTATTTCACCAATCATATCTATGAGTCTTTGAAAAACTGCCATAGGCCAACGACGAGTGTTGTGTCTGCATGAATACATTAAACTGTTTTTATCAACTTCGTCAACTCCCCATTTTGTATGGTGGTAATCTACTATCATAATAGGTTATTTGGTATCAGAATCTATCTCTATGGTGAGAAGACGAAATCAACAGAATGGCTTTATTTTTTCCGGTACACAAAATAGCAGGGTATAATCTTTCGTGAAACCATGCAAAGAACTTCGCCCTTCTCTATTTTTACTGACTTGTTGTTTAGGAGACTCCAAGAAACTATAAAAATTTTTCTCAAGTGTTTCTCAGACACCTCAGACACAATGACGTGGTTGTCTGATAGACACTTTTTCATTCATACTGACACTTGTGCTTACTTCGATCGCATAAAACACGCTAACGTGCGCATGATCACCTATTCAGAAGGTACAGAGAACGCGAGAGCAATTGTTTGTCAAATAACGGTATGAATGACATTTTTATAGTTAATGCTATCCGGCAGACTACCACGTCAGTCGCAGAGGGTTAAAGTCGTGCCTGAAAGTTCAAATGTCCTCAAATGATCTCAATGTTTAGCGGGTGTCACAAACATTAATCTACTAATTATTTAATGTTTCAGTAATTAAATTATTTACAATAATGAAAAATCGTTAGTATTTTGAGACTAGTTCTCAACAATTGCGAGCATTTCTCATAACGGGAAAAGCTGGGAAAATCCGGTTTTTTTCTGAACAATTAGATGCATATCTAGTACTTCCTATTGCAAATACCAGTACTGACAATATCTCTAAAAACGCTTCGAAATATTTCAAACAGTGTCTTTGATCGGAAGTTGCTTCATACACTTTCCATATTTTATTGCCTAAGACAACTTTTTTCTTTCTAAAGAAATTCTTAAATCTTAAGTTAAAGCCTACCTTTTGGTGTATATCGTAAGTAAATACAACTGAATATAATAAAGTTTCTAAGCATTATTTTTCTTAAAAGTAAAAGGAATTACAAAAGCCCAAATGAATTGGGCTGTGAATTAAGCTTAATGCAGTCAGCTTTTAAACAATTAACTGCATTGATTTTTGCAGCAGCTTTTTTTTTTTTTTTTATAGAATTAAAACTTTTTACTGAACGCTTTTACTGAAAATGTTTAAATTAAAATTGCATGTGCGATTACCGGAGGACAAATTGTTTAATTTTCATTCACGACAAAATATCAATAAATATTCCGCCCTTTGCTTTTAGGGGTGAAACTTCAATTTCTTAGTTATTAAATATTACGTGTATTACATTCAGAGAAAATTTATGTTTCTTCCTGAAATTTCATACATTTCAATTAGTATCGCAGGAGCAAAACAATGGAAAACATATGCCTGCTTGTAATAAAAGCAACTGATGCGCATGTGCAACGTCTGTTAACACGCGCATTTATTGCTGTTATTCCTCAACTTACTGACACATAATTATAAATGAACCAAAAAATGAAGACGACAGAACGAAAGAAAGAAAGAAATAAAGAAAGAAAGAAAAGAAGTGGAAATGTTGCGCAGAGCAACTCCCTGTTGCTTACGATACGAACAAATGTCGATTGAAGATAATATTACATAAAGGGTAAACAATTGCGCGCCCTTTAGCACTTATGCGACAAAATTCAGTTAGTCCGTTGCTTTTGGAATGTTGAAGCCATTAATAAATATATGCACCTTGCCGCCGCTTAAGAACACTTGTCATAATTAAATGGTTAGGGATTACGAGAAGCAACAGATCGAGCCAAATTTCAACAGAAGAGCAGAATATGCGCCAAAACTTTTTGTATTGCCCTTCATTTAAACGAAAAGGAATACATACTTACAATACTAATGTGGCATACTATTTCACACATTGATCATATTTTCGACCGCAACTGTTGCCCGCGCCGCACTCATACCAGTCAATGCGGTAGCATGTAAATGTTATCTCGCTGCAGTTTACCAACAAAAACAACAGGGCATGATGCAGCCAAGCAAACCATCAGACTCACACACAAAAGAAATTGAATATGAATGAATGCAAGTGATCATCTTGTAAATTGTGGAAGACGGGAGTAAACATTGATGACGATCATTGCTCTTGTCCATCGTGTGTTACTTCTTTTTGAGGCAGAATTTTTTTCGCACCAAAATTTATTCTCTTTTTCTCTAGTGGAGTTTTAAGGCAACAATATTTTAAATTTCGCTGAAGAATGAAATATATAACAAGTTAAGTCTGGCAGGCGAATAATGAATGTAATTAATTTTAGCTGAATTAAAATTTTTTTGTTATAGAAGTTTTGAAAGAGAAAGGAGCGCGTAATTTCATAAATGTATGCGAGTAAGCTAGAAACTGATTATATATTTACAAGAAAACTGTTTTTTTTTATATACACATGCAAAGTTTTTCAGAGTTGCCATACTGTCGTAAAATTTCTCTTTTGCTTTAGAAGATCTCTTAGTATAAAAGTTTAGAATTTCATTCTCGTTTGATATTTTGCGACAGTTTTTTCTTATGTAACGATTTCTGTAGGTTGACACAGCCATAGTAGACAAATGGGAGGGTAGACACGCCCCTTTTAATAAGATATTGCTTACAATTCTTTTGCCTGTATGGCAATTATTTCTCTGTTGTTTTTACAAAGTTAAATTCTAGTCGTATGGAAAAATTATCATATTGACTGCTTTCAACCACTTATGAAACTTTGCATGTTGAGTTCTCGTGACGGTGGAACATTATGACTGCAAATGGTCAGTGTCAGGCCTTTGTAAAGTGAAATTAAATTGTAACTAAGAAACTAAATTGCCCTCGATGGAAAATTTGTACACACTGATTCCTCCTGAGAAAGCATTGTGGTAAGTGGCAGAGGCCGTGAGGGGACAAGGCCAATTAACACCTTTACAATTGCTGGTTTGAATGTGTTTTAATTAATGCTGGTTTCCTATAATTACAATAAATTATTATTAATTACCGATATCTCACCATTTGCATTAAAATCAATTTAAGAAATATGCAATAATAAAATAATCTTTTGCTACCAAATTTTGTACACGACAACTGTTGATATTTTTTTTTTATTAGTTTAAAATTAGCTAAGCAAAAATGGGGCCACTCCAATTCTCGCATCATTTCATTCTTCCGGCCATCTTCTGCTCATTATAAAAATGTTTTATGATTTTAATTAAAAATCGCTTTTGGTTAAGCACTGAAAATGTCTTCAGTGTCACAATTTTCCTTCTGTTGAAGATTTTAATTTAAAATTTTTAGTTTTTTATCCCTTAATAAATTAAGAAAAGCATTCCTTTCAACACTGTTTTAGCTTTAGTTGGCTGCCCGATGAATATCCGTATTACCGTAGTAATTAATTATTGCTAAACTAACGCTTTTATGGTATATAATTTAATTAGTCCAGCACTTTTGCAAATTCTGCTTACGCGAGCAATCAAAATGAAACATTTTCTTTTTCTTTTACTTTCTAATTTGGTTTTTTTTCCTTTTTCAATATCGCCGGACATGTCTATGTATGTATGCACATATGTATGTCTGTATGTACATATATGTAATTTATTATCTTGTTTATCAATTGAACATGTGCTTAAATAAAAATCAAATTTTTTTCATCTCATTTCAATTATGGTCTTGGCTACAGTCTAGCCGCCTCTTATTGTGACCCACAGTAGTAAGTCTATCCATTAGTGGTAAAAGATTTTTACAGTTGCAAGGCTGAAATATTAGATTATATATTAAAAAAAAAATAGATATGTTTCCAGAAGTAGTAGGAAATATTATAATAATATATAAATAAAATATTTGATAAGTTTTGAGAATTTCAAATTAAACAAAAAAATTTTCTTTTTTTTTGCAGAAAATATAATTTGATAACCTTACTCGTACCTAATAATATGGGTTTTAAGTGCTAAGAGGAAGATAAATGCTTTATATACGTTAGTCTAATAAAACTAAAGCGATTTCATTATCGTGTCACTTCAAAATAGTTTATTTTGATTCAGCACACACGTATATATACATATATAAGGAAGAAAGTATAATACATTTCAATTCGTAACCTGAAATCAGAAAACTTATTTAGGTATGTAACTTTTTAGTTTCTGCCTCAACACTGATCGTTCTACTACACTGGCCAACACGAATATTGTGGTCTACTACAACACCAGTACATTGTGACGGAATTCGTGCAGAGAGTTGCTTGTATTCGTTTTTCCGCAGCGAACTAGTATCTGTTCACTACTTAAATGTTTCTTGAGAATAATTCGTGGGGTTTTATTTTATTTTATGACTGCCGAGGTTTAGAATGAAAGCGACCATCTTCTCCATTTGTAGCTTACAAACTTACTTGCACCCCCAGCTAAAGCATTATTTTCTTGATTGCATTCTGTTTTTCGTAATTTGTCCTTGATCTTGAACTAAATGGTTAGATAAACTTTAATAACTCAAAAACAAACTGAAAAACTGCCTTTTCAATGTGATGATAAATTTTAGGTCACACAAAAATGTCTCTGTTGCCCTGTGTATGGATCAGACATGTGTATGCCTTCTTAGCGTTTAGTTACCAAATTTATGTCTAACAAATGGATCAATTAACACATGCCAACAATTTGCTATGTTCCGTAAAGCGGTTCCTCCTTCTCCAACAAAAATGTTAATCCAATAGATATAAAAAAAGAAAAAAATTTGAAAAACGTGTTATAATTAAGAAATTAAAATCACATAAAATATAGTACTTACACACACATCCTCGTCCGTTTGCATGTATGTGTGAATGTGAAAACAAATACTGAACGAGATGAAACTATTAAAGAAATTTTTGTCAGATTTATATCTTTAAAGTAAAATATTCTTTTTGAAATGTCGATGTGGCACAGACGATCATGTGTGCTATTTTATTAAGTTGACATCTGTTGTTCTATTCAAGTATTTAATATTATTTCTTTCTTAATTTTCCGTAGTGGAAATAAATATTTGTATGTTAAAGATTTTGAAATATTTGTGTTTCTGCGGCTTGTTTTTTTTTCTATCTAATGAAGCTGCTGAGAGATTGATAAAACTGACAAAACCATTAAACAAATTCATAAATAAAAAAAATATTTAAGAATTTTCAACCAATTTTCTATTCATTTATTTTGTGAGAAAATGAAAATGAAATTGACATAAATTTAAGAAAATTAAATAGAAAAATTTATTTGTATTTTAAATTAATTCATATTTATGACTTTGAATGGCTTATTCTATTTATCTCTCTGTGTGTGTGTGTGCCTGCTCGCATATTATTTTAGCTGATATTTTTAAAATGTATTTTCTTATGCTGAAGAAAAATAAATATAATAGTAGGAATTTATTTTCTAAATGACAGTTTATTTTTCTTAATCATTTGATTCTGGTCGAAAAATAATTGTACTGAAACATTTTAAGCAATATTAAATAAACGAAGCTAAATTGCAGTCCAGAGCTGTGCAATGAGTTGTTTGATGAGATACTTAATAGAAATAATTAAGCTAATCAAACAAGTGCTCGTCAAGTTCAGATGGCTAAGCCAAGTTTTAATCAGCTGAAGCTGGGAAACTAAATAAAATTCATTGCACTAATGTTTTAGTTAAGGTTATTATCAAATTATAATTTCAGCTTTTATTTAGAACTAGGTGGGCCGCTGCGCGTTTTTGAACCCAAAAATGTTCTTTTATTTTGAACTGCCTTTCAGGCAAAATCAATATCAGAGTTTTTAATTAACGCCACTACATGCTGATTAAGGACCCAAAACCTTCAGCGAAACATAACATCGCGCAAATAGAGATTAAAAATTAGATATATTTATTCACTTGTTTAATTGAATTTTTTAATTAATTTTTTTTACGAAAATATGGTAGGTATGATTCGGTATTGGGCTAATTGACGCCGCTACATACCGATTAAGCATGTAGTGCCTTCAGGAAAACCGAGCATAGGGTTATCGCTCTAATCTCTATCAGTCATAAAACAAAAAAAAAAATTAATATTGCGCCGTCTGTCGGGAGAACTTTAAGCTACACTGAAACATTCCTCACGGCCCATAGAGCATGTATATAAAATTTGGTCAAAATCGGATTATATATATATATATATATATATATTATTTATTTTCTATACTATATTTGATTAATAATTATTCAATATTACTAAAAGTCGAATTATATTATACCAGTTATGGATGGTCGGCTTTGCTGGCCTCCAATTTTTCTTTTATTTTGAACCGGCTCTCGGAGGAAATCAAAAATATGTTATGTATGTACATATGTCTGTGTAGGGATACTTAAAGCCCCACACGCCCATTAAGCACTCAACGCCTTCAGCGAAACATAAATTCAGCATATCTCGAAATAGAGTTTAAAAAATAGTGATATTCATTCAACTTATTTTTTTCACGAAAATAGGTTAGGTATGATCTGATATTAGGCTAATTAACGCCGCTACACACTGATGAAATACCCATCTATATATATATATTATATATAAATACATATATAGATTTAAATTTTATAAGTCAAATAAATGCATTTATAATTGATTGCTGAAGTATTTTCTAAGTTTGATTTAATTAAGCTTCTCGTTCGTTTTTAATTGGTAGTTGGTGAAATCTTCAGCTGCATGATACCATTATTAAGCTCGGAAAATTGGAATCGCTTGATTATGCAATATCGTCTCATGTATACTTCTTTCTGAATAAACCTCATTTAAAAATTTGTGGCTTATTACCTTCGAAACAATCAAAACAAATTAATTTAAAGAGTTCTATTAAAAGAAAATAATAAACATGGTCAGTGGAATTACTTTTTAAGACACGGAACAGATTCGTAAAACTAAAGCTTTTTGCTAGCACTGATGGATTCCTGAATTAGTCTCTGATAGTTCTTCGTGCTAACATAATTTAATATTCTCATTGAGAAATATCAGCAAGTAGATCAAAGTGTACAGGAGAAAGAAGCATTTACTTCGATTACCGAGTAAACTTGCAGTTTATTTGGGTTTGTTACACTCGCTTAAATTTCGACTTATTCTTCATGGGAGCCAGGCCGTATATTTTTTATTTTTTGGAAATATAATGAATTTATAATATTTATTTTATAAATACTTCTAGAGTTCTTATGAACAAAAAGCGAGGAATAGAAATGAAACTCAAGTTAACTTAACTTAGAAATAGATTGCGGACTCTTTAAGAACTTTAAATTTGTGCATAAAAGTTTCGTGTTTGATGATTGTTGACAAGTATTGGGAACCAACTGTTCGAAAGTTCGTAAATTGGCAATTAATGAGCTCAATTGGTCTCGCTTTTCATTTTTCTTTTGCAATTTGACTTTCAAACAACAAGCAGCAGTAAACGCTTTCGGTGCCGTAGTGTCATTAGCATTGACTTCCGTTGTCGATTTGAGGAATACATTTTGCACAGATTTATTTATACTTCACTGTAATGTCTGCATATAATGACTCACATCATTTGAATTTGTATACAATCGAAACAGATGTTACACCGACTTGTTTCCAACAATTTTCTTATTTTCCAACAATTTTTTCTTATTTTCATTTGCTTAATGAGCGTACTTAAAACACACAAAACACAAAGCACACACACACTCACACTCACACAACAGCTCAATCATTGGCATTTTGTTTATGTGAAAAACTGGAAACGCGAACATTAAGAAAAAGCTCAATACCGTCATAATTATCTTTAAGACATTTCATGTTTTTTTAATATTTTAAATACAAGTCAAGTGTATTGTTAAATATAATATTAAACACATATAAAAAGTCTAGTGAAAACTTCCTTAAACGAAATATTCATAAGCGTACCATCAAAATTTTGACGTTTTATGGCAAAAAAAAAGAAGAAGAAAAGCAAAATTTTGCATCATATTTTTAAGCTGAATGAAATGAAAATAATGAAAAGAAACGCTGTCTGTCACTTAACAAAGTGCAGCAAACAGTCACAACACTTATAATCATATGCTGATGTCTGAAGATGATCATGCTGATGGTAATGAAGATTGCACAGAGTTGAAGAGGTGCCGCTTTTAAGCAATTTAATATTTCATCTTTTTTATAATAAATAACACCATTTCATGGTGGACAAGATTTGTATGAAAGCTTGTAAATTAATGCCAAATACATAAACTAATTAATTTATTTGTGTATTTTTGGAAATTTAAAACACTTGACTAGTTGAGATCGAAAAATAATATTTTTAATATATTTTAATTTTGTTGGATATTTGGTTTTTGAAACTAAACTGCATAAACACTTAACTGATTTTAACAACATTAAAATATTAGATAAAGAAGATAACAGGAAAAAAAGATATATAATGGAAAACTATGAACAAAAACGATTATATAGACAACTTAAGCATTATTTACAGAACAATTATTAGACTGCGAACAAGGTTGGGATTCACAAGTAAATTAAATAATTAATTATTATTAAGTTCTTAAAAATAAGAAATATTATATTCCTTTTTATATTCTAATAAATTTGACCAAACCCCCGATGTACAAAAAAAAATAAAAATATAAATATATATATAAAATTATTTTTATTGACATATAACAAGTTAAGCTTCACCAGCTAAGTTTGGTATGAAACAACCTCACACTAAAGGGAACAAAGTAAATATTTATTGTTTACTTTCTTTACTAATGAGTTCACCGCGATCTGGCTTGGAAAAGGCCCCAAAAGCAGAGCCAAGATTTTAAAAACATGCAATAATTCCCTTTCTTAGAGGTTGATTTTGAAGGCCGCTTTTAGGAGATATTAAACATTTTAAATATGAATTTAAAACTATGAAATCTTTGGAAACTGCTTGCTATTGAACGATATAAATTTTTCATAAAAAAAAAATTTATTTTCACTTTTCTATGGAATTTATTGGAGCCATAAAATATATAAAATGAATATCTTTGAAATCGTTTAGAATTGGAAAATGCAACGGCATACCAGTAGATATGGCTGCACTACATCTGTGGTTTATTATGAATGCACAATCAGTTGCGTTGGCCTCAGCAGCAGGTGCCTCTACACATATTATAATTATATTCATTTAATTATATTCACATAATTGTAATGTTAAGTAAATAAACAAAATAAATTTATATTTTTTATATTTTGATGTTTCCATTGCACTGAAGTTCTAAAAATTAAATTTGACTTAAAAATAAAGTGAAATAGATTGTTGGCGGCGTTAAACAGCTTCTATGCGGGTTTTACACCTTGCAAATGCAGATCTTCAGGCAACCTTGACCCAACATTTTTTCTTGGAACCAGTGGAGATGGAAGCTACTTCTGATTACATACAATTATTTGGGAAGTTTAGTAAATCAAAGCTGTAACAAGAAACACAAACAATCAATTTCATTACAATCATTTCCTTTTCCAATTGTTTATTGGCTGATGTTTTGTTAATATAATAAATTTATTTTATTTATGGGATTTTATAATGACAAAATGGCCAACATTCGATATTATTTTAATACTATACGTTTTTATTTCATATAAAAATAGGAGAAAAATAATAAACAATATGTCTAATTCGATATAATTAGATTTTATTTCAAATAAAAATCAAAGTATAAAAGTAATCAAAGTAAAAAGTAAAGACAATTTCGTCATTATAAATTCCTATAAATAAAATAAATTTATTATATTAATTTGTTAAATATTATATTAAAATTTTAACTCTTTTTCAGAGATCTTAAATCTCTTTTATTTACATACATATATAATTTAAATAAGCTTTTCGAATAGCAGTTCGTCTGAAGGGAGTAAATGAGCCGGCGTTTCGAGCAAGTACTTTAATTTTATACTCAACTTAAATCATTGAAAGGGCTGGTTTTTATATAAATGCGTTTGGAAATGGTGTAATTATTGATGTACTCGTACATAAAGTCAAAATTTATATCTCTGTTTTCTTTTTTCCGCATACTCATAAAAATGATCATTATTTCAACGATCAGTTTTTGAAACCAACCATATAAAATATACAAATACGAACGACCCACCACAACACCATTAATTCACTCATTCATCTCGAAACTTAAACTGGAAACGATCACTATCATCATCACTAGAAGCCTCGGCAGCACCAGTTGCCAGACACCACCACAAACAGCAAAAGTGGCAGCAACATACTGTACGAGTACGCACCATTACAAGTACATGCCATTGCAAGTAAGCATAAAAGCATTCATTGCATTCAATAAGACAGTCTGAAAATAATAACATGTGCCTCAAAGCGTTATAAAACCAAAAATAAAAATACAGAAATCTTAAAAGACAGTGCGCTTCTTGTATAAACAAAAGTTTCAGATTGCACATTTTCATTATTTTGTTTCGTGGATAAAAACATGTGTATCGCTTCTACACTTCATCTGTTGCATCTTCTCATTTTTATGCATTCACTTTAAACTCAATCACTTCGATTGTCTTTTTTATTCTTTTATTAAAGCAATTGACTTGCATTTGTTTTGATGATGGGATCCTGTTTTTTTTTGTTTTTTTCTTTTTTAATTAAAATCAGGGTTACGTTTTTATTGCTTACTGTATGATGGGGTGCATCCTCATCTCTGTGCCACTTGAGTTTAAGTACAAATAAATATTTAAAAAATTATTTATTATTTATTTTCCTTCTTTGTTTCAAGTTTTAAGACAAGAATACAGTTGCTGATTATCAACAGATGTTTCAATATGATTTTGATTTTGGCAAACAATTTAAAAATATAAATAAGCATAAATATTTAATAACAAAATAAACAGCAGCACCAACAAGGAAGAATATATTTTTTTCTCTCCTTGGAAAGAATTTCATACGGAGAAGTCAGATGACCTCATTTTCCAAACTTTCGCTACTTTTTAGTTCAATAACATTTTTCCTAAATATTTTAATTAATAGTTAAAAAAAAAAAATAAAACAAAAATTGATCTTTTAACATCTGGCTGAATCTGTTCCTTTAATTTGCTATTTAAATGTATACACACACACGCACACACACATACCACTTGATGGGGAAAGCTGTGAATTAACAAATCCTTTCATAGAAAAAAAATCAGTGAATTAAAGAAATGAATTATAGTAGAAAATATTAATGAATATAATATGAATGAATGAATATAATATGGATTATATTGAATATAGTATAATAAATTGATAGTAAACTAGCAAGAATTTTATTGCTTTAAATAAGAGTAGATTGCCAAAACACCACACCTCCATCTGTGGGAGGTTCTCCCACTTCTACACATGCACACTATTGTCCTGAAATCAGAAAAGCATATTTTCATGTGCGGGGCGTTGTAAGGAGGAGTATTTCAAACATTTAAAAATGCATATAAATTTTAAATTAAGCATGGAAGGGAAATCAGCATATGACTTATCTGCTATGAATCAGCCTTGACAATGAATTAGCGAATTATGATTTCTTTTCGCTTTCTAATTGAACTTTGCATTTATATACAAATAGCTGAACCGGCAAACGTTGTTTGACCTTCAAATTTTATTTTCACTGAAAGTGAAGTTTGATATTTCGAAGAAGAATGATAGTTGCGTTTAATCGACATACTATATATTCATCAAATATAGAAAAAAAATACCAAAGTGTTTTCCATTGCCAGAAATATTAGAAAAATATGCATTGGAAACGGATTTCTTTCTTTTTTTCCAGCAAAATATGGCAATAAAGAAAATTGTTCGAGTTCAATTTTTGCTTTAAGTAAACCTCCGAGTTATCGCATATTGGGAGTTACAAGACGTAATAAGGCCAGAGGTTCCCTGAAGATCTGATTTAGCATGCAGTGAAATGCTCATAAACGCAAAATTATCAATTCCAATGCATTTTTAATATTCTGGTGAATACAAATAATTACCGATATTGGTACTCCACTTACGGATTTGCCTTACTTCTCATGTATTTCCAATGTAGATGTCAAAGTCGCTCGAAAGTCGGTATTTGCACTCGTTTGATTTTGAGCTAACGGATGAATCATGAAAAAACTTAAAAAAATCCAAATATCAAAAATGTAAGTATTTTTTAAATTGATGCATATTAATTAAAAAAAATTAATACAAATGTTTTTCAATACGGGAAAGGCTGAGAAAAATACTAATACGAAGTAAAAGCAATTTGAAATTTTACTCGACAGTTATAGATATAAAAGTTATACATATGACACATTATATATATAAATTATATCTAATCTTGATCTCGTTGTGTAGTATGTGTAGCATGTTATATTACAATTTAACATTTTTTTTCTTTCGTAAACCCCCAATAAATGAATTAGTAGAAACTTCAGTGGAAACAAATGAATGAATATTTTATAAATTGTTTTTTATTTGAGATCTTAAATCTTGGGCTAAAGCTAAGCACTGATTTCTGCCTTCAGAATCTAAAGCAGTTGTTGAGGCCAATTCCATTTCATCTTCATTATTCACTATTTGTGGAGGTAGTTCGTCATTATGCTCTATACAAATACATACTATGTAATGGACAGCATATCTTCATGCATACTTTGACATTTGGCGTAATAAATGCTGCCAATGTTGAATAATAAATTCGAAAGTAATGCCAAATTTCTTTAATTTAGTAGCAGAACTTTTCATTATATCCAAAAGTGATACATGGTAAGCGTTTCAATTCGGATCGAAAGCGACTTTTGAGCTATTCATACTTTCGATTCGTGTTACATAGTAACACCCCGCACCCCGTAGCTTTGCCTTATTTCTCTGCTTTTAGAAGACTGCTTTACCGATAATACATTGTTGTTTTGTGTTCTTTCAAGTTAAATACTTTCTATTATTTTTCTTGTTACTTCAATTAGTATGAATTTTTGTTACCTTTAAAACTGCCTCATCTACCCCACGACCCATTTGCATTTTTCGCTTAAATGCAACACATTGTTTTCATTGCTTTTTTTGTGCGCTTCTGTCATACGAGTGCTTTCGACTAAAATCCCTTTAAATATTTTGTAAATTTGTTTTGTCTTACACAAATACACACACATATATTCTCCATAACACTTTCTACAATACTTGCATCAAAAGTTTTACTGCATTTATATAACCGTCTTATTATTTGCTGATATTGTATTTTAATTTTTCAAAATTAGTTTCTTATCTAAGAAATCCTTTTAAATTTCTTTTCTCATATTATAAAAAACATTTCAAGTCCTTTAAGAGTTTATTTAAAAATGAGAAACAAACCATTGAGTTAATCGAAAAGGTTTCAAAATTTATGATCAACTTATTAAAATGTCTTATCACGCGCTTTTCATGACGATAATGACGTTTAGCGCATAATTTTGGTTACCTCATAAATAAATTCAATTAAGAAAGTATCGTGTTTGCTCACAAAGGAAACTTTTTTCACTTGTTTAATATTCTCAGGAATTTAATGATTGTGACCCAAATTAAATTTAAACTTATTGAGTTAAAAAAAAGTGAGTGAAATATGTCCCAACATAAAAGTCATAAACATGAATGTTATCAACACTAAAATAATTGTAATCAAGGCAAACATAAAGTGTTGTAACAGATTGAACGCGGCACAGTGGTGCAGTAAGCATTTATTTTGGATTGACTAGCAATTGCATATGTAGAGGAATAGTCATTACCTGCTGCAGAATTAGATGCTGTAATATGTGGTAATTCCAGTACATGCCGGGTGTAAAGAAATTACCTTCGAATTATTTTAAAAGAGATTTGAAATATATTTAATTTTGTGTCTGAAGAGAGCGCATTTGTCGATACATATGAATTTGATTGGACTTCTATGCTAACAATGAGAAGTCAACTGAAATTACTTAAATTACATTCAGTCATTTTATCGTTATGTACGAGTATATATGTGTAAAATTATCAGAAGGCCAGGAATTCTGAGTGATTAAAAGAATTTGTGTTTGATCAGGAGAAAGTTATTAAATATGATTCCATGTTAATCTTAAACAATTTCCTAATTCCATTGAAGGGGAAAGTCTTCTATGAAAGAATGCTCAAAAAATGAAATAAAAAATAAAATTTCTGATAAAATAAATAAAATTATTTCTCATTTTTTCTCATTATTTCTCACTGCTACAATAATATGTAATCCTTGAAATGTTCCTTCTCGGGAGATATGTCGTCATCATTGAATTATATTTAATATTATTTAGTTAAAGCAATTTATGCAAATACATGTGACGTGTATGTGTGTGTGTATTGAAATAGGGCATCAAAATATAACGGCAATTGCATGGCACATGAATGTGTGAGTGTTTTGCCTTCTCAAGTGCCTGTCTGAGGTGTCAAATGGCCGCAACTTGTGTGGAAGATTCGGTTGTTGTGTTATGCATAAGTCATACTGACTCTCTGGGTTACATTACAGGATTATAGTCGAGTACATAGATACTCAAAGCAGAAATTTAGTTCCACTGCAGAAATTACAGCATCTGCTAGTACAGGCGATAACTTTTCCACCAGATGATGGCAATTGATTTCCTATAAAATTATTTTCAAAACACATTAAAAATTCTTTAAAAATATCTTCAATTCTTCTTCAATTATTTAATTTCTTGTTTATCTCAGCAATAGCTTCCGCCTTATTTTATTTCCCCACATTTGATGAGATTCTTCAGTAAATTTTAATAATGAAATTTTTTCGTAAATATTCCAATTGCCAAAAATTGTAAATGATCCAGAAAATTTAGAAAATTGAATATAAAAAAAAAATAATACTTGCATAACTTATTATATTAAACAAAAAAAAAAATTAAACTTGATTTTAAAACTATACATTTTGCTTGATTGAAACATAAAGCTTTTCCAAATCACAGTGCATGAGAGTGAGAAAGCAGCAAAAAAGAAAAAAAGAACTGCAAGTTTGGTAAACGGCTTTAAAGTCCTTCGGCTGTATTTCTCTCAATACCCACATTCAATAATTAAAATAAAAAAAAAAATCTTTTCCATTTTTGTTAATTTCATCGCTTTCATTGGCTTCGTCATTCTACTGTAAAGTATTAATTAAATTTTTTGGCTCAACTTTAGATTCTCTTTATTTTCACTCCATGCCGGCACCTGCCCCAAAAAAGCAGTCCAAATGCATTTTACACAGAATTAAATGGTGTGGCATATTACTGTAGAAGAGATATCTGAGTTCAGAAAACCATTTAATGGCCAAATGAAACGTTTCGTTTATATTGAAGTAAAAATTATTAAGGTGAAGTTTTTAAAATGGTCTAGAGAAATTATGATACCACAATGGAGACTTTTTTTTGTTACAAATTCATTTAATTTTATTTTGGCAAGACAGGAAGGTGTTTGAGTAGGTTGTGGCAGGCAAATGAAGAAAAAGGCAGCTGTTGATTGGGTTGTCATTTTTGATCAAGTGGGCCATAATATTGACTTTTTATGTTAATAAATAATTATGCGTTCTGTTGCTTGTTTTTTCCTTTTACAAAATATCCTTTTGAATGGTTTGTTGTATTAGTTTGCAAACATTTTGTTAAACAAGTGCTATTAAATATTTACTTTATTAGCTGAACAAAATTATAACAATGCAAAATTCGTTTTGGGCCTTAAACGTTACACTGTGTTAACACACAGGGAAAGAGCGCGGCTTGCGTTTGTTAAAGAATTAATTGGCAATTAATTGATAAATGTTGCCTACTTACTCGTGTATTAAATAATATAATATATGTAATAAAAGCTTTTTATTTAATTCAAAATATTATATTATAATTGAAATTGCTTGATATCTGTTGAAGCGGCTTTCTGTCATCAACTAGGAAAGATAAAGAGATGCCTACTGGCCTAAAACGTGAGAGGAAAGGAAAGAAGAGTGGAAAGATAAAAAAAGTATTTCAAACCGCAAAGTTAATTAAAATGTGGTTGTTGATAGTAAATCAGATCCCATCGAGTGATTTAAAAAAAAAACAATTTCTGTAATGTATTCTTTAAAAGTCTTAAACGTCTCTTTAATATCTGTAGCTTTTTAAAATTACTTCGGAATGAAATAAATTGTTCTCTTTAAAAAATTTTTTGTTATGCAAATATACCTTTACTTTTAAGGCATCTCTGTTAAATAAATTTTAATAAATTGGATGGATTACTTTTGATATGGAAACGCGGCTATTTCAAAAAATAGGGAAGTTCCAACTAATACATTATTATAGCCTTATAAAAATGAACAATTTTTTTTAATTGTTAAAAAATTAAAATAGAATGAACAGCTAAAGTATTTTTAATAATGAGCGGAGAAAACGATAACTGTTCCATATTCACTGTCAAGCTCTCTGGGAGAATCTGAAAACCAGTATAGTAGACGTTTCTAGGCACTTTGACTGCCAATTTGAATATCAGCTAACGAAGGATTGATTATAAACATCTTTAATTATACAATGTTAACGGATATATCACGCAAATACTTTTTAGGTTTGCTTAGTTTAGGGTCTTAATAAGACTTTATAAAATGTGTGGAAATAATATGGCAACACTGTGCACAACCTAAATACTCAATGTGGCATCAGCATAACGGTTGAAATGTTGCGACTTTTAGCCAAATAAATGTGTACGCTAAATGGCTTTTAATAGCACATAATTATTAAATATTAATTTCTTGTTTCCGAACTAGTTCGTTGTCATTTATTAAAAAACACATTTTGGCCGGCTAGGCAGAGTACTGGGTCCGCTACATGATGTGACACATGTTGCATGCTTAAATTTATGACTTATAATTGTGGTTTTTAAGTGCATAAGAACCGTTTATAAGCATTTAAGTGTGCTTCGGTTCTCACTTGCGTTTTAATCAAACATTTCAGTAAAATTGGCTGGCATTAATAATATTATAGTTGCAGTATGTATTCTTGGAGCAGCTTCGTAAAAACACTTTAAATTTATTAAGGAAGAGTGAGTGCCACGACCATAATGATTTGCCAGTTTCCAACATGATACATTTCAGTATGTAATCTTTGATCATTACCAACTTATCACCATTTAAAAGTATACGGCCATTTAATATGTGCATATGCACGCATGGTTGTATGTATGTACGAGTGTGTGTTCAAAAGCATACCAGCATGCCAGCATACTGGCGATTCACTGCAGTTTCTCTTTCCTGAGTGCAAGGGGCACCGTTTAAACTTCATGATTTATGCTTTTTATTGTAATAGCTGTTTGCTCCTCAATTGGCTCGCTTGTTAAAGAGGCTCATAATTAAGCTTACAGGTATCGAACAGCTTGGTTACAAATTCACCCATTTAATGCTGTTACTGCTCGCATTTCATCGCGAAAGATAAATTTATGGGATTGTAATTATCAATAGTCAGACATCTGTTTAATATTTAATATGATAATTCACTTGTGCAATTAATTTACGATCCTTTTTTCGAAGGTTTATTAAGTGCTTAAAGTGCGAATTGCGGAATTTTTTTAACATGCTTTTTATATTAAAAGTTAAATACCCATAAACAAAATCAAGTTACATAACTTTTTCTCTTATAAGTAGTCATGCAAAAATAAATTTTAATATATTTACTTAATATTTTTAACTTCAAAAATTTAACTTTTTTGAACTGTTTTTGGTCCTTTGCAGAACTATGAAATCTGAATACTGTATTGAATAACATATTAAAAATAATCCTTTTGTATAATTACCGTAAAGTATTGTTTCTAAAAATATCAAAAGAATAATAAAATTTCAGTTAGAAAAATTTATTTGTGTATGATTTTATTGTAAAAAGTAATAAAAAAAATAATGTTAAAAAGGTAGCAAAAAATTAGTCCATTTAAATTAAATGCAATCGTAACACTGTGAGAAATTTATCGCCACTTAGATGTTATGAAAAATTAGATATTAATTCAGATGCCACTAAAGATTTCCATTTATTAGCAAACATTTGCAAATACTTGTAATTTTTAAAGAAAAGTCTACGAGAGACAAAACCAGTCGATGTTTGCAAACTTGTAATTGCGAATTCTGAGAGGCGACACTTTAATTTTTGTACGTGGCAGTCAGTGCTGCTTTGAAGTTTATTTACTTAGGAAATTGATTGTGCCACTTGCATAAATTTTAGCATCTTCCAACAGGTTGATAGCTTTTGCATCTTATGATGAAAATTTGTCTAACGACGACACGTTCAAATATTTTGTAAACTCTTCAGGTGACTCACGACAATAGTTGACTCAAAAACATTTCTTATAAATATCGCCAATAAAACCAACGAATGTCAATTTCGATTTAGTTAAAATCAACTTGTAATTTTCCTGTAATTTGCCAGACTTAATTAAATTTAATGAAATTTTTTTACGATTTTAGAAATTCGCAAGACTTTAGCATTTACATGTAAACAATTGAGAAAAACAGAAAATCTTAATAACCATTTAGGAGATTTCATTGGTTTGCTTGCAGAGATAAAAAAAAAACTGAAGAATTTTGTAAAAAAATTTCTGTGTAATTATCACTGGCAAGAAATGCATTCAAAGAACTATTGATACCTTCAGCTTTTAAATAAACTGTAAGGATTCTCCGAAAATATAAAATAACCCAAACTCAAATATTTATGTAAATATGAGCAACAAAGCACAACTAGATGTAATTGAACACCAACACTGGTCACATACCAAAACTGTGCGGCGCCAGTTATTTTGAAATGATCACCATATAAATAACACACACATACACACATACTTACATACTACGTATGGATAAGTGGCTGGCTGCACTGCTTAGGTGGCATTTTAAGAAACCTTTTTGAAACATAATTAGCTTGCAATCACGAGTATTCTGCATAAAGAAGTGTTAAAAAATGTATTACTTATTTGGGAAGAATGAAATTTATATTCTTGCAGATATTTTCAGACAATTTTGGAATGTGCGACATTTTTTAATAAAGTCTTTTAATTACAGTATTCTGAAATGTTGTAATTTTGCAGAGGGTTGGACAGGCAGACAAACAGGGAAATAATTTTAAATTTATGTAAAAAAAAGTTTTATTTTTTATTTGATTATCTGGCGTCTTGATGTGTCACTTGCAGTCATAAATTTCTATGTGCATCTCTTATAGATGAAGAGGATTTGCGCCTACGCGTAACAATTCCTTATGTTACTTGCTAGCAAAACTAGTAGAGCATGCTGCCACAGAACTCTGAAATAGTTTTACAAGATATAAAATTTGCTTCAGTTCATAAAAAAAATGCCGCAAAATCCAAATTGTGCATTTTTTTTTTTTTTGGTTCAGAAAAATAAAATATGAGGGATTGTAAGTATTTTGTAAAATAAAAATTATAATTGTTTTTGTTGTCACTTGTAGCACTTACATATTTCCTTGTGTTAAATGTTGGTTAAAAAAAAATAGATAAAAAATTACACATTTTATAAACTTAAAAAAAGAAAAAATTGGGTTGCTGAATATGGTGGCAGGAAATGACGACATTTGCCTTTGCAAGGCATCACAGCATCAAAAATGCATACATAAATACCAGCATCAATGTAAAATCCATTAGAGATGGTATCGTGCCTGATTTTTTTTAATTCACAAATACCACACTGACTGTCTTATGAGGCGCGTAAGAATTTAAATATTTCTGTCATTTCATATAATTTTCGTTAATTGTCAATTACAAAAAGGAAAAACGCCGGCTTACTTATAATTCTGATTAATGCTTTTGAAACCTTTGAAAAACGAAAGCAATCGCATTCGAGTATAAGAATCCTAAAATAAAATAATCTGTCGAGTGTTTTCTATTTATACTGATTATTAATGAAGCCAATTTTTCTTAAATAAAAGTGTTACATTGCTTTTTGAAGGAAATGCTTTGCCGTGTCACGCCAATTGCTTGAACCGTACTCATCTCAAGTGGCAACTACATACATGCACTGAAAATGTTTAAAAGAAATGAGGAACAGAGACTAGTGACACTTAACTAGTGTTGGCAAATTGCAGATGATGCGTTTTGTAAAGTTGGCATGGCAAAGTCATGCATATGGATGAGTGTTGTTGCACTTGCAATGACAACATGTTGTACTAATTGTACATGTTAGTAAAATTTTTATTTTTGTTTTTGGGTGATTTGGTAGGCCACGTGTAAGGGTGGTCGTTAGAGTAGGTGTTCTCCTCTTTTGAAAATGTTAGTCTGTAATTTTCTCAGAATTTCCTATTTGTCAAAAAAGCAAATTGCATACATTTAATAACAATGATTAAAAGTAACTGCAAATTCTTTTAAATTTATAATGATTTTGAATAACAAGAAATTTTTATAGATTTCAAAAGTGCTTTTAATCAAATTATTTTTTATAATAAATATTATAAAACTTCTTTTATGCTGCAAATTCCTTTACAAACTCATAATGAACAATTTTAGTCAAATAGTTAAAAAATTAAAATTCAACGATAGATGACCATTTTCTTTTTTGGGTTCATTTGTCTGTGGTTCTCTTATGTCGGGACGCTAAAACCCTTTGCAGTTAGCAAGATATATATCAAAAATATCAAAATTCAATCAAACATTTTGAATGTGAATAATTTTTTTTTATTGTTTTCTTATTTTGTATTGCAATTTGTGTATTATTGCATTTTATTTTGATCGGCTACCAAGTATGGCAATTGCATGAACTCTTTTTACTGTGAGATACAAAAAAAACCTTAAACTTAAGTTTAAGAAAAAGAAATAAATGGAATAGAAATGGGCATGAATTCAGCAGTTGAAATAAAAGTAACGCCCTGCCCCACGAGGTCAACTGGCATCGTCTGATCGACAACTTGTGTGCAAAATAAAAAAATATTCTGTTTAAAAAAAAAGTTCTTGATCGATCGATGTCTCTTGACATCGTCGGAATGGCCGTAAAATGTAATGAACACATCGAAATAGAATAATGCCAATACTTTTATGCTCACATTCCACCAGACTATCCTCTTGATTTACTTTCATTAATACACCTCTTAATAAATTTAGTTCATGCCGTTATGCGTTCCCCACATGATAACTTATAAATGATAATATATAAATCAGTTTAAAAGAAATAGAAAAATTTAAACCAATACAACTTTTCGATAAAACTGTCTTTATAAAAATTGCATGCTACATTTTTCTAATATCCATTTTACATCCAACAGCACATTTCATTTGTTTATAACTACATATACAAATTTTCAAGATACATTTGTTAAGAAGTCCAAACGAATTTCATTCATAAAACTATCGCACACAATTCGTAGTAATTTTTTTTCAATCTCAACAATTAATAGATTAACAAACAGAAATCGGCAGAACAACAACAATGCATGTACTAACATGTTGTTATTCATGCTAAGTTCGAGCGTCAACATGGAGGAGTTGGCTTAGAACATGTATTTTACAACATGCTATACAGTCATGTTGCAAGCTCAGGCCAACTCTCTACATAATTTGAACAAACCCAAACAATTTCAAACAGAAACATTTAATAATTCCTTGTTTGACTATGAGGTTGGTTATATTAGTTTCTTCTTCTTTTTCTTATGCAAATTCAGGATTAAATTTTCTGGCCGCAAATACAAATGTAAACAGCAACTTAAATTTTGCCAGTTCACCCTGTTTTGTGCAAGATTAACAGAATAATATTTCTTAATAATTACAAGTTCAGCTAAGTTATTAACTAAGTTTTTCTAATGAACTGGATACAGTTCCCGCTCCAGTTGAAACTTCACACGTCCTTTCGAAATATACAAAAAGGATTAATGCAATGAACAGTGTTATTATTTGTTAGTAGTATAGAAAGACTTTTAGTTTTAGTGCGAAGGAGATTCGTTTATGTGGCAAATGCTAAAAAGTGAAAAAAATTTTTTGCAACTCAGTACATGTTGTAATTTGGAAAATAATAATATAAGGAAAACATATCCTCATATCAGTTTTATTAAATAATTATATAAATTTTGCGGGAAAACAAAATTTTCCCTCTTGCACAGAAAACATTTGGTAGTCCTAATTTTTTTTTTTTTGTTGATGGTGTGATTTGCATACATTTTCCTGGTTACAATGGCACTGTGCTGAATAATTATATTCGTATGTTTCTACCACAAAGCAAGAAAATTTTTGTATTTTTTTCCGTTCGAATATACATTTACGTATTTGTTTATTAATAAAACTTTCAAAACAGATGTCTCATTTATATTAAAAAAAAAATAATAATAATAAAACTACTTGAGTATTTAATTAACAATTATGGCTTGCTAAATAATAAAGATATCAAGGAAAAGTCATGTGATAAATTTTTTTATTACTACTTAAATAAATTGATCTATTGATTCAAAATACTTTTATTACGTTTTTTGTGTGTTATTTAACGTAATTGTTGCCGCTGAGATTTATTAAACGTATTTGGGTTATGCTTCTATAGAACAAACTATCTTTTCAATTTCAGAGCAGTTCTTACGTACTACACACATACATATGTATGTACGTCACGTCATTTCTTTGACACTTAAAAAATATTTGAAAATTTTCTGATAATTTATATTTAATATTTAATGACTAGATTATACATATATATACATACATCCATACATAAATACATACTTCGTAAAGCCACACATACATTTATTTATTTATTTATATACACATAAGGCGAATAAATTAATTATAAGCTTACGTGCTAGGATAGGAGCCATAACTTCTATGATCTTAAGCTCATGGCCATACATACATATGTATATAGATATATATATATATTATATACTAATATATATAATTTTTGCTTATGTTTTCTTTACTGCTATATATTTATTTTTTATTGTTTATTTATATTTATTTTTCATATTTAGTTTATTTTATTTTATTTTATTTCGAATTGAAGATCTTTATTTATAAAAAATAAATATGGAACGGCATGGTTAACTTTTTCAATAATTCCATATTTTACAAAAATTTAATAATTAAACATTTGGAATTCGAAATAAAATAAAATAAAATAAATAATTTTTCTTAAAGAAAAAGAAAATATTTTTCATTTATTTGATATTTAAGAAGCAATAAATTTTTAAAATTTTTATTCAGTTGAATTTTATTAATTTTTGTTATTTAAAAATGTATTGATATGGATTTGTGTGTTATATTAGCTGGCACCTACGATACAGGCTTTCCGATAATCTATATTAGCACATACCTTAAATATTTTTTCTGCATTTTTTCGAAAGCAATGGGAGCGCAAAAACAAAATCCTTAACACCTGAAATACTTACTTACTATGCAAATGAAGTTCTTCCATAGAAACTAGTCAAGAAATTTTCCTCGTTGACTACACACTGCTAAAACATCATACTCATTATATGATGCAGCCTTTAATGATGTTGGCAATGTTATAATTATCCATCGAAAGATAGTTTCTCTAAAATTGCAACTGTCCATCTGACTTATGTACACATCCTTCGTACTTCTTTTTGCGGGAACTACTTCATTGCCTCAAAAATAGTACATACACAAATTTTCTTATGCAGGTCAACAATAAACGATCTATTAATGCGATTTAATCATGTCTGAATTCATTCTTTTTCTATATTTTGTAATTTTTTATTACCGTTAATCGTAAGGAATAGATTGCGTTGATACTTTTTAAAAACTATTTGCATGATTGCAATATAATACAATTTCAACAATTTAAAAAATTTTATTTACCAACTGATGTTGCCGCCAATTAGCTGCATGCATGTTGCAGTCATAAATCACTTACTGTGCAAGAGAAATTCTTAGTGGCGATTTGAAGAAAACAATTACAATATGCATATACACAGATTCACACACATCCGTACATACATATATAAATATTTACATACATACACACACATGAAATAAACCTGCTGCATTTAGTAAAAGTTTGAAATTCTAACTGATTAAGATCATCGATTAATTTAGCATAAAATTTAATGTCTTGTAATTGTAGATCATCAATCACTTGGAGACTGCATGCTAAATTCGACGTACTCGGAAACTTAATTAAATATCATTGCAATTAGCTAGCAATTAAAGAAAACATGTGGGAATTGTTTTTGCGCACAGGTGCTTTGAATGAAAATTAGGATCTGCCACTTTTCTAGTGAACCAATCAGAGCACGGAAATTCTACTTTACTTTAAAACGTAAAAGTTTGAAAAATATCCTTTCAAAATTACATATGCGAACCATACAAATCCATTTAATTAATGCATAAGGCAGGATTTAACATGCAAGGAATATCGTGTATGGAAAACTCATATATGCTGTTTCTCTGAGACTAGAGAGGGACAGCTATCACCACATATCTAATGATATATATCTATGTAATGTAATTGTATTGTAAATGAGTTTCCTCCTACCGTCACTGCCGATTGAAGTTTTTTACATTAAAATATATTAATATATTATGTAAATTTCGTGGTTGCCTAAAGAAATAGATTAGTAAGTGTTTACTTTAACTTTTCAAATTATGAATTTGTGTAAGGAAATTTGAATTTGAAATTGAGCAAAAATTTAACTTTTCAAATGTGGCGCCCGGTCAAAATATACAAGGATTTTTTTTTGCTCTACATTCTTACAAATAAAAAAAATTTCATTCAATTTTTCGGTCGATTTTTTTATATTGGTCTTTTCATTAAAGTTTTTCAAATTTGTTGGACTTTGTGTGAGTGTTCAAAGGTTCAATTGTTATATGGATGTTCTTAAAAGAAAAGAAACAACAAACTTTCGTTTTATATCAAAGAATTTAGAATTTCAGCAGTTGTAACAACATTTCTATTCCTCTTTTTTTAGTTTTTATTCATCATCTTGTTTTTGGTTTGGACTTTGCCACTTAAGTTTGCGGATGTTGATGTTGTATAATCAGGCATGGAGAATGGAGGCGCCAAAAAGTAGTACTATTTACTATTCTGCTTCAATTCAAAGTATAAAAAATTTTTTCATTTTTAATGGCAATTTGAACAATTTCTGTTTCCTTTTTGCACTGAGGAATTCAATAGTGTGAATCGGTGGAAATTTGAATGGTCGTTTAGGCGTATTTTAAAGTCTCAAGTAGGGAGTTGCAAAAGCGCATTTGTACCTTATAATGTAAGCTATAAAACTTAATCTGATAGATTTTCGAAAAAATAAAAATGTGAAATGAAATTATATTTTACCTTACAGTACAAAAGTAAATTAGAAATATTTATTAAGTTTCTACAAAAACTTTAAAGAAGAAGCCTCTGTTTCATTTGCTTTGAATAATTTATTTTATGAATTTCAATTTATGCGGCAATAAAAAGATTATCGGCTATTTTTCTTTAATAATAAAAACCGTTCAAGTATATGGAAAATATATCAGTCATGCTAGCCTATAATGCAATGGAATATACATGGATTATCTGGAAGCTATATCAACTAATCCTCTTAATAAATTTATTTGCGTAACATTTACAGATTTATTTATTATTAAAATATTGGTTTTAAAAATATTGGCTTTTCCATCTCTGCTGTAAAATGTAACAGTGCATGCATATTGTTGTTGTTGCATTTGGTTTTTGGCACTTGTTTTGCATATTTCGTATTATGTTTAGTAAGAACATCCATCGCATTGGCGTCAAAAAGCCGCCATGTTATTTCTTTTTCGATGGTTTTTCTGCTTTACTGTTGTTGCTTTTGTCGCTCTGAAATTTTCTCAAGTTTGGTGTTAAAGTATGCGTTACTGCTCATTTGACATACACGCACAAATGTGCTATTGAGGGGGAAACCCAGTACATAAACTAATAAAACAGCCAAATATCCATCGATAAGGAAAAATATATAAAGTTCTTCGATGAATTTTCAACTGCATAAATTATATTAATAATTTTCCAATAATTTGTTTGGCCTAGTGACATATTAAATATTTAAAAGTGTACTTTTTCCACAATAAATTATATAAAAAAATGTTTTTTTATTTAAGATATGTAGAACGAGCACACAATACTAGTACGTAAAATGATAAAAGCTCAGGAGCTTGAAGTTTTGGAATGATCCTGATATATATGTATTTTACTTAGAGCTACTATTACTGGTAGAATGAAAATGTTAAGAACATTTTTACTATAAATACATACGAGTATTTAAAATTATTTTTGTAAAACTTAATACCCTTAAAGCCATAAACCAGTATTTGAGATGAAAGGAGAATAAATACATTTATCTACATTTTAAGCACTAAAGGTAGTAATATTTTCGATATGATGTTTCAATTTTTTTTTTAACAGCCATTGGTTTACTGGGTTTGGCCTCATACATATTTACACACATACGAGTATGTAGCAACTATTGAACGTGTGATTGCCAGATTCAATCGTTTGTCAAAAGCTTGATAAAAAATTATGAACAAAATGCATTATTGCAGAGACATATCATTGAGGAATATACTTCCACGGACACCATACACAATTACTTGAATAACTGTTATAACCATTGAAAATCCCTTTAAGCTTTAGGCTTCTAAATTAGTCCTTCACTTAACTTTTATGCAGAAATCGGGGAATTTCCATTATACATTTTCCTAAATTTTTGCGATGCATCCTTTTTTCAAGAGAAAAAAGCTACCATCTCCTCCACATATAATGCAAACTAAAATGCTGTCAAGGTGTTTTTATAACGATTTTACTTAGCCTTTGAAATACTCCTACAGAGGAGCGCTGAGGTAGAGCGCATTTGTCATCGATATAAATTATTTTCTGGCAAATTTTAAGCGACTAAAGTATTCGAACAATAATTTCATAAGCAATATTAAAGTATTCCGGAAAAATTGCAAAGAATTAGTTTTAGCCATTAACAATCTTATCGTCTGGTTACCCTGTTTGTACACAACATTAGATATAATATATGGTATATACACACATACATCCATATAAATTTGTTCACATATTTCTACATGTATGCTAGCTTGGCGCTTTTGGTATTTAGCACTCCATTCAATGCTGTTTGTATTACGAATATACATATTAGTTGTTGCTACTGGTGCTCTTTTAGTAGTTGCTTCTTTGTGTGTGTGTGTGTGTGTCATTATATCGTTATTGTCAGGAGCATCAATGACCCAAAGTCGTTGTTGTCAGTACAGTTTTGTGTTATTGTTGATGGCTTATTGCATTTTATACGCAGAGCAATTGTTTTTGTTTGACGTTTTTTGTGCCAAACGTATATAGATATGTATGTATGTATATAGATATGGATATGTATGCATAAGTGTATACACACTACATTGATAAAAAAAAGGAACAAAATAAATATTACGATAAAAGAGCGCGTTGCGTTAGATTAGCTGCTGAGTGTTGTATGATAATTTTATTTTGTCGTTGTTTTTGGCTGCCATAGTGGCGTTCAGTTTTTGGCTGCACATCTGCCTAAAGTTGTTGGTGTAATTTTAGCACTTAAATTTACATATTTAAAATAAATTGTGACTGTTGTATGAATATTTGTATAGTCATGTCGCAAGTATTGTGACACTTTTCATAAATTTGCCAAATGTATTAAATGTATGCACGTATATATGTATATACGTACATATACATATATGCACACGTACATATATATATCTATAAATTATTTAATTTTTTTTAACAGTTAGCTGCCGCCTACTAAGAATTAAGCTAATAGATTGACCAACTACAAACTATAATTGCTTTTTAAAATTTTTTTTGGCACTTCAACACTTGAGGGCTTTTTTCCTAAAGGATTTTATTATAATCTCAATAAATCATTTATACGATATAACAAAGTGTTTCTCTTTTATAATTATAAATTATAAATATAAATTTTTATAACCATGGCAACAATAATAATCTCCAAGAAATCTTATGAGTTATATATATATTTTTAAAAAATATTTTAATTTAATTTTATTTAGAACACAAGCTGGGAACAACAACGTTACAAGTCTCGTGTAATTCTTTAATATATTTTATAAATCTGTATTTGAAATATAACTTATTTTCTCTTTGGTAAATCATTGATAATGATACTTCTTTTTCTAAACCAAATACAACAATATATACAAAATAATTAATTTTTTCAATAACAAGTTTTTCTAATTTTTTATAATTTGATGGTAATCGATTATTAGGCTGATATCCCAATAGAAGACTCTATGTATAGCGCTTTATTTTAATTGAAAAGTCATGCGATTCGTCTACAAGATGCTTTCTTTTCCTTAGCAAGAGTAACGTTAACTTATTGGATTTTTTTTTTCTTCCAAAAATTTCACGTAACTTTCTCATCGTCACAGTAATCGATGACTGATTTTGATAAAATGTTTTAACGATTAAAACACTACAGGTTATCGAATATTTTGCTATAATAAATTTGCCACGTCTCTACTTTAATATTGCCAAATATTAACTGTTAAACGAAATGGCGGCACCCTGTATTTTCTTTATTTTCAACTCCACATTTTTGCCATTTAACTGAATACTCTAAATGCAAGTTGCGGTTAATATATTTTTTGCCCTCCCAAATTCTATATAATACTTTCTTAATCGTTAAAGAAATTTTAAAAATGTTTTCTTTTTATAACATTTCCCATTAATTTATGTTTAATTACAGACTAACTTTTATTAGCGGTTGTAATAATAACATATATATTAAGTCTTCCATCTCCACTGACTATATTTTGTTTACAGAAAACTTTTTCTTCCGAAGTTTCGTATTTGGAATTAAGTAGTATTTTATTTTTATTAGGTAATATTAATAGGATAACAATTTATATTAACAAGTCCTCTACTCCGTATGACGTATGCTTAATATTTAATAATTTATTATCACCTGACGTATGATTAATATTTAATAACCTGTTACTTGGTTAATTATACATCACACATACGTGCAGCTAAGCCTTCAGCCAAGAACAAAATATATTATAAGTGTTTGTAGGTAAACATATATATGTATATTTATGATTATAAGCTGAACACTAAACCGGATTTGTAATTACGAGTACAACATATTAAATCATATTATTGCAATTTATTAATTTTTTAATATCCGAAAATGAAATCGAAGGCAGAAGCAGATATAGGAGCAGTTCAAAAGGAACACTGTAATTAAATAATAAATCGTAACATAAAATAACTTGACTCGTTCAATATATTTAATGTCAGCTTAATTAAGTATTTTATCGCATGCGCTTTCATTCACTCAACTAATTGTTTGCTGGTTATTCATCAATGCAACTTTATTTTTAGTTTTCTGTCTAACTAACTGTTGCAATAACATGTATCTCGTTAATTAAATCAACAATTGAAATCAACTATAAAACAATAATTTTATTCTACAATAATTTTCCGGCATATTTGATTAATATTGCAGAAGTATTACATTTAAGCTTGTTGTTCTAGCAGTCAGATTGGAAGCGTTCAATCAATTTAAAATACAAATGTTGCATATTCTCAACTAACTGAACAGAAGTGAATAATGTGCATTTTAAAATGAGAAACAAAACAAGCTTTTAGTTATTTATAGTATTTAATAACTTACTTCCACTCGTACAAGCTTAAAGTTTTAATTAAACGCCGTTTGCCAACGTCATGGAATATACTGGACAACCGTTACGAATGGCTTATCAGATCTGTATAGAAAACGAACATTTTTGAATTTATAAGCATTTGTGGAAGCTGGTTTTTAAGCCAAACATGAGAGGCGGAGAGTTTACGCATTTAAGTTTCTTTTTCAGACTCCTACAGGATAATTACTCAGACGCCATTTCTATTTCTACTATAAAAAACTTAAAGGACTTTAAGTATTTTCCAAAAAAGCGCTTTATTATGCGCAGAAAGCTCAAGAACTCTTACTTATTATAACACTTATTGAAACGAATTTTGTTAATGTATTATTTAAAATGGTGCTTAAGTATAAAGGGAAAAATTACTTAACGATGTGAATACTCGAAATTTCAAAATGCCGTGTTTTTAAAATTCTCAAATTGGAGTTTGAAGGTCTACTAACGAGGCTTCTAAAACAGCTTAACCCCACAATAAATAAAACCAAAATTTTAGTAATCATTTCATATCATTTATACAAGAAGTTATTTCTCAATAAAACTTTTTGATGATGCAACACGACGAAACTTTGCATTTAAGGCTTTAAGCTGAACAGAAACTTTTTACAACAAACATTTTTACACTATAAATTGTTAAGGAAGTATTGTTAAGGAAAAAATTTAATAAATTTAATTTATTACAAAAAAGCATAAATCATTCCTAATAAGATGAAGACTTCTATTTAATAAAGTTATATTATAAAAGTTATATTAGGCGCTCTAATTACCTTATTGAACCCCATTGAATATTATAAAAAAAATTTCTAATAGATTTAATAATTAAATAATAATAAATAAAAAAAATTCCATATTTAACAGACTTCTACTTCAAATTGTTAAAGTTGATTTTTATAGAAAATTTCTGTAAAAAAACAAATAATAAAGTGGAACAAAGCAAATAAGAAAGCTTTTCTTTATTTCGAAAACTTAATAAAAGGCTTTTTTAAACAAAATTTTTTTAATTTTTTTTTGGCATTTTTTATACAACTAGATGTCAGAAGTTGTTTCACAATCATTTTCAAAAGCATTTGAAAAAAGATTACACAAATCCACTATTATATATATTTTTTTAATATATTAAAAAATCTAAATTAAACTTACTCATAATGAGTTATAAGTAAAAATTTTCAAAATTAATATTTTATAACGTTAATATTTTTTAATTATTTTTTTTCGGAAATATTGATATTCATTTAGAATTCACAACTGTCGTTCAACTAAAATATATTTCAGAAAAAGTTAAAAAAAAACTCTTCATAATAATAAATTTTTAAGTTATGAAATAACCAACTGAAACTTTCAAAATTTAATGTTAACTAAAAATTAAAATAAAAAATAAAGAAATTATTAACCTGCATACTAAACGATGATCCCATTTAAATCATTTGACTTAATAGAGATTTAAAAATATATTATAAATGTTTTTAATCTTTTATTTATGTTTTATTTTGTTGGTGTTAAAATACAAATTTTAATAGTATAATAATAACTTTTATTTATTTTTTTCCCTGTCATAATTGTGGTTATTAAATATAAATGTGTATGTACCGACATTTGCCCGCATATTAAAAAATTTGTGACGTAGTTATATTTTGTTTACTTTTATATTACACTCAGAAAAATATACTATGGAATTAATACTAGTAATGATTCTTTGAATAGTTTTTAACTATTGTTTTTAAGTTAATAATATTCAAAGTATTGAAACACTAGTCGCTTTCTACTATTATTTTAATACGAAATCCACGATACATGGATTTCTTATAGGGTGGTCACATTAGTTCAATATTTCTCCAAATTGATGTTAAAACTTGATATGATTACTCTATTATATCAATGGATTTAAAGTTGCTAAAAATTAATTAAGAAATGTTATTAGAATATTAAAAAACAAAAAAACTTTTAGAAAATATAATGTGAAATGTCCCATTAAAAATTAGACAGTGTTTTCACTGATTTTTAATATGGTGACCACATAACTTAAATAGCTTTTCACATTGATATATAATAGTTTAAAATATAGTACAAAACTATTGTATAGTACAAAACTATTCAATTCCTATTGCTTTAATGTGATTGGTGCTAAATTTTGTCACTGACAAATTAATAGGGACCTTTTTTGGCAAATTAATAGCATCCGTTTTTCTGAGTGTACGAGTATAAAATGTGTAGCGCAAACTTTAACAATTCATTCAAAAAAAATTAATATTTCTGATTATGATGCTCATAACGCTGTGGAAAAAGAAATTAATTTGTTTTACATAATTTTTTAAAAATATGAAATCATTTCGATTTTATTGTAAAAGGAATGTTAATTTAAAAAGTATTAATGAAGTCAGACTTCTTTTCACATTCAGACATGCTTAAAATGAGAAACTTATATAATTCATCAAAAAACAGATAACCATCAATTAAATATCGTTAAATTCTATTTAATTTATCTACGAGTTGATTACCTTAATTTAGCTACTAAATTTTGTACGTTGGCCGTCCAACAAGCAATGTGGCAACTCTAAAGTCCTCCTTATCTCAATACTATATTTCTGTTAATCAATTCTTTTGCTTTACAATGTAATTCTTATCTAAATATATATAAAAATGAATGCATGAAATGTGTTCGTGACCGATAAACTCAAAAACTACGAAATCGATTTTGGCCAAATTTTATATACATGATCTACGGACTGTGGGGAGTGTTCGTCCGGCAGATGGCGCAATATTTAGTTTCTTTGCGTTTTGCCCGATAGAGACTAGCACGATTACCCTATCCTCTGTTTCGCTGAAAGAGTTGAGTGCTTAATCGGTGTGTAACGGCGTTAATTAGTACTTATAAAAATTAAAATTTTTGCACTTTAAAATATAAAAAAAATAAACTGTCTGCGTTATTACAATTTGGATTTTTGGATTTTTGTATAAAACATTTTTTTCTATTATAAATAACTAAAAACTTTGAATTCAATTTTCTCCGAGATATAGTTCAAAATAAAAGAAAATTTGGGGACCAGCAACGCGGGCCGGATCCACTAGTTATTATATAAAATACAACATTCCATTCGATTATAACTTGTAAACATCGTTTTCCTGTCTGACTTCAACAAACGGTTATTTTTACAATAAATTTTATAAACGATACGTTATCTAAACTATTTGTTTGATTAGTAAGTCCACCTGTACTCTTCTACGTCCACATTTGACAATCTGACACTAATTTTTTAAAAAGTTTTCCGAAAAATACTTCTACATATGATTTGTTTTTTTTACTAAAATATAAATACGAGTATAAGCAAATTCTTATCTAAGTTTTTGCACGTGTTGTTTTACTTTTGTGAAGTACTGTTATTTAAATATAATGAAAGCTAATTTTATCAAGTTCGTGAGCACTTATTTGTGTGAAATTTTTTTAGCCATAAGTACAACTGAATTTTTATCGTATCGAAATATTGTATCAATCAATAAAAATCAATAAAAAGATTATTAAAATTTAAATTAATTAGTTAAACCGATAAAATAAAATGAATATAGTCGTATGAATTTAAACAATATTTTAATAATTCTTTTGTTAATGTACTGCTTTGAATATGTTTGCATCGAATTAAATATTAAATATCTTCTATAAATAAATTGTAAACATGAAGAACGGCTGCTTGAGAACGGCCGCTTTCGATACTGAAAAGTAGGGCTGGACTCCTTCGAATGTCAAGATGTATAGATTAGGGAAGTAGCCCTGAGTCAGAGCAATGGTGGAAAATTGCGCAAAATTATTATGGAATTGTAATAAATATTATATTATAAAAAATTATATAGAAACTAACCTGTTTGCAAAGGTGATAGACCACGTTGCCCACCTTACGATGAACATAAAGTTTATGGCAATAAGAAAAATTACTGTATTTGGAGCGACGATAAACCTCAAACCATTAACGGAACACCACTATATGCATTAAAATTTACTGTTAAGTTTATAAACATTTTTCTATTATGGCGGCATAATAGTTTGAAATGAGAAATCAGCTCTCATTATAGTATGGCGAGCCATGACGAATGGATTTTTATTTCCAAAGTCAATCATGGTTAAGATTATTATAAAAAATTTCGTTTCAATAATAATTTCATCTTGTGTTATTATTTTCATTTCTCATTAGTAAGAAAACTAATAAAAAAAACACACATTAATTAATTAATTAATTTCTTATTAAAGTAGTTTAAATAAAGCATACAAGTAAATATTTATATGATGTTGTATACTTTTTATAATTTTTATATAATAAAATAAATATAATGTTAAAATTGTTATAATTGTCTTATATTGATGTATTTATGCATGTTATCAATTAAATTTTTTATTAAAAGTGGTTTAAAGAACAGGTTCATTGTTGTAATGAATCTTGTTTCATTATAATTATGAAAAATTTTTTTACGTTGAATATTATAATAAGATTTTTAGAAGTGGCTTATGTTTACTATTTCGAATATAATTCATTAATGTACATATTTATGCATGTTATGAATTAAATTTTTTGTTAAAAGTGGTTTAAAGAAATGCTCATTATTGCCATGAATCTTCTTTCATTATAATTATGAACGGTTTTTGTACTTTGAATATCATGAGAAGATTGTTAGAAGTGGCTTATAAGGCCATGCTTATGTTTACTACTTCCAATATAATTCATTGATGTATTTATATATGTTATCAATTAAATTTTTTATTAAAAGTGATTTAAAGAACAGGTTCATTGTTGTCATGAATCTTGTTTCATTATAATTATGAACAATTTTTTTACTGTGAATATTATGATTCAATAAGCAAATTTCCTAAATTAGTTTCAACTCAAAACCCTCAGATTGGACTCATGCTAGAGAACGTTTTATGGAACACCACCGGAACATATTTTATATATTCAAGGTGATCTCTTGTAGTAGGAGGACGAGTAAATAGACTGTTTTTAAATGAAATGGTTTTTCATATTGTAATGCATTAAATATACTGGGGAAAACGGAAGTTGCCTCAGTTGGTATTAATGACAGTCGCATTTTTTATCAGTGAATATGTTCATTTACAATGTTTATAACTTAATTCAAATGCAGTTGTACTCAACATATGTGCAAATATTGTGTTAAAAAGTGTATTTATTATACATTATCACACAAAAATTAAAATTAGAGTTTAAAAGCAGACGAGTGTGTGTAGGATATTAAACAGCCAGAAAATACTCGTATGACAAATGTTTTCAATGCAATTATTTAAGTACTAAAGAACCTAAATCAACAGTTGATAAGAGTGTTTTATATTCAGCAAATAAATAAAGCCGCCAACAAACACATAAATGTGAGAGAGAGGAAAAAATTAAACAATAAAGTAATAAATATCGGGTAAATGCACATACAGTTGGAGCCAAAGATACGATACAGATGTGAAGTCTGGAAGCGTAAAGTATGTAACATTTTTTTTTTTTTAATTGTTACATCGTTTACTTCAGACAAATAAAGAAAATATTGAATAGCTCTCGAATGTGGAAATAAATGCCAGTGGATGAAAACATCTGTGCACTTGTAGCAAAGTAGAAACACAGATGCACATGTGGGTGTGTGTGTGCACACAAAGCCGCACACAGTAAACAAAACAAAAGTTGACGTAGCAGAGTTAATGAAACAATAAAGCATAACAAAGAATTTTAAATAAATGTGATGTTGATTTGGAAACTCATTCTAAGATAAAATTCAGAGGTGTACTTACATGCATTTGTATGGGTGCTCATGTATGCATGTAAAAATATGCGTATGCTTTTAAAATGAAACAACAACAACAACCACAAAACGTGAGAAGTAACAAATAAGTTCAAAATTTTATCAACAAATTATTATTCATTAATTTTATTATAAACAATTCATTCAGATTATTATCGTACGTTTTGAAGTTATTATCGTACGATATTGAAACCAAACATATAAAATTGCTGCGTTGTATTTCACAACATGCTAATTGAAATGGTAAATTTCTTCTTTCAGTCAGTTGAATCTAGTTAATTTTTGCTACTGTATTTAAAATTCCTGCTGCTTTTAATTAAAATAGAATATATTTTTTTCAGATACACCTTTACTTTCATTAAACTAATGAAGGTTTATATAGCACCTGTTTGTATGAGCTTGCATAGAGGGTCACATGATCTTCAGCCCGAAAGCAGGTTGTTAACGAGGGGTATTAAAATAAATATTTGAAATCTAAAATGATGAATTAACTGATATTGGTCGATTTCGGGTGATAGTGTGTAGATAAGGCTTAAGGCTACTATTGACTATCGGCTGAGCCAGTATAAGAAAATTTATAATTCTGTAAATTACACATGATATCTATATTTACTGTGCTACTTTGCATCCTTAACACATTTTTGTATATTCTTTATGTAGTCTTAAACATTACAAGTCCAACAGCAAAATAATGGTTGTAGCAGAAAGTTCACTTCACGGGACACTTCATATCAACAGCTAAGCAATTCCATCAGGTTTTCAACATTCCGCTGGAACTTTTATATTGGCAAATATCAAAATAATCTATTTTGATTTCCTTTCTATATTAGTTAAAGAGACTACAAATATAGCTTTTTGCAAGGTTGAAAATACTAGTATTTCGAATATGAGTTTCAACCATACATGTATAAGGATGTGTATAAATCTGTATATGTGCATAGTGGTGCAGTTTGCGATATTATATGCCATTGACGAAATTCGTAATAAACTAACAATATCATTCATAATGTATGATTTTGGTTCCTGTGTGCTCTTTTGGTCCTTTAAATTAAATTATGCGGTAGCCAACAATAAATTGTTTTGACTACAATGTCATCGGTGTAAAATTTTTTTTTTTTTGGTAAACAGTTTTTACAGAATTTTACTGGGCTTACTTGACCATGAGCTTAAATAAACTTATGCCTATGTGAGGAGATTTTATTTTCATATAAATCATATACTTTTTAACTTTGAAATTGAATTGTTCATCATCTATTTTATTTTATTTATTTTTAATTGATATTTGAATGCGGAAACGCCTTTTTTTAAAGACTTCTTCTTATGAGATTGATTTCAGTACACACCCCCTTTTATTTGAAAAGGGGGTGTGTAGCTCCTTTTATTGAAATGAGCTTAAATCAAGAGTTGGTCTAAGAAAGCTGTATTAGTAATGATCTGCATGAAAGGGGCTTAAAATGGGCATAGTAGCTGCCTAGTGTTTTTTAATAAAATTTAAATATTCTTGCAAAATAAAATAAAGTAAATATCTTTGTATAGAAAATAATTATTACAGACGAAAAATTTTCCGCTCCAGGCGGCTTTGACCACAGGAGCAAATTTCATCTTTTAAACACCGCCATTTTCCGGTTTATGGCCTGATGTGAAAATGCCGTTTGAAACGACTGCGCGTATAAAGATTATAATATTGTGTTAAAATTAAAATCATTTGACTTTGTATGTATGTATGTATGTATTTGTGTATAATTCTAAATATGTTTTTCACGCTTCATTTTAATAGTTCTGTTTGTTAAATAATTAAATCACGATTAGTTTGAACTTTAGCATGCGGCTAATATAAGCACGACCTTGAAACATTTAATTTTAATAGGTAAATTTGGAATATTTTTATGATGTTTTGTAAATGGTAACACCTGCGGCACTTCCTCTGTGATTTGCATGTGGAATGGACGTCATATGCATTATATAAAGAACTTTTATGTACTTGATTTTTATATTGTGTAAGTTTCACTATAATAAAAATATTTATTCTGAAAAATTTTTACACAAAAACTGCCGGCTAAGATATGATATATTTTACCAACATTAGGCTGTGATCTGGCAACAAATCTGACTAACAATTTTTCGCTCAGTTTTTCTTTTTTTTAAACTAATTTAACATGCAAAGCTTTCGGCTTGACCGCAGGAAATAGAAAAAAAAGCTTCAATATATTCATAAGCTTGTATTCATAAGATAGTAAAGTACATACCTAAAATAACTGTAAAAAATAATCTTTCAGTACCTTGATTAGCCAGGGTCTAGCCAGGAATCGAACCTGCGACCAGAGGTTTAGTAGGCTGTACATTATTCATTCGCCAACGGAGGCAAATATTGAGCTTTGCAGGCTTGTACCCTCTTTTCCTTTTTAATTAGTTAATATTTTAAATGAATGAGATTTATTGCCATTATACACAAAAATCTGTTTACAAACTGCTCACCGAATGAAGCATTGCTTTTCTAACTTTATCGCAATTTGTTTTCGACGTGTGAGCACACTTTTTAAAGCATATGTAACAGAGTGTTGTCGTTTTTGCATACTGTATACGACCTTTTATGGCAAGAAGCAGTTGAAAAATATGTAAATTAAGCTCATTTCGATAAAAGCTGACCTTAGTTAGTTGAATGAAAAACACAAAAATAAGAAATTATCAGTATTATTATTATTATTATAATAATTTTTTTTTTATTGTTAACACACGCTTGCTTTTTAGATAATGAATTTTAACTATTAAGTGCTTTGTCAACAATTAATTTGTTAATCATTTATAACAAGTTTGGCTATAAATAGATTGTTTTGGAATATTTAAAACCGAGATAAAACATTAATTTTTTTAGCACAAAAACGTGGATAAATTTCAAAATAATAATACCTAAAAACAATTCTTGAACCACCTGTTAATATTTGTTTATATATTTACATTTATTTTTATAGTATAAACTTAAAACTTTAAAACTTTATTAAGCAGTAAATTTTTTTCATTCAAAACTGTTTTGAACTTATGAGTCCATAAATTAATATATTTTAACTATAAATTATAAATGATTTCATGACATTAATAGCATTTACGATTTCGCAAAGGCTTCTTTCCATTTAGATTCTTTTAATTATGCACTCAATTCTATTGTATATTTAAGAGCAAAATATAGTAAAATAATATTAAATATGTAATAATAATAGCAATAATAATAATAATAATAATAATAATAATAATAATAATAATAATAATAATAATAATAATAATAATAATAATAATAATAATAATAATAATAATAATAATAATAATAATAATAATAATAATAATAATAATAATAATAATAATAATAATAATAATAATAATAATAATAATAATAATAATAATAATAATAATAATAATAATAATAATAATATAAATAAAAATTTTGCTGACGAACGTTTCATACCAGCACCGCCTTAGGGCTTCCACTGTAATTTTCATTAACGTCATCTGCTACAATCATTTGACTTTTACACCTTTTATTTAAGTATGCAATACATTTCCAATATCAAACCAATAATTATAGACAAGTTTCAGAAGAATAATAAATACTTTTCAATTAATAACGTAACAAATGAAATCAAAAGTCATTTTTTACTGCAAGCGGTGGGTAAACATTTTCTAAGAAATACAACAAAAAATAATAACAACAAACTCAATAAAAAAAAATCAGGGGGAAAAAGCAAGACACGACTATTTCCACACTAAATAACTGAGATGTCTAGATATATTTTATATTAAAACTTTGCTATCTGAGTCGTCAGTTTACTGAAAATGTAGGCAGGTAGTTTGTACTGGAAACAACTGCAAATTATACACTCTGAAAAATAATACAAACTAAACAAACAAACTTCCAAAAGGTGGGGAAATTTTTGAAAGACACATAAATGATCAGCTTTTACTGCTTTTGAAAACTAATATTTCACATATTCGCTCAGGTACAATATTTTTTTTACTAGCGATATCGCAAGTCTCATCGCAATGGGAATCCTTCGATCTTAGAAAGAAAAGGCTTAAAACTCTATACCAATTTCATACAATTTATACGTACGCGAAAAAAACATCGCATGCAATGTTTTATAAAAATAAGTTTATCTAAATGAATTTACCTTTAGACACGTCTGATTTTATAGAATTTATTTACATTTTTACTATAAAATGCACAGGCACAAGTGCGAAAAGCGTAAAGTAATTTATATTTCTATCAGTGTATTTGAAGGCAAGCGGCGATGATGTTAAATTACTTGCTAAATTGCAACTGGTGGGGCTGAGTGGCATCGGTTTATTTTCACATTCGGTTAACAGTGTACTAAAGTTGTACAATATTTTTTGTTCTATTAATTCGTTCGTTGTATTTTAAAATATTGACAGTGATTAAAATGTATAATTCAATTGTAAATAAAATCTTCAATAATCAATTATTCAGTAATTCCAACTAATTTCACAACAAATATTTTCAAATTACATTTAAGATTTTTAATAACATACTTTTATTTTTATAAATGAAAAGGAAACGAAAAAAAACTAATAACGATTCTGTAATTATTTATTACTATCGTGAACTCAAAGCCATTTAATTTATTATGAATTGTAATTGTTAAAAAGTTAAGTAAAGCCAAGGAAAATTTTTTAATTTATTTATAATTAATGACATTGCAAAATATTTATTTATTTTTATTAAAAGAGCTTAGCTTGCAAACCTTTTGGCTTGTCCGTAGAAAAACACCCACAAATCGAACCACACCGACTTCCGGTTTAGTAGGCTGTTCACTACATTTCCGCTTAGGGAGCAACGGCGTAAAAGCCTTATTTTCGTACTCCATATTGTTTGATTGATAGGGAATTGCTAATGCAGAAAAATAATTCCAATTTTATTCTGATAGTTTGACAGAGTATTTTTATTTTGGAATAGATAAAGAAAGATGTTTAGAAAAATTTATCTTAGTTTTATACTAAATATATTTCCACTCTTTTAAAAATAATTAAAAAATAAAATAATGTGAAACTGTATTTGTTCTAAACTCGTTTTAACAAGATGAGCAGGTCCTTAACAAGTAAGGGCCTGAGCACGTTATTATTCTTCATTCATATTGTTCTGTGGCAAATGCTGCTTGCAGTCCTCTTTTTATATCCTTTAAATGAAATAGTGTCTACTAGTTTCGATAAGTTTCTAATCGCCACAGAGATAAAACTTCCGCTAAAAGAAAGTAAAAATTGTCGAAATTCTTTAACAAGTTGACAACTTAAAAACATACCACATATACCAATAAAAAAAGACAGAAAGAATAAAGATCGACAGGAACAGGCCATTGAGGTTGTCTTTTATCTGGGTCACATCTGTATTAAGAGACGAGTTTTCTAATCATGTGTATATGTATACTTATGTGTATATACATTTCCATGTGCATATGCATGTACATGTATGTAATCATATAATTGGTTTGCTTAAGTTGTTGTTGGATTTAAAAGAAACACATACATATTTTATTTAACCCCTAAAGCAAGGACAGACAGGATGTGCAAACACAAAAAAGAAACGGAAAAAAATGAGAAATAGAATGAAAAATTTTATATTTAAACTGACCCAATAAATACTTAAAGAGATAAAAATAACTTATATAAAAAAAAAATACACACATCTACACATTCATGCAAATCCATGAATGGTGAATGATAAAGCAATTGTGTGTGACTCATTTTAAAATAAAATTGAAAAAGGAGTTGAGGCTGTATGTCCGTAACCATATTTTGTATTCTGTGGTGTATGTGTGTGTATGTGTTGTGTCTGTTGATAATTCGCTCTTAAGTTTGCCTTCAAACATAATTTTTAGAAGTAGGCAAGCATTTGCTTATTATATTAACTTGCACAGTGGTTTTAGTCGAACATTTTACATTTTTTTATATGATTATTTAGACCATAGAGTTTTCAACAGGTACTGCCATTTAAAACAGCGACGTATTGTAGAAATTTGAGAATTTATGAATTTTTGTTTAAATATTTTTCCGATAATATTAAATCTTTTGATACCGATAAAAAAAATTTTTCAATAATATTTATTTAATACTAATTATTTTGTTTTGCTGATAAAGACTTTGTTATCAATTAAATCGCATGTGAATAATTTTTAAAGAAAAATTCTTCATTATTTATTAATTATTTTACAAATGCCAGTGACCTCGTCAGGAAAATGTCTCTCTAAATATTTCCTGTTCCGGTTTGAAAATATTTACACTTTACAATACTTTCCTTCCTTGGCTTCCCTCATATTTGTATTACTTATCAATTACATTGTAAGAAACGTTATTGAATTTAATTTCAGAATCCTGTAAGAAGAAAACGAGGCATGTCGTAATCATGCAACTGATGCTTTCCAGTATCAACGGATTAATTAAATATAAACTTGCCAAATTAATTATAAATACTTTTACTCTACTAACCACTTTTCTACAGCCACTAACCTTTAAACACGGTGCATAGCAACTTTATATCTGTTCTTGCAGGTGTGTGTGTGTGTTCTTTGTTATTACGCAAGGTCTTTCTGTTGCTATGACTTCAGCTACTGCAGATATTTTTTATCCCTGTTAATTGCTGCATGTTTACAGCTTAGCATGCATGCTAGTTAGGAGAAGAACAATGCCAGAGAACATGCTTGTGTTTTTGTATATGCATGTACTCGTATATGCATGTGTGTTTGTATCACAAATCCATATGTATGTATGTATGCAAGTGCATGCAAGAGCAAATAAATAAAATCCAGATGAATAACGTATAAAATATAACAGCCTCATTTTTTTTTATTTTCAATAAAACCATGGCAGCAAAAGTGTTATGCAAGCCGACTGCCAAACATTTAGACGACCAACTAAATAAAATGACTTCAGTCATTTAGTCATCTTATTCCTTTGGCCAGCATATTTGTGAGTTTTTGTTATATTTGCGCCACTTTTTTCTCCTGAAATGTGTTCATATCGTCTGTTGCTGGTTGTTATTTTGATAATGCGTTTATTTAGTAGCTTCATCTGTTCTAAATGTTTGGCTTAAGTGTGTCCTGGTCTTCAGTAGCTTTTGTACGACTGCCTCACCCCGACATTGCCTGCAGTTGTAGAATGTGCTCTCAGCCTCAGGTGTTTTCATACAACATTGTTGAATTTTAACTGTGGCAGCTGATCATCTCATCATCAAGAAGCGAGTAAACAATCTGATAGACCGACACACTGATAGACAGACTTTCTTTGTATGCAAAAAGGGGGAAAAAAATGATTGTAATTTTATCGATTTTATATTCCTTTATACGTGTACTTGTTTGATTGCAATTCATATTAATATTGGTTTTAACAAGGATTCACAATGTGACACTGAGAGAAACATGTAACATGTAAGTTGGGTAAGTTTTATCGTTGTTTTTGCAATTAGTTGTTGCTACCTCTCTTGGGACTTATTTATAATCAGACACAGTTTAATCACAGTTTAGTTTGGTACGTTATTTGCTCGCGGTTGCAAGTGGTAAGAAAAAGTGCATGTGTTATTTATGCAGAGCAGTCACTACAATTTGCCATTAATTATTTATTCTATAAATAAAAAACCTGGAATGAATTCAAGCAAGTCGCGTAAGAATTTCTTTTTTAATAAAGTAAAAAAAAAAAATGAATACTAAATTTTTCTTTTGTTACATTGAAGTGGCGAGAAGGCTTTCTGATTTGATTTTGATTCCATGCTTTAATTATTTTCTTTACTTAAAGTAGACTTTCTTTTTATTAAGAATCTGAAGGAATTTTGGGTATAAATAAACGAAAATTGGGAATAAAATTTAAACTAAAACTGCGATTACTTCTTTCTGCTGGTACACATGTTGTCGACAAACGTTAGTTGTGTCATAAATGTTCAACTTGCAATTTTTGTACATTCATGCAATGTAGCTGCAAATAATTAGGTTCTATCCTTTTGTTGGATGAATTCAACAATACTTAAATTTGTTAAACAAAAACTTTGTCTTGCTGGCAAAGCTTTATATGCAAAAAGCAGTTTTGCGTGTTTCTCTTTTTTGTTTGAGCTTTATGGCACCGTATAGTGACTATAATTCGTTCAGCTCCTGCCAAAATAGCTGCAATACAAATTACATATTTAATATGCTGCTGGTTTAAAATTACATCTGACATCACGTTGTTCAGGCAAAGAGTTAGTACAAGGACATGCGTGTTTGGCGCGTGTCACAGAGTCTTAAAATACACACAGAACTATTTATGCAATTCTGCTAATATTACTTTTGCTGTCATTGCATTCAAACTGAACGTGAGGACATGTGAAGATTTCATAATTTGGTAATCAAATGAAATTATTACTTATGTCACAAGTTTTAATATAAGAACTGCAAATAACAATAAAACTGCTTTCAAAGATTAAAATGTGTGTTTTTAATTTGTTGAATTTTTAGAGGAAATATTTTATGGTCCTCATTTATAGTATATGTTGTATGTATGTATGTGTATTCCAATTTTGTAGCCAATTTCAATAAAAGAATTAGAGAATTTGTAGTTTTTGTAAAAAAAAAATAATTCCTGAAAAAATTAAAATTTGCGATTTTCAACAAGGATTTGAAATTAAATTAAACGTAAACATTTGAAAAAGGAAGAATTTAAAATTTAGATTTTTTTTCAATGAAATTCATTTATAAAGGTTATATGAACTTGGTACGCTTATTACATATTTATGAAGATAATAGAATGCTTACATGTTACAATACAAGGCATACGAGAATTGTTAATGCTCTTGTTTAAAATTTCCTATTATTTCCTATTATTAGTGTATGACAGTTACTCCTTTTTTTCATTCGCTATCACTGCAATGAAATTACTTTCAATTAAAAAAGTTATATAGCAATTCCAATAAATTTGAGTCTAAAGTCATTCCACAAAACTCTATTTTCATTTTAAAGGGGGTTTTTTTAAAGCGCATCAACAAAAATCCTAAAGGATACACAAAAAAGAAAGCGAACTTTACAATTAAAAATTAGCAATAAAAAATTACAATTGTTAGTGGTTAGTTGTTTGCAATACCAAAATCCTGATATGTGAAAGATACTGGAACGTCCTGGAAAGCTAATGCTATGGAGGGAATAAACGAGACCTCAATGCAGAACAAGTACTACAGCTTACCACGCTAGCACTAGTTAAAGCTTATAATCCTTTATGATTTTTTAGCACGAGGTTCTGTTCTCGGGAAGCGTATCGCAGGAAAAAAAGAAAAGGTAGTCTTTTAGGGGAAACACCACTCGGTGCAGTGACGACGATCACTGTGCGGAAGTACCGTCCAAGGAGAACAAGTTCTGTAAGATACCATAGTTTATTACAAAATATATAAATATCCGAAAATTTGTTAAGTGTTTGATCCTTAATCCTTTTCCTACCTACAAGTAATGCTTAAGTAATGCTCATAGAGGAGATTTTAAGGATTTAATTAACTCATGTCTGCTGTGCAATTTAATTATAAGCAACACTCAACACAGAACTCTTTCGCATTATTGAAATTGAAACTATTTCGTTAACACAAATGTTTAGAGAATGTCTCACACAGATAGTGAGGCTACTTTCCATTTACGTATACGTAATAGTTCAAAAGTGTTCAGCGAAAAATACATATGTGGAATTGAATTTTTGGAAAATTCAAACTTATTCCTTCACTGCAGTTATTAACTCTGATAGTTTATTTACAATTTATTTACTTTGGAAAAAATACGTTCTTCTTAGATTTTCGTAAGAGCAACCCAAGATCGCATGTGATATAACCGACAACTAACATCAGTCATCATTAAGAGTTTCTGGAAAAGAGAAAAAGAAAACAAAATGTTGATTGTTACTTTCGTAATAAATTTAATGCTAATTAAATGCTTAAAAGTCCTTAATTGGTGTGTTGGAAATATTGTACATTTGGAACTTCACTTAACTATGATTAGTGTGTCATGATGATACTGGGAGAAACGAAATCAAAAAATGAAAGAATTAATCGAATGTTGCGAAAACAAAGTGACAGCAAAGAGTTCTAAATGAAATTCTTCCAAGCATGTCGCAGTCAGTGTGTGTACGAGTATTTATCCCAGTCTTTTTTATTTGCAACACTTTGAATTATTTGTTATTTTGTTATTTTGTTATTTTGTTATTTTGTCCTTCCTTTTACGATTTGACATACACACAAGTAGTTTTCGTGTTCGCCATTCTTTTCCTAACTCTAGATTGAAGTGTGAAATCCTTAATTGGAAATCAATTGGCCAACAACAGCAACAACTAAACAAATAATGCAAACATATCTTGCGCATAGTTTGGTTGCTGCCAACTGTATGTTTGTTTATTTATTTTCCAAACAAACCACATTTTCATTTCTAAACACTCGTTACCAACAGTCTCGTTTGTCAAACTGCCCGTTTTCCTTTTGCTGGTGCTCGCGAGAATGACTGGAGACAAAATGCCAAAAAGCGCTTTAATGACACATCAAGTGGATTTCAAAGTGTTGCAAAATAAAAAGAAACAAGTAAGTTAATGTTGAGTGCTGAAGTGGTCTTAAGGAATCTTGGAAATGCTACAGCATTAGGATTTGTAGCCTGGCATTTGTAGTCTCTTCAATTCCACTACAGTGAAAGGTTAATCGTATTCTCAAATATTTGGTATATCACCGACGTTTGCCTGCTCTCCGCAATGCCAATGTAGAGTGCAAACTTCAAATATCAATAAATAAATAAACTTTAAAATGTTGTCCATGTTTTGCGCTGAAAACATGTCACACATCAAGACGGCAAATAAAATCAGTCGATAACTCTTGAAATTTACCCAGTAGAAGTTTCCTTCCACATGTAATTTTTGTCCACTTCTCTTCTTCAACGTTCAATATTTATTGTAAAAAATTAAATGAAAAAAAAAAAAAAAATTAAAAATAAAAATAAAAATAAAAGTATAAAAAAGGAGTCAAATAAGTTCTATTTTATATGCCGCTCCACACATAAATTAAATATTGTCTTCATTGTCGCCTCAAATTACAGAAATCCTTTTAAGGTTTTTCCTTGTCACTTTTTCCTTTCGGTTTGTCTAAAAACAAACTGCTAAGGATTTCTTGATTTAGTTATAAGAGTCAACATGCAGGTGTTTTTATTTCTTTCTGTTTATTGTTTTGCCATTAATGACATCACAAATAGTAATTTTAAATAGAAATAATGAAATAACTAAATTGCAGAACTTGTCTTCAATGACACGAGATCGCAAATTGTATTCTGCATTTAATTCAATATATTAATTTCTAATTGGTATTAAGAATGAAACTCACTGTAAGGAAAAAATATAATTAATTCAATTGAAATGAAATAAATGAAATTGCTTTTGCTATACAAAAAAGTGAAAAATTTAAAAATTGTTTTTTCTCGAAATAAAAAGTAAAGCTGACTTCGAACTAAGCCGAATCTTATGCACCCTTCCTCAGCCATTGTTGTTCAGTACGATTATACTACATTAAGGTCATCTAAAACAATATATTACTCATTTGTAAGAAATATTAAAAATTTAATAGTAATAATAAATGAATGCATAGGAGCTGACCCGAGAAACTTTGTTTGGCTTTGAAAATTTTATTTTCAGTGAAAGTCTGGTACCATTGCAAAGTCGGAGTGGTTTGATACTTCGAAGAAGAATGATGGCTGAACTTAAACGACATACTGAATATTCATCAAGTACCGTTAAGCGAAACAGAAATAATCGGCCAAATATGTACCATATTGAAAGCAGATTAATTATAATTTAAGGTGAAAGGGGGCGGAAAAACGGATTTGGTAATAAAGAAATGTATGGCTACTTTACCTGTAGTTAAAAAGTATATAAAACTTTAGGTAAATATATATTACAAAAAAAAGTATTTTGTGCAACAAACATGGTTAGTTGTATAAGCAAGTATCTGAATTAAAAAAAGGGGCGGTAAAGTAGGCATGGTTCATAGTTATATGGCAACGTTAACAGTATAAAGAGCAATATACTATCATATAAAAAAAAATCTGTTGGATGGAACTAATAAAAAGAGAGTAAAAAGTTTAGAACTTTCAAACAATATTTGGCATGAAAAGGGGCATGAAAGGGGCGTGGCGTAAGAAATGTTTACTTCTACATCGCCTGGAGCATATACATATACAATGTGTATACAATTTAAGGTAAATCTGTGTGAGATAAATATGAGATAAATTGAAATAATTTTAAAAAAGTAGTTGCAAAAGTGGGCGTGGTAGGAAAAAGTACACTATTAATAATGCCAGTTAAATGCTGTGAAAATTTTAAGGAAAATCGGTACAAGGTTTGGTCTCCTATAAGGTAGAAACAAACCAATAAACAAAGACACAATCCATTTTATATATATAGACTGTTGAAACTATGGCTTCTAATCCAGCCACAGTGGGCTTTTTTTACATTTTTACTTATGAGTATATAAAATAATTTTTGGCTGCTTTTCTTTCCTTTCGTACACAATTTTTGAGAAATCTCTGAGCCGAGGGGTTTTTACATTTTTGGCTTTAGGCAAAAAAATACCGATTACAGACAGACAGACTTACGGATAGACGGACAAAGCTCAATCCACTTACTTTCCTATATGGATAAAGGATGTATAACTTTATAGAGTCGTAAGCTAATATAGTAGAAATTATAATAACCATATCAACACTATATAAACCCTCCCATTTCTCTTTGGCGGAGAAGGGTATAATAAATATTAAAGTCCAGACATATTTTGTGGAACAAAATTTTTAAAACTTTGTTTCATGTAAGTGACTTCTGTGGCAAAAGGATTTTCTTTAAAATCTCGAATGAAAATACATATTCTTAGGTAATGTTATAAAATCATGAAAAATCTAAAGTGAAGATATTGTGAGATTATTATTGATATTGATGATTTTGCGAGAACACTTTTGGATTACAAGAAGAGTGCTAAAGCACATGCATTTCACTATACACAGCAGTGCAAGTTGTATTTGTATCCTTTCTCAGAAAAGAACACCGATTAGAGAGTGCTTTTTTATCGGCATACCCTGAGAGAGGTATGCTGAAGTTATTCTCACATATTGTAGTTCCAGTGAGAATGCAGGACATTTCAAATTTAAATTTGAAATTTATGAATTTGAATGTAATTTATTGAAAGTGGATTTGATAATAACATTATAAATATTATTAATTTGATTTTGGCTCATATGCACATATCGCCCGTCGCTCTTGTTAGGAAGGTACCTTCCCCATACCTCATCTTCATTAGTTCAACCGCAGCATAGGTAAAGCGAATTACGAATTAGCCTTCGACAGAGCAAGCTTACCAACCGCCACCGTGGTAAAATTTTTATTTAACTGTTGTGAGACTGCTGAGAGAGTTTTCGAGTTCTTGTTACAGATAATAATTTTTATAATTTTTAATATAAAAGTTTTGTTGCATATGTTGAGCACTTAATATAAATTTTAATCAAATGCCAGTTGAAGGCTTCTGAGACCAACTATGCATCCAGAGATTGGAAAGCAGCGAGAAGAGGTTAAGTAGCTCGAAAAGATATTAAGATATAGTGGATTTTTGTGCAAAGGACAGAAATGAGCCTTTACGAAAATGAAAGTTTCATTTGATTATCTTTCCGCAAAGCTTCAAAACTAAATTTTATTCAAAATGGTGGGACTCGAAGCGAGGTATCAGCATATCTGCAATACGATAAACAAGGGATATCATTCACTTATTAAATACTTGTAAGGTTGACTGATATTTTATTTGGTGAATCAAAAATATTTTTCTTAGCAGTGGCTCAAGAGGTTGGAAATATTTTCAAGACAGCGAAAATTGTTTACCATAATCTATTATTTGGACTTAGAAAAAATTCCTGATCCAACCAATCTGTCAGGTCTTCATTTTTAATAATGTAGTGAAGATTTGTTAAAAATTTACATCAGTTGCGCAATTACATTAAAAAAAATTATATTTTCAGTAATAAAAAAAGCTTCTGAATAGCAAATAAAAAAGTTTAAAAAGAATGTGTAAATAAAAAAATCTCTTATGGTTATTTTCAATTAAAATCTTGTCGTTTAAATCATGATTGCATTTTAATCCGCCACCTCTACGTGCGACGTGTAATTCTTACATTCTTCAACTTAAAGAAATCAGCCACAAAAACCACATTAATTTACACGATAAAGCACTTCAACGCCAAATTGTAGAGGTCCGCAGATAAAAGACAAAAAGCAAATAAAACAAAATCTGTTCTCATACGAGTCCCTTTTTTTTATTTATAAGGAAAAGGTGGATGCATATGTATGTGCCGCTGCATTACATACCTCACACACTTGGGAAACACACATACGAGTAAGTATAAGTATTTATAAATCTTGAGACAAATCCAAGGCAACATATTACACGTTTTTGAGCAAAAACCGCATAAGTATCAAAATTTATTTTTTTTCCCTTCTTATTGCAGTATTTTTCTAATTTTGAAAAATTTTGTTAAACTGAAAATAATTTTTTAAATAGAGGGTTATATTTCCGGCAAGAAAAGTTATTATTTTCAAAATATTTTTTAGGCCTTATAACGCCCAGTGAAGTGAATTTATGTAGAGGCTAGAAGTGGCAAACCATCACTTTGCCTGTCAGCAACAGTATCAATAAAAATAAGTAGAAAATGTTTATTTTGGAATTGAGTATGTTCAAATAACAAAACATGTACTCGAGCGTTTATTACGATAATGGAAAATATTATTGTTCAACATATTCTGTTGTGGCCCTCAACCAGAACAGATAATAATGATTAAATGAATATTGTAGGGATGTAGAAGTATGAAGTATCAGAAGGGTATGCGCAGACCGGACCATCGTCTTTAACTGGCCAAACAGTTAAAGTCCAAAGGACAGACCATAAACCGCACTGTGGTACTGCTTACTAGAAAAAGTTTATAAAAATTTGCTGAAAGAAAATGTTTTTTTAAAGCTCACGAGCTTGCGCATTTGGTTTTCGACATCAATAAATGTAGAGAGTAGAGAGTAAGTTCTTGACCAAATTTTATCTGTAGATACTTTTGCAACTTTATATTACATTTTTATCTCGTAGATTACTTTTTGTTAACCAAAGAAAGAAAAATTTTTGCCAATTTCGTTCAACCTCAAATTTTGTAGCCATAGAAGTTTTTTCAAATGATATACAGAACATTTTCACAGAGAATTTAAAGCGAATGCACCAGTGTATTGCGCACACCAAATGGCTACAGAAATCGTTTCTTAAAATGTCACACCTAGAAACAGAAAACGATGCAGCAGAAAAAAGAAACAAATATGCTGCTCAAACTCTTCCAGATTTTTATGCTGTAACATGCAACAAGTTTTAATCTAAGCCAACCGACAGCAACTGTTTGCTTAAGTTTTAAGATAAACAGAAACGCAAAAAAAGTGACTCAACATTTTTAAGAAATCAAATAATGACAAATAAAAGAGTTTCAGTTAAACCGATACCCTCTACTTAAGACATGTTCCTTGGTGGATGAATGCAAGTGTGCTGTTTGTCTTTAAACTGGCGCCATAAACACCATAGGAGGTGTTTAATGAAAATGCATTTTTTATGTTTTTTTTTTTCGACCTCTAAAACTCCTCTTGTTACCTTTGAAGTCAATACAAAAAGAGAGCCAGATTTAGGTTTTAAAACACAAATTTTATTTTTGCTATGACTGGATACAATAATTGCTTCTTAATTCCAATCAGAACACTTGTTTTCTGTTCGAATTCAGCTGCTGTACATACACTTTGCTATCGCTGTGAGGTATCGCATCAAATATTATCTCCTAAATGGCTGCTTTTTAATTGCACTTTCTCTTTAGTGCATCAGCAATAGAATGCACTTAATAATTTTCAAATCAATATTTTAATTGAAAAAAGTATTCTACAAAACATATTAATTTTTATTAGGTGCCACTGATTATGTGTTCAGTTTGAAAAAGAGTTTGATCGTGTGCTAGGAAGATAATTCTACAGGGAATTGGAAAGCCATTTTCTATTATTAAGAGATTTTGCTTTTATGTGAAATAATCGCTTTTACATTGAATCTATAAAGTCTTTTCATTCATTCAAAAAATATTACAGTGCTGCGTTTTATTTAACATAACATCGGTATCAAAATAAATTTTATTATCTTGTATTTATTTTGAAATAATTAAAAAATTTAGTTTTTATTATTTATCCCCCGACTTTTTGTAGATTATATGCCTAATTTTTCAAGGGTCGGGTATTATTTTACAGTACGAGTACATGCAATATAATATATGTTTGCAAAATTTGCCATTAATTAATTGTCACCTTGTTTGGTCACCTCGTTTGGTCAACTCGTTTGGTCACCTCATTTGGACACCTCGTTTAGTCACCTCGCTTCGTCACCTCGTAAGTTTTGGGCAAGGCTGCAACCTTAAAATTATATAAAATTTTATTATCACTTTAAAAATATTTGTATGGTGAAAACATATTACAGTATAATCTCTTTAGTAGGGACAAAAAAAAACCTAGTGGTATCCGAAATATCAAAATGTCCGAATTTCCGAAACAATAGAAAAATTAAAGTAGTCCTTTTTTTAAATATTTATATATAGGAAACTTATTTTTATTTGCAAGAAATTAGTTTTATAATAATTTAATTTATGTATGAGTAAAAATAATTAATAATTTAATGAATTCTGCAATAAATGATTCATCTTTTTCTGGTCTCATTATCATTGCTTTCAATTTCTTTAGTCAGCCAATCATTTACCTCGGTAGAATTATGAATATCGGATGCTAAATCAAGAAAAAATCAATTACTTCGGCGGAATCGGTGCGTGTCAGTCTTGCTAGAGGAACTTCATCGTCTGTGCCCCATTCGTCTTCATATGAAGAATATTAACAATACTTTTTAAGAATATTTGCCGCAACTTTATCCCAAGTATTGCAAATCAAAGGACTATGTTTTTTAATGTCAAAGTTTCAAGAGCATCTACGACATTTTCTGAACTTGATAAAATATCTGACAAAAATCTTTTGCGATAATTAATCTTTATTCCAAGAGGGAAGGGAATAAGTGCTGTCCGTATTATTGAGGTAGAGCTAAATTATTGTGTCCTGATTATAGAGTACTTAATGGCAATAAATTAAGCGTCCGGTTTATCGCATGGTCCGGTTTTTCATTTTCAATTACTTTTCAATTACTTTTCAATTTAAATATCACTTGACTTAATTCATCAGGACTTGGTGCATCACAACTGAATTAACCAGTCGCCTCATTAAATGTCACTTATTGCAGAGAAAATAATATTTCTGCCACACGAACACAAAATTTCTTAAGCTCAGGAATAGCAATTAAAATGTATTTGAATCTGGATTATTTAAGAATTTAGGCTTCTAACGACACTTTTTAAAATTAGAAAGGGAAGCCCACCTTTTTAAGAATGCAGTAAGCAATTTTCCCACTAGTTGTGAAAATATAGTATGAGTACATTTTTCAATACGCTACTAAAATAATTATACTGGGCGAGAGAAAAAAGATGGCTGAAATTCAACTACAGGATTTGCCAAGAAGTTTAAAAATAATTTTTTAATTTTTATTTCAAGTTGTTACTTCTTAATTTATCTTATTCGGCGAGTTATCTATCCTTCACTTAAACCACTTTCTTCAATTGTGATTCATTATAAGTCATGTATTTAAATCAGCTTGCAAAAAAAAAAAAAAGAAATTTTGGAGGAAACCGGGTCTCGAAGTATAAAAATTTCAGGCGCCAAGAAAAGCAACTGAACCAACCGAACACCGACCGTGTTACTTTCAGAGCAGGGAAATGCAAAATCTGAAAACCTTATATAATTCTGTGTTATGAGTTAATCATGGGTACACCATTTCCTCATCTAATTCTGTGTTATGAGTTAATCAGGCGTACACCATTTCCCAAAAGCAAATTTTTTTCGTTTTAAAAGTTTTTTTATATATATATTAACAATATCTAAAACTTGTTATTTCAAAATTAATTCTGTATTAACTAATAAGAATATAATAGTCATTTTTATTTTCATTTTATTACTAATATAACATTATTAATAAAAAATAAATTCGTATATTCAAGACATAAAATTGCCACATTCTGATAAAATTGCCACATTCTGATATGTAATTAATAAATAAATAAGTAAATTCAAGTAAATGTTACTTCCACAAAGTGAAGGATGATTGGCTATTAAATAGGCATGGATTAAATACAAAAATAGGCTTTGAAAAGCACCTGCAATTTTAACTATCCATGTACGACTACAATCCACTTTCAGTCAAACGCGTTACTTAACTCGCCCTTATAATAATACGGAAGGCACTGCGCAGAAGTACAAGCAAAGCTAAAGTAAGTCCTTCGAGTTAATTTCATATTCAATTCTGTGGTATCCACAAATAAACAGAAGTACATACATGCTTAAGAGTGCCACCAACTGCTGTCAATGTTGGCGCGTCATTAAGCCATGCCACGTATTATTAACAAAAATATTTAAGAACAAACGCACACATATCAACCAGATGCAAACGTCTAAAGAATTCTGGCTTCTACTGGCCTGACCGCATGGTTTACTTTCCCAGTCAATGCAATCAAAAAGATACAAAAAACCTCTCAACCAAATTCAAAATGTTTAAGGTAAAATGACACATGCCAATATTGAAATTACAGCCAAAGCAAAATAATAAAATAAAATTCGCTTAACGAAATTATTTGACAAAGAGAACCGAGTACAATCGAACAATCATACCAGGCATTCACATTCAACTCGGAAAAAAAACACATTCAAAACATTTGCCTGCATTCTCACTCTAATTTTTTTAGGCAGGTTTTAATTTCTGTTTAAGAAATTGTTTGCATGATTGCATTGGAGTGTTTGCATTTTCTGTATTGTATCGCATTACAAAAAGAAAAAAGGTATGCGTGGCGTCATGTGTTAAAAAAAAGTCGTGTGTTGGTGAAGGGAAAAGTTTTTTGGCAGTTCAGTTTAAAAATAGATTTAGATATTTTTATGTCAAAATAATATTTTTAATGCAATTCTAATTTCAATGTCGATAGGTGATGTGCCAGTTAACACGTTGATGCTAATAAAGGCCATATGTGTGATAAGATCTTAAAGTGCTAAATGGCAAAGAAAATAAAACGGTTGTTGGCGATTTTTCGCTTTCCAATCAGAAAGAACACATTATGCCAGAAAGGCTACAGTGTTTGTTATCTGAGGAATAGAAAAAATAATAATATAAAATTTATATAAATATAATAAGATTTGTGCCTGGGGCTTACTCTCTTTTGCGATGCGAAAGCATTTGCGATGCGTAAGTCAGATACGTTAATAAACTAATTTGGTACTCCTTAACATTAACGCAAGTCTATGCGCAAATCATATTGAAAAAGGTGGCAATAGAGACATTATAAAATTAAAAATGGCAATGCTATGCTTTATCAAATGTCAAAATATATATAAGAAAACCGGGCAGAACTTTTGTCAGCAGTCGACTTTAATTATTCTAGCAATAAGCCGAGTGAATAAAAAGGTAGCACAAGCTTATTCTAGTAATTTTGCAGTTTTAACTAGTTTTAAGGTGAATAAAAAATTAAGCTAAAACTTGTACTTTATGCTAACTAGTAAAAGCTAGTTTTGCCAGTGTTGACTTAAAAAAGGTGTGAATAAAAAGTAGTAAATGCTTAAAATTAGTAGTTTATTCTCTGATTTTTGTAAGCAGCTGGTTGAGGTGCTGGAATCTTGTGTTTTTCTGCATTATATTGATAAAAGTGTATTTTTGTATATTTTAAAGAGCAAAGTGCATCGTCTTTTGCTGTTTTTTAAATAAAACTTTGTAAGTTTTGAGTATTTGGAAAAAACTACCACTGCCTTTATCACCCATATTTTATTATTTGTTTATAATTTAAGAAATAATTTTAAGTATGTATTGAATTTATGGTTATAATTTACGAAAGATATGTATTTGGATGATTTTAAAACTGTTTTTAAATAATAACAAAAGTTATTATACAAAGTTGCCATTATGTTGAATTTTATAATTTACTGCGTAAATACCTTTTGGGGGTATTTATTTTAACATTTAGGAAATACATTTAAATTGAATCCATATATGGACCGAATGCATATTCAAACAATTTTTATGCTAAAACTAGTTGAAAATAGCATAACTATTTCATACTTTTCACTTGCGAGCAAAATATCAAAATCCTGATTAAATTAAAAATGAAAACTTTCAATATTTTAAGTATTTCTGAACACTTAAGTACATTTTTAAAAAAACTTTGTTCGATACTGAGTAGTTATGTTCCAGAAAAGGCAGCAAATTATATTTAATTTTCAAACTTTCTATTTTGCAGAGGTATAGGATCGCTGTTCATTTTAAACTGTAACAGCAAAACTAATTTTGAAAAAGCCTTTTGATTTAAAAATAAGACTAATAATTTAATGTTAAAATATATTTACAAATCATGCATTTAAATTCCGTAAACAATATGCCGGGATTTAAAAGCAAAGAAAGTGGGAACTCCTAAATAATTTCTGCCAGCTGTAAATTTTTCCAGCTTTTGCTACCGCTTTTCAGTACTAGCTATGTAGCAGTAGCAAAGAGTTATTCACACATTTCCTAGTTTTAACTATCAGCTTTAGCTAGTACTGAAAAGAGAATGCTAGTGCTACTACTTAGAACTGTGTAGTATAAACTACCTTTTTATTCACTCGGCCCAATGATTAACACTTTTAATAGTTAAATAAATATTGCTTTATAAAAATATAGAAATAAATTTTTTTTACACTTCGTCGGCATAACAAAACCTAAACTAAATAAAAAAAATGACACTCAATATGCTAAAAATCTCAATATATTTTTTAAAAATACTTATTGTTAAAAATAAGGAACTTCATTATTAGCTGATAATCTTTGTTTTGTGTAAAATAAATAAATAAATGTAACGTATCACATATAGGATTTAAATATTAAATGTAACGTATCACATATAGGATTTGTATGTTATTCTTCAGTTGCTTTTAGTAAATAGCTTGCGCAAGATATTTCTTTAATATTATGATATTGACAAGCGCTTTTGCAAACCAGAGTACGGTGCTACCAGATGTGCGCAAATGAGATGTGTTAAGACACATGAGCAAACGCAAACAAGAGTAGCAAATGTTTTATTTTGTGAACATTTTCTAACGCACCGCAAACGAGAGTAAGCCCCCCGATGTTTTTTCAAATTCTGTTCACAGTGGAATCTTCACCTTTAATATTCTTTGGCAGATTGCCTTTTTTTATATATATTTTGAACCCCCTCTAACAGTGTTGCATTACTTGTGATAATAATTTTTTTTTTCATTTAGATTATATGTTTGTCATGGAATAACTTTTTCATGCCTGCTTACACCATGAAACTAATGCTTGAAGGTTTTTGAAGAAGCTAAGGAAAATACTTTTCCCACCGTCCAATAATAAAAAGGTGTGCAAATGGTTTTACACGCATGCGGTTTTAAATACTGCTGTTTCAACTGTTGCAGTTGCAGTAAAAAACTGTTACACTGCAAAGGCAGACAAGTTCCTACCAGTGCACACATTCATGCAATCGAATGCAGTGTATCGCATCGTGCTGATAAGATGGAATTCTTATGTTGTACACTTTTGTTGTAATTTAAAAATAATATACAGTTGGCTAAATTAATAATTACTGCGTGCGGTCACTTTTTTCAGGTGTTTCGCTTTTTCATTTCATTTTTTTTTTTTTTTTTTGTTGGTTTTTGGCAAAAAGTTACAAAACTATCATACGAAATACGAATTGAGTGGCCCCGAATAGGAGGCACAATTCTAAATTTTTGAAAACAATATTAATTGGTTTCTCTAAACGTAAAATAGCTACATATATTTTGTTGTACTAAGAGCAGAATGTCATGGAGTTTAAGCCTATTGAAAAAAGCATGAATAATTAAAAATGTGACAACGGCAATCTGCCTCTCGGACTAGTGACAGTGACAACACCAGCTGATTGCAAGCTCTATGAACTGCAACCATTGACATGGGAAAGACTAGAATGTTAATTGATTCTTAATACAAAAATGAAACATCAATTGTTGTCTCTCCAGCAACAGCATTGCCTTAACATGCAATCCTTGCTGTGCCAGCATGCCTGTTGCTGTGCCAGGTTGCAACATTTTATGGAAGACGTATTTTGAATGCAACTATTTAATTGTATTCGGGAATATGCTAATTCATATTTTATTTTTGCATATCATTATTTATATTTTCGGTAGCAGCATATGTTTTATACATATATATATTTTCTTTCAACTTGTTGCTTTAGTATACGAGGGGCTTTACAATAATAAAATATTATAATATTTCGTCGTAAGAAAGAATTAATAGCCGACCGGAAGTATGAAGATTTTTTTTTTTGAAAATTGCAAGTAAGTAGTGAGGCCATAAAGAAATCTGTGCTGAGGCGATACCTTCCTGCCAGCAGGGGAAATTTTTTTTCTAATAGTGGTTTTGCTGCATAAATATTTCTCACTGTGATAAAATTTTTGGAAACGTGGAAGCATTTTGTTCTCTATATTTGTATTGACTTGCAAACTGTTACCACTAGTGCTGTTTAAAAGGCACACCGGACACAAAATAGACACAAAACGGACACAACGGAATAAACAAATGTAAATTGGCAGAAAATATTACTTCAGTGAAGCCGCTATTTATAATAATTGCATGACGCCTAAGGAGACCACTTCCAAATTATAGAGAAACGCTTTTCAGTAGGGCCTGCAATGCCCTTGAATATTATATTACCGTTGCATGATCATTTAGACCAACTACAATCCCAGAACAACACACAAACACAAGTACACGGAACACACAAAAAGTAATATATAGACATATTGCAAGCAACACTGTAGCTGTTGCCTGCTACATTTCTTAGTCAATACGAGTATGAAGTATGAGAGTACAACTGATTTTATTTAATTTGGCTGAATACACTAAAGAAAAGTAATTTTATTAGAGAATTAATAGAATTAATAAAAAGGAAAAAATGAAAGGTATTATTTTCCAAAATGTGAAATATTGTTGCTGTACTGCAACTGCAACAGTTGAAACAGTTGCAAAATTTTTAATTAGTTGTCCGCAAGCAATTAGCAACATTTGCAGCCTTGCAGTTTTGTCGTTGCTTTGCTGAATGTGTCTCATGCAAAGTTAATACAGAAAGGCGAGTCATCGTTCACAGCCACTAAACACATGAGAAGGAAACACATAACCCCTGCTGATAATGGAGTACTGACCATCCCTTCTATTCATGCAAAAATCGGATTGTTATAATATTTTAAGGCAATTTGATCGTATGGAGAAGCATTTTGGAGTGTCTCCTGGACGAATTCGTCATTCTTACATTTTCCATTTATATTGCATTGTGACACAATTGTTACGAGTATTACATCTTGATAGTTCTTATTTTTTTCTTCTTATTTTTCTTTATAATTGGCATTGTAGGTCACTTCAATGCTTAAAACGTTACAGAAAGTCATCAAGTTAATTTTTCGTTTGTGCCTTCGGGACAATTTGTTACAAAAAGGGTGTTATTTATTTCACTGTCCAAGTAATAATTTACGAAAAAGGTTACTTGGCCTCTTATCACTATCAGAATTTGCTGTAGTATATTTTATTGAAGATTATGTGCCTTTTAAACTCTCAATTTTGTTTTTATATATATCTTTGAAGAGCCGGCAAGTGTTAAAAAAATATTTTGTTAATTTATTGTTTTGTTTAAAACACTTTGTTAATGTTGGTTATTTTTTGGTTAATAATTTATGTTTTACATAAAACGAAGCATAAAAAGTAATTTGTCCGATGGTACCTTCTGACTGCTGAGCGAGTTTTTAATTATTTATTTATATGTATGCATGCGCATGCGTGTTTATTTATTGTTTTAATTAAATATCTTAACGTTTGCAGTTTAAGCTTTTATATGTGCGTCTTAAAGGAAGGAAAGCGAAAGATATTTTACATGGCGCTTTTACATTTAGGCGAATGAAAAAAAAAATGCCAAACTTGACTTTCTGCCCATATAAAAATTTTAAGAGAAAATTTAGCAACTCGAACTTGTACGTACTACGGCTTAATTTCGTAATACGATCTTATGAGTCTAATAAGTCATATAGGGTTTACACACTTATGAACAGGACTTTAGTAACAAAATAGTTAGTGGTAATTATAGCTGGACGAATTTGAATTATAATATTTTTCTTAATGTCTTTGCAGATAATAATACAGAGTTTGCAAAGGCCAGCAAATGCGTTAAAGCCGTTACGAGCTAAGAGCATTTCTAGGAACACAGGCAGGTTTTTTAGGCGATATACGAATGTAGTCAGTCTAATTAGATTTTGAGCAAATAATAAAAAAAATAATTTATGTTTGGCGACAACATAAAAAACTGTTACACTGCAAAGGCAGACAAGTTTGGTCTCTGCAAACATGAATGACAATATATGATAACTGACAATTTCTGATTCTTTACCAACAATTATTGCTATATTGTAATTCAGCAATTTGTAGCCCTTTTTCTGGTTAACGATAAGTATTTTCCCAGTAATTTCAATTGTTTTTGTTTTAAAAATATTTCAAAACCAAGCACACACACACACACACACCTACATATGGATATGTATGTATCTTGGAAACAATAATAATCAAGTAATTTTGTGTTTAGTTCTGTCAACTTATTCACTTTCATGTTGCTTTTTGGTGATTTCCTTTTAGCATCTTCCACTTGCAATATTTATTGCTCCACAAGATGACAAACTTTAACCATATTTTTGTAAAAATATAACAATAAATTTATTGTCAGAGATTTCAACAAATCATTTTACAAAGTAATGAAATATGTGCATACCTTTTGCTGAAACAAAAACAACAACATTGTCCAAGAAGATGAACGAACAAGAGCAAGAAGAAGGAAGGAACACCAACTGTTTAACTGGCGCCAGCAAAATTAACAAAATTGTCTGCAAATACAATTGGCAGTAACAAAAATACAAATAATATTTTCGCTAAGATCCTCATAAAAGTACAACAACAGCAGCAACAACAACAACCGCAATAGCAACAACAAAAAAGAAAAAGAATAAAAATTAATGTTTGGCAAAAACAATAAAAATGTTTAAATGACTCTTAAACAAGTGCAAGAGGACTAAAATTTTATTGTAGCCATTTATGAAGGAACTGCACGAGAACAGCCCACATAATAAAATAAAAGACATTGATGGACACACAATGACCAAACGCAATTTCTTTTAAGCAAACAAGTGCAGTGTCAGCCCAAACCCTGGTGATTCCAAACTTTGTTTAAAAAGGAAATATTAAGGACGAAGACAAGAGAGCACATCAAAAAATGTGGCTACTACTAGCAGGGTAGCCGTAATCCTGGAAAAATAAATTAATAAAAATACCATTGAGAATAATATCACACACAGGCCCATACACACACACACACACACACACACACATTTTTTAAAAAACAATTAAAAGTTTTGCTTTATTCAGACAATGAACAATGCAACGTTTCCATTTATAGAGTTTTACTAATGAGATCAAAATAAAGCATCACTTTGCTTTCCTGGACACGAACATTTTTTAATATTAATAAGCTTTTACTGATGAAAATTTGCAATAAGAGATATGAAATTATCAATAGAGCTTTTTAAAAAAAAAATCAGCATGACAAAAGTATTCTATTTGGCAGCGATTGCAGTTAGAAACTTAATAATATTAAGATTTCAATACTTGTTCCTGCGACGTTTTTTAGATAAAATAAATAAAAAAACATACAAAAAATAAACAAATAGATAAATAAAATTTAAAAAAAATATTTATGCCACTAGAAATACAGAAATGTTAAAAACAATTATTTCAATCCCTTGCCTAAATAGAGTGCAATTAAAAGCATATGAAAGACTGCGAATGTCTTGCGAATTCAAATGGTCAGTGATCAGTGCAGTTAAAGGAAAGATTTTTTGCTGCAGTGAAAAGCTGCTTGTAAAGAGGCAAATGCAAGATCTCTATTGTAACATTATTATAAAAAATATTTTATTAACTCTGTGCAGTTCGACAGCATGAAAGCTTATCCTGGCTGTCACCGATTTGGGATGATTATAAAAGAAACTTCTGTTTAATAATTAATTTTATAAATCTTAGAAAACTTCTATTAATAACATCAAATTTAAGTAAGAACGAAAACTGAAGAAACTAAAAGAAATAATTAGACAAAAAGAGTAACAAAATAAATATTTGAAACACTGAAGGAGCGCACGATAGCATGCACAAATTCAAGAGGTTTACTCTTTAGTTGAAATGCATTCGGAAAACCACCTCATGCTGGTTTCTTATTTGAAAGCAACTGGAAAAAATAATTTTTAAAATGCTCCCACACTTGTTAGTGGAGGAGCCTTAATGGAGCTAAAAGTGTTTTTTTACGTGATACAGTAGCTAATGTGGGGCTACAGTAGTTTTAAAATAATAACAAGAACACAAATTGAAGAAAACAATTGGAGAACAAAAACAACAATAAAATTGGTCACAAAAAAAACAATAAAAAAAAAAAAAAAATTCAAATGATTGGTGGAGACCATGTCAGCTGGAGGCAATCTCGTTTTTAGAATTATTGGAAACATACAATAATGAAGTGTATTCGAGTTTGCAATGAAACTAAATATAAGTTTTTATTCCTTTTCCTTTTTTTTATTTTTTTTTTTATTATTATTTTTTTTTTGGTTTTTTGTTGTTTTTGATCGTTTCCATTACTAGAGGGCGCGAAATACAGAAGCTTTTATAGAAACAGAAGAGACCTCTGTTTCATTTTAGCAAGTCTTAGGTTTCTACTAACCTTTTTAGTTTTTGTGTAGAATTTTAAATGTGTGATGTAAAACGAATGTACGGATATGTGATATGAAATTGCTGGGCAATAGTCGGACCGCAGTCAAAAAGAAGAGCTTGAGGGTGTGCTGCTGTTCTTTAAGGAAGCGTGGGAAATTGCAGTATCGTTTAATTTAACATTTTCATATTACATTGCGTGCTCAATAAGCTAAAAATCTTGACACTATGATCAGCCTTCCCAGACAAATTTAAAACAAAAATTGGTTTTTTTTTTATATTATCTGGTCTGGCTTACTTTAATACACACACCCATCTAATCTTCTCACTTTTAAGGCAAATGCGCTGTAGATGGTAATTTCTCTTCTCTTTAGAAGTAAAATAAAATGCTGCCTCCAGTTTGACTTCGCGTATTATTTATACGCTACCAGGGGCGTAGAAGATTTCAAATTTATAAAACTTAACACTCTTTGAAATTGAAAAGAAATATATCGCTTAATGCTATCAATGCTGTCAGCCATATATATTTCAAGACTTGTTAAATATTTTTATTAAAACGAAAGGAAAGTGTAATATGTTTGGCAGTAGGGGATGCACAGTTCTCCTTACACTTTATAAAATATATTCTTTCTGGTTTCGTTTTCTTAATATTCACTCCTTAAGGCTGTCACGTTGCTATAATTTTTACTTTGTAATTTGTATTTTTAATTCAATTCTTTTCTATCGAAATAACAAAATTTTGTTGAAGGATTTTTACTTTTTTTTATTTTTAAATTTTAAATTTTAAATTAAGGCGTGTAATTTTCAATATCAGTTTATTTTTGCATGTGCTTGATTTGATCGATGCTCGTTTATTTTAGTTTAATGTCCGACTATATTGGTAATATTACTTAATGATTTAATTGAAGTTTTTCTCTGCTTTAAAGCTTTCGTTAAGGTTTAGTAGACACAACCAGTTCCCAACCAAGTTGCATGCTTAAAGTTCATTTCATGTATGCGAATTTTATATTATAATTTTTTTTGCCATTTTTTCATTTTTTCTTTTGGTAGATTATTAAAGGCTTCAGCTTCAGTATGAATTGAAGGTCTGATTTCTTAAAATAATTCATTGGGAATTGAATATTGATTTGATGGTGTGCAATCATTCAACTTTTTTTTTATTATATGCTAATCAGTGGCTGCTTTGTTGTGGTTATTTTGTCTAAAAATGTTAATTTCACACATATTAGAAGCTCAAAAATATAACAAAGAGTTTGTGGCAATTTTGAAGGAATTTTGGTAATGCCTTTGCGCCACCTTAGCGCTGATCAAACGAAAATTATAATACAAAATAATTAGTCTTATATTTCCACGAAATGATATATTACTTTGAAGAGCTCTTCTGGGGAGCAGAATATTGTTCCTTACAGTGCAAATCGATTTTGTATCTGGAAAATTATAAATGACATTATTTCTATATCAATGTCATCTTGGAGCTCTCGTTCACTTTGTATATGCCCTATACATTTATACACTCATTTCCAAGTGCTGTTGCTATGCAGCGGTTCTTATTATTGCCGTTTCAGATTGTGGCTGCTGCCAAGTGGCTGAAATTTACGTGGTTGTTGTTTGTTCGTTCAACATAAATTAGTCTCAAAATATGCTCACCTTTATGACAAAAGCCTGCCGAACACTAATGGTGTGGACACACGTAATTTATCTCCTACATTTTATGCTTGAAACATGCTTACTGGCCAAATTTTTTTCTCTCCTAACCTGTGCATTTCACATCCATCTCTATATTATGCCTCTACACTGTATGCGCTTCTACACAATGTAAAATTAATGATATCTAAATGTAAAGTCACACACGTTTGCACTAATTGTATACACATATGATGCAAGAATTTAACTAAAAATAAATAATTTAAATATTATCACGATTAGGAAATTTGTAAGCAGACTGCAGCCGAGAGATAATAAATATTTCGAAGATTGTGTGTTTCTTTAGCGTTTAAAGAAAATTTCTACTAATCAATTCAATACATCAATTATAATTTCTAGTTTTAAGTGTTCGGAAAGCAACAGTTGGCAAGATATGTGAATAAGGAAATTTATATTTATTTAAATTATGTACATATATTTAATTGTGTTATTGCAAATGAAGTCAGTACTGGTGAGCATTGTGGCGAGCTTAAGGTTGGCCACCAGCAAGAAAACCTTTTACTCATTTTCCATATATTTCATTAATCGATCTCAAGAAGTACCCGAAACCAACCTTAACTTCTCTAAATCGGTCCAAAATTTTTGCTAAAGAAACGATTTATAGTAAGAAATATTATTATTTGTCATTTTCAAAACGCAAATCTCTTCCTTTACATATATTTAATTGTACATATATTTAATTGTCTTGTTGCAAATGAAGTCAGTACTGGCGAGCATTGTGGCGAGCTTAAGGTTGGCCACCAGCAAGAAAACCTTTTACTCATTTTCCATATATTTCATTAATCGATCTCAAGAAGTACCCGAAACCAACCTAAACTTCTCTAAATCGGTCCAAAATTTTTGCTAAAGAAATGATTTATTGTAAGAAATATTATTATTCTGTCATTTTCAAAACCCAAATCTCTTCCTTTACAAACTGGCAGTTATTGGAATTTTAATTTTTCTTTTAAACAAAACTTACTATTCCTCTGCTTTCCTCGGTTTCGGTTTTTGTAATTGCCGTTTAACAAAAATTCTTAAAAAAAAACAAATTGAGAAAAACCCATTACATCGTATGTAGCATTCAGATACAACTTTACAAAATTAATATTAATTTTTGCTGCCATTCACTTTGGATAAAATTTGATTTCTTTCCCATATAACGCTTTTATTCTCTACATTGGTCTGTTTTCCGTAACTACTATTATTGAGCCTTAAAAAGCTTTCGCTGAAAAAATTAAAAAAATTTGTATAATATTCTGTCTCTCAAACTTTTACTTCAATTTCCTTGAGGCCAATTTCCTAGGAAAAGGACAAATCAACGGCCATTAATTTATTTGTAATTGCAAAGAAATATATTTGCAAACATGCATGTGCATGTTCCTTCCTTATAGAAACACATTATAGTAAATGATATCATACTGAAGAAGCTATACGGACGTGTATAGAAATATTGTATTGTTGTTTGTGTGTCGTTGTTGTTTATGGAATACTATTATCGTGCTTATTGAATGAATTTTTTTTTTTTTTTTTTGGCAAACATAAAAACGTAGTAAAATAAGCAGTACAGTTTTAGAACAAAAGGATCCCTCTGCCCTGCCGATTAGTACTCGAAACCATTTACGTTAAGATTATAGATTTTTCATGTTGTGTAAATTACTCGTATCCGCATTTAGAAATATTTCAATGTTTTCCACAAAATTCCACTTATAACAGTCATCCATGAGTGCCTTCATACTAATCGTTATATATTATATACAATATATATATATATATATTTATGTTTTCATTTCCGTAACCAATATAATAAAATAAAAAGGAGTGTGCTAAATAAGCAGAAATAAAATATACAAAAGAAATAATAAATAGAAATATTTAACTGGAAGAGAACACAAACGAAATCAGAAGTCAAAACGATTGAAAAATAACATGTAAATAATTGAAAGACAATTTGCCGACAATCTGGGCAACATCTTTTCAATGTTTAGACACGACTGAAATAAGAAACCAACTGACTTTAGGAATTTCAAGAAACGGCAAAAAATAACAAAATAAAAAAAAAAAAAACAGAAACAATAAAACATGCCCATAAGCCACACCATTTATTCATAAATCCATTCAAATACTTAAGAAAATATACAAATAAGGAACAAACAGTATATCCATACAAAAAGGATTGTTGCTGTTTTATTTTTGTGCCTGCTTCCCTTCTACACATGGATATCCCTCGTAAAAAAACCAGAGTAATTTTAATGATTCTCAAATAAACAGATTTTGTACTCTTTCACAGCTTAAACAGCAGGAAATAAATGTTTAGCAGTAATAAATCCCGTAAAAAATAAGAAAAAATTAAAAGAAATATAGTATTATTGAAATCAACAGTCATGGGCACCACATACCAACTCGGGTAACACACATGTGCATGTTTTAGCGCTAAAATTACAATCGTTTATGGAGCCACTTGAATTTCGAGGTGATAAAACACACACATGTTGTTCGATTGCAGGGCTGCCAGATGTGTGTTGTCGACAAAACGATTCGAAGTCTTCGAAATCGTCATACAAGCATAGCAGAAGGAAGCATGGATGGCACACTTGAGCGTAGTTTTTAAGAGTACTTGTACAGTGTCATGCAAAAGCAATCGAATTTAATCATGAGTATGCAAAGTAGCGCTCTGAAATTGCTATGAGGCAAGTTGCTGCAGTAAATGACTGCAAACCGACTTTCAAAGTTTCAGTTAATGAGATAACACTTTTCCGGAAACATATATTTCTGCTTTAAAAATTTTACTCGTCTGATTAGAAATTATTAATCAAACTTCATGGCAGTTGTGAATATGCCTTCATAAATCAATACAAAAATTTTTTTTATAAAAATATAGGAATAATTTCGAAGGCCGCAATACCACGTAGCCAATGCTCGGGGCTTTCCTTTCTAAGGCCGTTATCGTGCAATGCAGCTCTAATGAAAAAAAACCACATATATACGAAGTGGAATAAGAGCCTTTCCACGTTACAAGTGGAATTTCGTGGAAAACATTGAAATATATCTAAATGCGGATGCGAGTAATTTACACAACATGAAAAATCTATATTATATTATATTCTTAACGTAAATAGTTGAGAGTACTAATCGGCAGGGCAGAGGGAACCTTTTGTTCTAAAACTATACTGTTTATTTTACTACGTTTTCCACGTTGAATATGGCGGAAAAGATCTCTGTACAACGATGGTTCCACAAGTGTGCTGTTACACAAAAGAACGATTTATCTGTACAACACATACGCTGCTTCAACTGCGGAATAATAAAGCGCTCCTAGTGAAGAACGAGCTCCTAATATAGAATATGCCATTCAGAAAATAGAGCGAGCTTAGTAAACATTTTAGTAGCAATAACGCCAATGCAATAAATGGTAAAAAATATTTCATGTTAATATAAAAAAAAAATTCATACTTCTCAAGGATCTATCGGGGAATTTATACTACATCCCATTAAGTACCAGAGTAGTAGACATAATTTAGCTGCAGTATATTTATTCTCAACAATACAATCATGTCAAATTAGTCAAGATTCTTAAATAAAGTTTCTCATACTACAACAGGAACAGGATCTTACCGAAGGGGAACTAGATTTGACTTAATTAGCTTTTACATCTTATAAAAATGCAGTCTGTAGAGGCTTCCGGGTTTCCAACTTATGACCTTTATAAAAACCTCCATTAAACAGGATATCCTTACAAGCAAGTAAGTTAGAGGGAAGCATCCTTGCTAGTCTGCATAAGACCAGAATTACTCAATTCTAGAAATTTTTTATGTCAATCACAAAATACTAGAAACATCGACACTGGAAGGCGCTACATTGGATATAATTTATGGTTGATTTTACCACGTTGTTGGACATTCTTTCTATTGAAGAGCGATGTTTAATTTCATGGCATACGTGTACGAACACCTTGAGTCCAAATACTATAAACATAATTAATAATAAATCTTGCAAATGTAATTATAATTAACATTAATTTCATTGAATTACTAGCAAAAATCACACAAGTACACAATGGGGTAATGGGTTATCGCAGACCATTTTTCGACATATTTGGTATTAAGAACAAGCCTTGATATGTTTTCTTCTTGGTTTTAATGGCATGATGTAATCGTGCGTTTCCTCCTCACTATAATCACTATAATATGGGTTGTTGGAAAACTTATCTAACTCTTCATGCAAATAGTGGGCATGTACACTCAAAAGAGCTCGCAGTATTTACATATCCGAAAATCCCACCATATACATAGGCATTAAAGTCCAATGCGATGTCTATGAATTAGAATGTAGAATAAATGACAGTAAAGTATATATCATTTTTTCAATCTATGTATACATATAATTCAGCAGATGCCCGAAAAGGCTTATTGTAATCAAAAATATTCGGGTCAATATACCAGGTCAAATGTCAAGCATGTCTTAAAATATTACAATTAAAAAATTATTAACCATATATATGTGGTTTATAGGCCGGTATAAGGCTGGTATGATGCAGTTGCACTTAATGCAAGTTAAATTTATAAGACTTTCAGGCAAACAAACTTTTTTCCGTCTACTTCCCGGCGTTTTATACAATTTCTTTTTCTCATCCTTGGTAATGAAAGACCTTCACATCTCATCTGGCGTCATCATGACTATGAATTGTTTTTACATATTTTCTGTTTTGTAAAACCATCTAGTTCCTTTTCCGCGTATATCTCCACATATGGTCACCAGAAGCCATTATTGAGTCTTCTTTTCTTTAGATCACATGGCGTTGTGGAAAAATGTGTTAAACATGTAACCTTGAATTTTTTTTTTTTTTTTTTTTTTGCTTTTTGCATATAATATGTGTGAAAATCTGGAAATGTCTTGCATTTTAGTTTCAGCTGGCAGTATGCTGGATAAATCCGGGCATAACTGTGTGTGAATTTGTTCATCATTTAAAGACGGCAGTTAGTCTGTATTGTATGTGGTCACGATGTGTAATGCAAGCAAGCTGGTGGGAAATATTTTGAATTTTAAGTGGGAACATTTTTTAGCAAAACAAATACGAAATAAATACAATTATGCAACCAGGAGTACTCGGAAGTCATCATTTTTATTTTTTTTTCACGCAGAATAACCAAAAAAAAGGCAGTCAAGGATTTTAATAGCTTTCCTCATTTGTAATGGAATAAAATGTGATCTGTAAAGCCAAGTAACACATTTCCAGTCATTTTGGATCATCATGATTGGCTTTTCTGATCAATATTCAAAGTTCGGCAATGCCGTGCTCATAACAAGGAAGGGCGAGATGAAACTAAATGTTTAAAAGCCACAAAAGTTAATAGCACAATAAGTAGCAGGCATAAGCATATATCATCACCCTACATTATATACCTGGTCATAGTGAGTGTGTCTTCGTCACATGAGCCATCTGAGACGAAGTAAATAAAAACGCCACTTTCATAAGAATTTTAACCAAAAATTAATTCAAAAACCGTCTCTATATTAGAATACTTGCATACCAAGTAAACTCACAAAAACCATTCGATATAAAAATAAATCCGCAGTTGAAACAGAAAAGAAAAAAAGGAAAAAAGCGATGAGAAGAATGTAGAGAACGAAAAGACAATTATAGATGTTGAACAAATGTCGCAGACGGCGGGAGGTTGCAAATACTCAATGTTTATGGGAAATTGTTCAGCCTGATGACAAAATTATGGCCATACACCCATTATGATAAACAAAAACACCCGCCAGCCACCCTATTTGTAGAAAAATTAAGTAAGAATAATTGAATAACATTTGCGCACTACTTGTGCACGCATCACTCACAACATCCATCCGATTCAATATATTCGTTATCAATTACAGCATCACCACCAACTTCACATCAGCAAACTCATCATCATATCAAATGAAAGACCCACACGCAGCAAAGGAATAAATAAAATAAAAAAATAATACATATATATATGTATATATATATATATATGTTTATAAATATATATTTTGATAGCCATGGTGGAGGGGGTTAGAGAGTTTTGTCTTTACTCAGTTATAGAAATATACTTTAAATGCTATTACTTTTTTACTCATGGACTGACAAATGTTTTCTTTCCGCTTTGAAAATTATTGAAACAATCTGCCACCCCAGACCGGCAGGTCGATCGTCTGTTTCTTTTTTTTTTTTTTGTATTATTTTTTGCCCCTCGTATGCGACAGAAGAGTAAACAGAAGCCAATCCATAAGCATACGGAAAATATTTGTTTTTATTTCTCGCGTCTGGCAATAGAAAATATAAAGTAAAAGAGTTTTTATTCCAGGCCATTCAGTACTCCCGAAATAACAAATAATTTTTTTTAAATAAATTAGTGAGCAGGAACACAAAAAAAAGCTTTTGTTAAAAGTTCGTCTTTTCGATTCGTAGTGTCAGGCAATGTGCAAAATTATTTCCTTAAGATTTTCTGATTTTCTAAACTCAAAGGACTTGATGAATATTGAAGCTGAAGGAAAACAGAAAATACAAGTAGATGCACAAGCAAAATTAACGTGTGTTTGACATTCCCAATGGCTCAAGGATATATGAGCTGCATCTCTAAACGTATAATGCAGCCAGAAATTCTGAGAGGAATTAACAAATTTCGCACCTTAATAAGACCACCAACCTTAGGAATCGTTACCCACTTTAAAGACTAATAATTATTGTAATCAATTTTGCTTTTTCATTAATATTTTTTCAAGATGCTTTGGCTGGCAAATCCTGTTCGCAAATTGCAGGCTCCTGCCCTAGAGATTTACTTACTATTTTTATACTATAATACCATAAATAGGTATCTTAGTATAAAAAGAGAACTAGAACTTCTAATGGCAGGACCAGAAGAAGTGAATGAACATTTAAAATATGACCGACTTTATGGTGGAACAGTGTTTGCGATTTGTGCTTTTTTAAATAAGTTTAAGCTGAAAAACATTCATATCAAAATCAGTTTGAGTAGTTTTTGTAATGCCGTCCTTTGGCCTACTATATATGGCAGCTTTACTGTAATATTTCAGAGTCATATGCAGAAACTTTTTATTATTTATCGAAAATTTTCTTTTCATGCCCACTCAAAATCAAATTCCTTTTATGCACGCCTCTCAACCTGATGCCGGAAATGAACTACATATATAAAAAAGAATAGCCTGGCTACAGAGTGTTGTGACGCAAGCATTTCATGTGTGCAAACACACATCCGTACATATACATATCCGTATGTATAATATGTAATGCGAAGTAAATACGAAATATTTGTGACGTCACAAATATGTACTTCCCACAGGGGATGAAATCGATATGAAAACGTTGCAATACCACAAAATCATGGCAACGTACGCAACTACATTTTCGAGATTATTATCGTTGTTGTTTCATAATTATTACCCCAACTTGATATGCTGATTAACATCGCCGATAACGATTCATAGTTTTTAATACAAAACCGTATAAATAAATACTCATAAGTGAATGATTGACTGAATAATAATGACGCTCGTAGCAATACAACTGTATCATCTATGCACAATTCTGTGGGCTTTGTTGCTTTGAAATATTGCAATCAGCCAGTTACGGTCATCCCAAAAGCCATGCTTTGCTAAACTTTCCCTTCCATTCATCCTTATTTGTTGTTTGTTTCAAATAGCACGTGTCACGTGTCATCTATTTGTTGTTGTTAACGGCACACACTCTCTCTAACACAGATATTTATACATGAGTAGACTTCAAATGCATTAACATGAGTATTTGCGCAAAAACTGTATTTGTCTGCTTTCACAAAATATACTCCACTTTTAACTCTGCTGATTGCAAATGACAGTGTATGTCTTCATCTCTGTTTGCCGAGTTTCAGCAAGTTGAATACCAAATATTTTATAGGTTTGATAACATTAAATCTGAACTTCGGGGGATATTTAATGCCACCACACGTGCTGACACATCAATTTCTGCGAATGCGTTTTCCAATACACTCTCTGAACAGGGATTATTTAACCCTTAACCAGCAAATTGCAAGTGTTAGCAGTATTTCTATACGCGAGTATATTTACTATATACTTATAATCGATTTACTACTTTAAAATTTCTACTAAATAAAGTTTTGAAAGTAAATTAAACGTTCGGCTCTCAATAATTTGTGCAAATACAGATAACAGCTAAAACACTTGTACGCATTATTATGAAGTCCATTTATTGCTTGCAAGGATATAAAGTTTAATCGTATCCTTCAATATACATAAATAAGCAAAATAATATAATACAAGTTACAAGCTTTTATATCCGCTGAAATATTTTTTATTATTCCGGTTGCTATTCGTTTGCTGGGAATGTATTGTAGAATACGAATCTATTTCTATTACAGTGTTTTATATGAAATCTAAATAATCCGAGATAATTATTGAAAAATATGCTGACATACATTGCAAAATAGCTTCTCCAGATTCTAATTAAAAAACACAAAATACTACAAACAAAACCTTTACGAAACTACGAAGTGCAATCAAAAACGCTAAAATGGCTATATAGTTCGTAAGTTTGCAAACATATTGAATAGGAATACACCCCACAACATCCAAAGGGTTAATTGTGCATCTTTGCATGTGTGCGTGTACTATTTATAGAAGGTACAACATTTTATATCCGCTTAAATATTTTTTATTATCCCGGTTGCTACTCGTTTGCTGTGAGTGGGTTGCAGAATACGAACACGAATACGAATGCCTCTTCCTGCTCGCCCGAGTTATGTGTTATACGTATTCCTTGAAGTTTATGTTCTTCTTTTTAAATTATTATACAATTTCCCATGAACATGATATAATTTCATCATATTTATTTTTTATTTACGTGGATATCTTGTTGACAATTTGAAGCTTTATTTGGTTACGTAGTTCGAAACATCAGATGCTTTCTAGAAATTTATAGTAAAAGTTAAAGGCGGTTAGAATATGTTGGGAGAAGAAATATTTTTAAAAAGGACCTTACAGGTTGAGGTCGTATAATAAAAGCATTTTTTCCAATCTCGTATGATGCGATGTCACACAAGTCTCTTGACAATAAAATGCACTAAATTGCAAGACTTAAAAAAATAGCAGAATATTTTTTTATTTCAAACTATATTTCCTACAATTTATTATTTCGTGGTATCTGCTACATGATATACGAGTACACATTTCAAGCCTCTTCCTCAGGCAGCTTTTAGGCAAATTGTTTTGGAAGATCTAGAGTTGTAAGCAACTGCTAATTGAAACTAAAAGTTACACTTAAAACTCAGTAATCAATTTAAATTAATTTACTTTCTTATATCATTTTATATTGTGTAACAAAATATAATATATAATAAGATTAAGAGGAAAATAAACAAATTTTACAAATAAGTCTAAGAAGTATTTCTAAAAATAATTTTGTTAAGTTTTGGTATGAAAAATGCACAAATAGATAATAAATAAAAAGCTAACTAAATAAATAATTTTATTTCAATATCATAACGATTTAGTTATTCAATGAAACAAGAGAGGGACAAGTGTTCTGTTTTTAAATATGTTCTTTCTCTCTTGTTCAAGCGTTGTTTTAAATAAGTAACAAGTTTTAATAAAACTTACACAAAAAGGGGAAAAGTGTTTACTTAAAAAGAAATGTCCTTGCTTAGAAAGGATTGCATATTTGCTACTCGCTTGCAAGCAGGATGCAAATGAAATTGCATATGAATCGTGGCAATTAAATAATAGTGCATTTGCAAATGTCGTACGGCAATAGTTCAATTATTTCTTAGTAAAAAGTTTAAAAAGTTTCATCTGTTGTAACTTGTTAAGTGCTACTCATAAGGACTTTTATAAATTAAAAAATATTTTCATCCTTAAAAGAGGAGTTCTGTTTAAAAATATTTCTAAATAAAAGATATTATAAATTGCTTGTTATGAGAAAACAATACATTTTGGAATAAAAAAGGCTTTAAAGCAATTGATTTAGCTTTAAAAATAAAGCTTACATATATCGCAAGATTAATTAAAAAAAATTCAATTCCAAAGGATTTCTATAACTTATCATACTTCTAAGACTTATCATACTTCGTATACGTTGAGTTTTTTAATGAAAGTTATTACTTGTGAGTGGATTCCTTTAAATGCTACATTCAGCCTTTGCAAATGCAGGTGGCGACATGGGAAGGTATGTTTGTGTGGTTCGGCCAGAAATAAACAAAAAAGAAAAAAAAAAGAAAAAAAATTGTATAAAAAAAATTTATGTTTAAATAATCTCCGGCAACATAAAATCAATATTAATGTAAAAGAAGATGGTCATGCTAAAGTTAAGGCTTTTATTTCATTCATTTATAAAGATAATTCTGTTGTACCAGAATAATGTCTTAAATATCAATGTAAACTCGGGCCATAAATCAGGATATTTCCAAAAAAAAAAAAAAAAAAAAAATTTTAAAATGAAAAGGCACAAACTTAATCTTTTAGCATTTTTTTTTTTTGCCACAAAACTACTTGCGGAAATCACGCCCTAACGAAATTTAACTTCAGCTACAACTTTATACTCATGCTTGGATTACAATGCATAAGGACATGCACATGCACATGCACATGAACATGCACATGCATACTACAGTTCGAAATACGATTCATTAAGCCATATGGAAATTCCCAAACACAGATGTGCAAAGCGTTCAAGCATACTTCATGATGTTGTTGATAGTGATGATGATGTTGTCGAAGCATGCATTTGGCTGCCAACTAAGACACCAATAAGACAACGTAAAATTGAAATGAAGGAAAGATGTGAAAAAAGATCAAATGTCTGCAATAAATGTGTCTTTCGTTTGCATGTTCGTTATTGTTTGAGTTCTGACTCTTCTGAGTGTGTTTGGACTTTTTGTCCTAATCCTTGAATAATCGTGAATGCAGGGGAATTCCAAGCAAACATTTGAATTTAAGGAATAACATGCACTGGTCAGAAGGCAATAAAATGAGTATGTGGCAAATTATTTATTATTATTATAATTTTTTTTTTTTTTTTGTTTTGTATATCATTTCAATTGGTACGTGAAGATACTTAAAGGCAAAAGCCATGCGAGCATAAGGACAGCCAGACAGACAATGAGGCATTTAAGACATCTCTTGCTCGATATTGATGTTCAAGTTACAGACACCTTAAACGACCTGGAGACCATAATAAAAAATTATTAAGAATGAGTATTTAAACCCTGCAAGGATATGACTTAAATGCAACACAAGTTAACAGGTTGGTTGTTTGGATGGCTGGTCATTTATTTTGTTTAATTTTTTTATACTTATTTTTGGCACTCAGAGCAAAATGCTGTAGTCATTTGTATGGCGAATGCCAAGATGAGCCAAAAATGCTGGTAATGGTTTTTTTCTTTTCATTTTTGGAAATGAGACACAGCTGTTTCTCGATTATTAAAAGCAGGTAGTTGAGTTGGGTATAGTTGTGCGAGTGTTGTACAACAAGAACTAGTAGCACAAGCTGATTGCAACACCGGCTTAAAAGGTTAAATGAAATAAGAGGCAACAATAAAAAATATACAAAATTAAATTCTTAAAGATTTGCACCTGATTAAACCAGACTATTTTTTAACATTCTTGGCTCTAGCAATTTAATCAGTCCGTGCAAGTAAAGGAACGAACGTACCATGCATCCAATTTGCTAGCTAAATGAACAGCCAGACGCACAGCCAGTCATTCAGTCATTCAGTCATTCAGTCATTCAGTCATTCAGTCAGTGAGCCATTTCAATAAACGAAATCTTCACCTTTTTTTTCTGGAAGTAAATGATTTTCCAAATTTTGCTTCTCTGACCCTAGAACAAATGCATCTGTGGAAACATCAAATGATATATGACGTTATTGCAAGTCTATAATTACGTTGAGTTCTTATTTTGTTATGCAGTTTGTGTTTTATTTTTTTTTTTTTTTTTTTGTGTGTAACAGAAAATCTTTGATTATTTATGCTTTTAATTTCTGTCTTTTTTAAATAATCTTTAAAAAGTAGAGGAAATAATAGTACGGTAGTACGGCTTAGAGTAGTTGACCTACCTTTTGTTTGTTTAGTGTTTAAGAAACACCTTTTATTAAACTTCTCGTGAAGCATCCACTAGATTATGATTTATTAGAGCTGTAAAAGGTCAAGTTTGTGTACAGCTGAGTTTTTTCTTGCTGCCAAAAAAGGGTTTGTTTTTGTTAAGGGGAAAAGAATATTTGATATGGATTTTCAGCTGCATTTCTCAGATAGCGCATGCGGCAAGCCGCCTAAGATTATATCATTAACTTCTTTCAACTTTATGTTTGTTCTCATAAGAATCTCATTAGAAGTTTAGTATTAATTTTTTATTCAGTTTTTTCAATTCATTTAATATGTATTTTTAAATCCCAAATTAGTAGCATTAAAAAGTTAAAAGCTAATTTTTCTTTTCACTAAAGAAATACAGTCAAAGTTATCAACCTAATAATGATGTTGTTTACTTCAATACCTCACACAGTTAAAACATGCAACTTATCAAACATTTAAATTTTGAGTTAAGCAACTTGAAAAGCACAAATATAATATTTGAATAATTCTTAAAAGTTTTAAGCAATTGATAGTTTTAATGACAGCAAATTCTAGTACATTTTGTAACTAATTTTTACAAATGATTAAATTGCGAGATTTTTACTGCAGGCCCTATTTCTACCTTTTGCAGATTTTTTATTCATTTAAATAACATTTTGCTCTTTCCTTGCACGCAGAGCAAGCTTGTGTGAAAAATGTCTTGTAATTATCAAATGGAAGAATAATATTCACTACCCGCCATTAACAATTAATCATGGGATATGGCCACGTTTCTTGGAACAAATGCTATTCAGAGACTACTTCATTTGCGGGTACAGAATTCAACTCGTAGAAATATTTTAAAAGTAGAAAACAGTTTGGTTGGCTACGTGCGACATTTAACTTGAAAATACTGCAACTCTAATCGAGTTATAAAAGTCATTGGCATAAAAGCTTGCGATGCTGCTAAGCCGCTGAAGAAGCAGAAGGGAAGAGGGGTGTTTACAGAGTTTGCAACCAAACAAGCTAAACAACTCGCTTATTAAAATCATATTTTAGATAAATAAATAAGTTTTACATAAAACTCTGAAATCGCACATACACACATGACTAATCCCTCCAACTGACAGTTATCATTTGCTTGGAAGCGATATAAAAATTTATTAAAATTTACTTCTTTGGATTTTAGCTCATCACTGTTTGGTTGCATGTATTTGCGTGTGTTTGATAGATACAGTGTTACCAGGATGGCAAGAAATATTCATAACAAATTCCGTTTCGAAAATTTATTTCTCTCTTGTCATAAAATTATTTATTTTACAGTTGTAGCTATTTTAGCATAGGCAGAAATAATTTCTCAGCCCTGATAAATAAGTTTAAAGATTATTCAACGAATAACCGACATAAGAACTTAATGAACTGATTTAAAATTTATAAAACATGAATTTTAATAAAAATAGTTGAATAGTTTTATCACATATCGTGCAAAAATGCTGGGGACATTTGCATTGACATATCAATCTAAAAAGGTTGTGTAGGTGGTCCATGTTTTGTAAGTGTCTGAAATAGTTCTATATAGTTCGCTAATAGTTCTGTTTGAGAATTACAAGCTTTTGATTAAATAGTGGTTTGATCGATCATTGCAACTTCGGCGATGGCAAACTACATATCTTGAATGGCCACATACGTATCTTATGTGTATGAGGGGTCTTCTGAGGCGTCAATAATCATAAGTATGAATTACAATCATTTTTACAATTTTTTGAATTCTGCCCACAAAATATTAAAACAATGTTACGACTAATAAATTAAAGTTACCAGATGAAACGGAACCTTTGCAGGGAATAGTGCATTGCTGTCAAACACTGGCAGCTGGTGGAACAGTGCTGAGAGTAATATTAAAACCACTGCTAAGTATTAACTATTTTATGCCTCTATGTAGTCCTTATTTAATTATTTTGAGCACGTAAGGAACATCGTAGACTATGCTTGCATTTCGTTCGCATTACATTTTTAAATAACAATACTCAGGCCGCCTTCACAATTCTCCTGTAGCAGTAATTTATCAGCAATGCTACAACAATTATTAAAAAAATGCTAACGAAAACCAACTTCAGAGGAAAAATAACTATTCCGTCTTCACCACAACTATCCCTTCCCCCTAATTCTACACAATATAATACAAGAGTACGGAATGAATGTAGCCTGATTAATGGTTTTAGAATAAAAGGGCCCATCCAAAACTGAAAAATATAAACAAAATAAAAATAAACAAAACTAAATAAACAAAACTAAATAAACAAAATAAATAAACAAAAATAAGTGAAGCTGTAAACTAATTTAAATCCGAGGTCTTGGCTTCGATTCCTGCCTGCGGTCAAGCCAAAAACTTTTCAGTTTAACTTGTTAAATAAAAAAAAAATAATAATGATAATGTTTTTGTAAACTTTTTCTTCTCCAACAACTCTCGCATAGTCTCTTACAAAATTTTATTAAACGGCAACACTGGCTGATATCTAGTCTCCTTTTATAATGTTACACCTTCAGGTATCACAACTTCCAAATGACGCCGTTGGAAACAAAGTAAAACTATGAATGATTTCTTTGCGGAAAAATGAAATAAAACGGAAACTGTTTTGTGTATTTCCAAGAATCTGGTAATTAAGTAAAAGCAGACTGAAAGTAATTACTTTTCAGACATACAATAACAAACATTGTCTGGATTGTTGTTCTTGAAAATAAATGTGAGGGAGGAGGCGCAAGTAAGAATATTGTTTTGTTTAAAACTACTGAAAGAAAACCATATACGAGTAAATAGCAGGACTATATACTCGTAAATGCATTTCATTGAGCTAAATAAATAAAAACGGTTTGTAAATATTTCAAGTTGGTCTTCAAGTGAGTTTAAATTTATTAGTGCACAGTGGAGTTTAAAATAATTTATTATCAATTGCCAATAGGCTATGATATATTGAGAGTTGAATTATAAAAATTTCATACATGTTTTAATATGCAGTATCAAATTTTTTATGATCCAGGCAAGAAATTAATTGCTTTTGAGTAAAGTCCTTGATTTTTCGTAAGGCTCTTATGACTTGATAATTACAAAAATTGAACGATTTTATGCTGCTCTAAGAGTCTAAAGTCGCAGGCTTCTAGCTATGTCAAGAGCACCATTTATTACCATAACATATCTGGTTTCAAATGAAGCAAGTTCACAAAATCGAGTTGAATGTGTGGTGAATATGTCCTAATGACTACTTGACTCATCATCACCATCATTTTTCTTATGCTAATAGATTTCAACAAGTCCGGCAGGATTCAACTACACCAAGATGTTACACAAGACCACACATACTTTACTTTAGTTGGAAAAGAAAACAATGATTGAACATGAAAATGAACTCTATAAAAATACTTTTTACAAAATCGCTTAAAGTTGAAGGCACAAAAGAACTGCAGAGTCAATGGATGATCTGTGTGTGGACTGAAATCAACACGTTTAAACTAAAAGAAATAAGAAATACGTACAACTAAATTAACATAATGCATCTGATTGAAAATCAAGACAATAAAAAGTTATTTGAAACCATATACCACTACACTCGTATGCCAGCATTTACAATAATGATAATTAAGCATTCGGCCAACTAAAAAACCAAACTTAATAATTCTAGGAATAAATATCAAAGGATTTTGCAATATCATGCCTACTTAAGTAAATTGAAAAAAGAATAACAAAAAGCGAAACACTTTAAACTTGCTTAGAATTGTATACGAGAAACCAGCGAAGGAGTTGTGGAAGGTGTGACGAATCTTAAAGGACCTGCAGTGGAATATAGAAATGTAGGATCGATTAAAGAGAATTTTTGCTTTTATGGTTATATCGTCGCTTAAAAATAATTATTTATTATATTATTATTTTTTATTTTTAAATATCCTTTTTCCAAATTATATATGTAATTTAAAAAATAATTTTTTCCTTAAGCCAGTCTTCATGCGATTACAATGAAAGAACGTGTATTTTTTTCTTGCCTTTTGAGCACTTCCTGCATAGCAAGAATGGCGAGGCTATAATAATAAAATAATTTCCAGGTAGCACGAGCTATCACAGCACTGCGGCAGCAATAACTTTTTATTATTTATAATATACAATAAATTTGCAATATTTTGTTTTCTAAATTCCACAATCAAAACTGAGAAATGAATTTTTATAAATAAATAAATAAATTTCCCAGAAAGTCAAACAACCAGGTAGAAATTTCAAATGGTATGACAAACTAATATTATTTTCACAAGTACAGAAGGGTATTAAAAGTAACATCCAACATTTTATTTTATTATTTTTTCTATTTAAAACTAATTTTTTTTTTCGTTTTTTTGTTACTATAACAACATTACGAAAGGAATACCCAGAGAAGGCAATAAAAAACTAAATAATAAAGGAAAGAGGTTACCTAAAACCCAACCAGCAGATGTGCCTTTTGAGTTATTTTCAAAGTTAGCCGCTATTTAAAAACAATAAAAAGAATAAAATTAGAAATTGGTTTATTTTTTAGATCTCCTTTTAGATCACATTAACCACAAGAAGTGGCGGTTGGATAATACACGTACGTCCATACATTCGACATTATGCACGTACACATGCAAAAGAAAAACGATGACTTTCGCTTTTAACTAACCACAGACTAAAAGACATGAGGGAGTGGGATACAAAAAGAAAATGTTCCAAAATTGCCAGATTTTTTACTGCTGTTTGAGCGTTTGGGATTAGTCGAGGAAACGACTTATCAATAAAGTTTTAGTGCTACGCTTGCAAAACGCTTATAAAAACAACTACAACGACTACAAAAACTTTCAGCAATTGCTAATTGAAATTGCAAAATCAGAACTGCAAGTTCAAGAGTTGAGCTTAATAGTACTATAAAAGTTCTTTATCGCAGGCCGAAGATAATCACTGGGATGTTGGTAGCACTGTGCATCACTAAAGGTGAAATATAATTAATGCTCTTACAAAATTTTCCAGAATTGGGTCTGACTTTCTGTTTAAAGTTCATTGAATTAATTCTAGTTTGAAGAATAAAATACATTCACGAGCAACATCGTTCATCGAGCGCACAGAGCTAAGATCCGAAGCATACGACAATGGCAGAATAGATGGAATTCAGACATAACAGGCAGATGGATACCGAAACTCCAATCCATCAGAGAAATCAATTATTTCTTTACACAATTTCTCGCAGGTATCGGATACATCTGAGATCCAAAGTATACGACGATGGCAGAATAGATGGAATTCAGACACAACAGGCAGATGGATACCCAAACTCCACTTCATCAGAGAAATCAATTATTTCTTTACACAATTTCTCTCGGGTTCATATACTTCTGAGATCCAACGCATTCGACGATAGCAGAATAGATGGAAATCAGACACAACAGGCAGATGGATACCGAAACTCCAATCCATCAGAAAAATCAATTATTTCTTTACACAATTTCTCGCAGGTATCGGATACATCTGAGATCCAAAGTATACGACGATGGCAGAATAGATGGAATTCAGACACAACAGGCAGATGGATACCCAAACTCCACTCCATCAGAGAAATCAATTATTTCTTTACACAATTTCTCTCGCGTATCGGATACTTCTGAGATCCAAAGCATACGACGATGGCAGAATAGATGGAAATCAGACACAATATTCAGATGGATACCGAAACTCCAATCCATCAAAGAAATTAATTATTTCTTTACACAATTTCTCTCGGGTTCATATACTTTTGAGATCCAACGCATTCGACGATAGCAGAATAGATGGAATTCAGACACAACAGGCAGATGGATACCGAAACTCCAATCCATCAGAGAAATCAATTATTTCTTTACACAATTTCTCTCGGGTTCATATACTTCTGAGATCCAACGCATTCGACGATAGCAGAATAGATGGAATTCAGACACAACAGGCAGATGGATACCGAAACTCCAATCCATCAGAGAAATCAATTATTTCTTTACACAATTTCTCTCGGGTTCATATACTTCTGAGATCCAACGCATTCGACGATAGCAGAATAGATGGAATTCAGATACAACGGGCGGATAGATACCGAAACTCCAATCCATCAAAGAAATCAATTATTTCCTTAACCAATCTCTCTCGCGTATCGGATACTTCTGAGATCCAAAGCATCCGACGATGGCAGAATAGATGAAAATCAGACACAACATTCAGATGGATATCGAAATTCCAATCCATTAAAAGAAATCAATTATTTCCTTAACCAATCTCTCTCGCGTATTGGATACTTCTGAGATCCAAAGAATTCGACGATAGCAGAATAGATGGAATTCAGAGACAACGGGCAGATAGATACCGAAACTCCAATCCATCAAAGAAATTAATTATTTCTTTACACAATTTCTCTCGGGTTCATATACTTCTGAGATCCAACGCATTCGACGATAGCAGAATAGATGGAATTCAGACACAACAGGCAGATGGATACCGAAACTCCACTCCATCAGAGAAATCAATTATTTCTTTACACAATTTCTCTCGGATACTTCTGGAAGTATCTGCACTGTATGGATACTGCGAAGAGCTCAATAACGATGTGAAATGTACTTTTTTCAACTGCGTCATGCGGGACATTCAAAGAAGTGCTCTCAAGAGTCCCATACTACGAAGGAAAAAACAAGAAAAGTTAGGGGCGGAGAAGTGAAGCCCAGAAAACAAAGAGGAGGGAATGTTTCAGTGGAAACGCCAATCGGTGCAGTTATAACGATTACTGTGCGGAAGTACTGAAAAATTAAAGTGGCATATCAAAACAAAGTTGTATTAAGAAAGGGCCAGGTAACTTCAGGTTTTAATATGATTCCAGCACCACTATCGATATATAAAATCAAGTTAAAAAAAGGTAAATATTTTTTCCACTCATTTGCAATAGTGAATATGAGAGAGTGAAATTTGAAACATAATTAAACCAAAAGAAAATATCCTTTTGATGGATCGCTTCTCAACAATCAGGCAACCTTCGCTGGTCTCCTAATTATTTATTTAATTTTTAATCAGCTTCTTTGCTCTTCTTCTGCGGATTCTAATCTCGCCACAAGTGACTTTCAGACATAACCCGCACAATTTTTCCTTTTCTCCTGAAAGCAAAATTTTTTATGTTTTTTAGATTTTGTACATTCTTGAACCCTTTTTTTTTAGTTATTTTCTATTCTCTTCGCTGTGGCCAAGTAAAGCTTTTTTAAACAAGAAGAATTTCGTTCAAGGATTCCTTTTTTCAACTTCATTGTATTGTTTCGTTTTTTCTCTTTTTTTTATGTTTTTTTGTTTTAACTTTTTGCAAGATGTACATATAAATATTTCAATGTATTTTTTTTATTTTCCTCACTTTTCTTTTCGTTCTTTTGCAGCAAAATATACGATACTTTTTCGCTGTTTACTTTAGTTGGTCCTGGGATTGAATAATTTTTTCGTGTCGGCGTAATTTGATATTTTACTTTGAAAAGTTTAACAGTTCATTTCGTATATACGGGGACTTTATTAGACCTTAAAAGTTGATAAGCTTCTCGTTGCTTGACTTTTTTTGGGTTAAGGGCTTTTGCCAAAATGTATTATACAAAAAATATGTTGTTTTTTCACGATGTTAGTTATTGATTTGGCTTCTGCTAAAAAATTTATAAGCAAAGATATATTTTTTTTCAATGTTCTATATAACAAAATACGATCCGTAGTCTTTGTTTTTATGGCAACCAGGCTACTGTTATTTGTGTTGAATTTTTAATAATTTTTTACGTTGTATTGGCTTTGATTTTTGTTAATTGGTTTTGTGTTTCAATTTTTGATGCATCTTGGGCTGAAGTTTTGGTCCTTGATTTACAGGCACCATTGTTAGCCAACCGGAAGCATTACACACTTGATGAAGTGTGGTTATTTTAATAGAGATTTTTATGTGTATTTGGAAATTCCTCTTCAACAGTTGAAAAAAAAAAATTCAAAACTTTTTTCAAGTAAAGGGTTTTTAGCATGAACGACTCTTTTGAGTCCTGTGTGATATTTTCTCTTAAGGTTATAATATTAAAATTGTTATATTAAGTACGGAATCATGTCATTTGTACCGACTTTTTCTCCAAAAAATATGATCTACAGCTTTCTCATTTATCCTTAAGCAGAATGACTGTGTTCACATCTTGATATCCTTGAGTTTGGAAAAGCCCTTAAATTTTAACAGGTCCTTGGTAATTGCTGGCCATGAAATTTTAATATTCAAATGAAATAAAAAAAATTAATGTGGTGCTTTCCACACATAAAATAAAATAGTCAAAGAACTAGTCTACTTAAATAGCAGAACCCAAACTGAAGGACGATTTACTTTAAAGTAAATATTCCATATATAACGCGCTTGCGCAGGGAGGCTGGAAATATCAGTGATATAAATTATTTTCATTTTAATTACAATTTTTCTGCATTGCAAATTGCGGTCTAAGAAATTACCCCGTTCTATGCAATTGCTGTGAAAACAAACCCATTTTGTAAATAAATTTACATAAACTGTGGCCAAGTAACGCTTCTCATCAGCTCCTTATTTAGCCAAAGCAAAACAATTGTTTGATTGCGAGAAAAAGAAAAGGGTGGAATTAAACGATTTTAAGAAACAAATTATAATTAATTTGCATATTTCCTTCTTAGAATCTCAGGCTTTTTTTTATTCATATCCCAGTTTCCACATAAGCTTTCACGCAACCGGGTCTCAGTGTAACACAAAAATCCATTAAATTTTGTAATAAACTTTTACATTTATTTTACGTTGTGCTATAAAACTAGTTAAACAAGAAACGTCAATATTATTACCGCACAGATCCCTTTAGGCTGGTAGAAATTTCGTTCATGGACGAAAATGAAGTTCCGAGCAAATGCGAATACAATGAAAAAGTATGCAAAACTAAAGCCACAAATATAAAATGATTTCAAGTTCAAAGTTACGACGAAACAAAATGAAATAAAACGAGCACATACTGATACAAATATTATGATATGCGAAGCAAGGAAGGAAGCAAAAAACAATCCTACAAGACCAACGACAAACATCTGGTCCCAGAGGATTTTCAACATAAGACGACTGTAAATGTCTCTCTGCAAGACTTTCGCAAATGTGTGTGGTTTGTTTTAAGATTTCTGATCTGTATTTTCTTTTTTTATTATTATTTCTTAAGACGAAAATTAATAAAACAACATGGTACATGGGCAACGGCTGTAACCAAACATCCGACCATTCTATAGCTTAATTCCTTTGCAGCCAAGCCAGAGGCGGGAGGCCAATGAAGCCGAGGCAATCAACACATGACGAGTACACGCTAAGGAGTTGCTAAAAGTAAACCACTGCGCATTTTAATATAATTGCATTAACGAGGATTGTACGTTAACTTTTTTATAGTTATTACAAGCACTTTACGCCACAGCGAAGATATTTTTAAGTTTATTAAGTTTGTCACAGCGAAACTTATTCGCAGTTGTTATTAAAAAATAAAGTGGCAAGTTGGAAAGATAATAAAAGTTATTAAATGAAAATTCTTTTGAAAATCAGCTCGCTAGTCTTTTGGCAAAGAAAGTAAATGAAATTATCCGAAACCGATTGTTTAATACAATTATTATTATGCTTCAAGTGAAGAGTCATTTAGCAATACAGCTTATGTAAAAAATAATATTTTAATAATATAACTAATCCAAAGTTTGATTACAAATATAGCAAATAAAAAAAAAATTATATAAATCATTTATACATGTCAGAAGTTTTTCTTAAAAGACAATTCATGTATATCGAAATTTATGCCTTAAATGTAGTTTTAAAAAGATCATACGAGAATTATTACTGCTACAACAATTCTGGCTTAAAAACATTTTCAATGTCTGATTTGATGTAATTGTTAGAGAATTTTTGACTCCTTTATAAAATGCATCATATACTAGAAAGATAATCTTAATTATGCGGGACTACATGAATATCGCAATATCCTGCTGATTGTCGCATAAGCCTTTGCTTTGTCAGGATCTAAAAACAAGTCAGATAATTAAGAATATTAAAGTGATATTGAAAAGCACAAAGGTGGACTCTATAAAGCATAAAGTAGTACAAGATTTACTTTAAAAAAATAACATATTAAAACATTTTCCATGTGCTACGGACTGCTAACGTGTCGAAAAAGCTCGTTGAGCTCTCTGCAAAGCTCTAGCTGTTTAGTAGAGGTATTACACCATAAGCATGAGGCTTACTCGTTTAATATAATGCTTTCTAGAATAACAAGTTTCGGACAATTTATATCATTTGTATAGAATAGTTTCCAAGTACTGTGGACTGCTAGTCAGCAGACAAAACTGGTTCACCTCTCTGCAAAGCTCTAGCTCTTTAGTAGAGGTATTACAGCATAAACATTAGGCCTACTCGCTTAACATAATGCTTTCTAGAATAACAAGTTTCGAAAAATTTTTATTATTTGTATAGAATATTTTCCATGCACTATAGACGGCCAATGTGCAAAGAAATAGAAATATTACACCATAAACATGAGGCTTACTCGTTTAATATAATGCTTTCTAGAATAACAAGTTTCGGACAATTTATATGATTTGTATAGAATAGTTTCCAAGTACTGTGGACTGCTAATCAGCAGACAAAGCTCGTTGAGCTCTCTGCAAAGCTCTAGCTCTTTAGTAGATGTACTACAGCATAAACATGAGGCTTACTCGCTTAACATAATGCTTTCTAGAATAACAAGTTTCGAAAAATTTTTATTATTTGTATAGAATATTTTCCATGCACTATAGACGGCCAATGTGCAAAGAAAGCTCGTTGAGCTTTCTGCAAAGCTCCAGCTCTGAAATAGAAATATTACACCATAAACATGAGGCCTACTCGCTTAACATAATGCTTTCTAGAATAACAAGTTTCGAAAAATTTTAATTATTTGTATAGAATATTTTCCATGCACTATAGACGGCCAATGTGCAAAGAAAGCTCGTTGAGCTTTCTGCAAAGCTCCAGCTCTGAAATAGAAATATTACACCATAAACATGAGGCCTACTCGCTTAACATAATGCTTTCTAGAATAACAAGTTTCGGACAATTTATATCATTTGTATAGAATAGTTTCCAAGTACTGTGGACTGCTGATCAGCAGACAAAGCTCGTTGAGCTCTCTGCAAAGCTCCCGCTCTTTAGTAGAGATATTACATTATAAACATGAGGGTTACATGAGAGCAACTTGCATATCATTTGTATCGCATAAAAATAGATAATTAGGAAGCTTTAATATTGTCATATTGGCAGCGTCAGCGTTTCTGTAGGGTACTTGAGTTTCTTTGCGAACTTCAATAATTTTATTTGCTTCTTGATAGTTGTAAGATATCCAGTTGGTAACAAAATTGTCATTAATTCATGGTGGTAGGTTAAATTGTGATGTGATAAACCGCCTTCTATAAATTGCTTTAGTGGTTTAAAACAGGACAAAAAAAAGTAATACTGAGAAGAAAATAAAAACATAAACAGCTTGAATTTGTGCTCCTTGAGTGCTTGAAATGTAATCAAGGGACTTGCCTGCTGGCTAACTAGTTACTTGAACAGTCGCTTGATTTGAGTGGTTGCTAATAAAAAAATCTCTAACAGCGAGATGATGGTTTGAGAATTTAATTTACAAGTTCTGAAGTTTGAAGAATTTTTTCTGAATATAAAAACGGCACAGGGACATTTAGACAGAAATGCTATCAAGAAAAAACAAAAAGACATCTATAAATGCCAGCTAAATTATGTTGCACATTTGCGGATACAAATCATGCTAAAGAGATTTCTCTAATCATGTCTTGTTCAGATAATATAGAATTTTACAAGCATATTCTATTGATTAAGAGAGGATGGATTAAAGCTCTCGGGCAGAATCGTAACCAACTCACATGTTCCACAACTAGACTGATTGTGTGGATAATAAATTTCAAAGATATATTAAATATATAAAAATACTTTATAAATTAAATTTGTTACTTCTAAGCTCGTTTATAAGCTTAAGGAATTGTATCTTTATTTGCGGTTAAAGGTTTGTTGGAGGAAAACCTATTTCAACCTCTATATGAAATCGTATAATTTATATATGTAAATATATTTATATCTTCTTTTCCACCTAAAGTAAATTCAGCCAAAGCTTTTCGAATAGCAGATACAATTACTCGTATCTAATAAATGTAAACCTGCCCATGAACACGTCAAGTTATTCCCATTAAGATCAATAATTGTATAGATCTCCATTACTTAAGATGAAATATTTAAAAGCAGATACGAATAGTCACATTTGCGAATAATATTAGAAATGAATTTTGTTTTCAGTTAAAATGAATTCAAGTTTTAATCGAATTGAATATTCAAATGATTCACACCCAATGATTCCGCCCATGACTCTCTGACTGACTTTGTTAATTGTTTGAATAATTCTGAAAAGACTTTTGATATTTAGTTTAAAAATTTGAATAAATCCTGTTCTTTTTAAAAAAAAAAAAAAAAAAAAAAAAGCAGTTGGAAAGCACCTTTTAAATGTGGGCGTTATCGGTTCCTCATTGTTTTTTTTCCTTTTCTTATGCGAATTGTTGACTGCTGACTGCTGACTACAGACTGCTGACTGCTGTTGTGTATTTCAGTCTTCAAATTTATTATAGAAATTTCTATTGTATTTCTATCCAGTCTTGTTATTGATGTCTATAAATAGTAAAAATATTTAAATTTTGGCTTTTCGTATTAAATTCAAATCGATAAATAAAAATACAAAAATCTGGGTTTATTTAAAATCGCGAATATGAATTTAAACAGCGCGGTTTTGCATAACAATAAAGTGAGTTGCTTAAAGATGAAATGACAATGAATGAAGTGATTTTATGTGTAAATATGAAGTGTTTGAGCTTATCAACTTATCAAAAGCTTAACGGCCAGCCAAAAATAACCATTCATTCATTTATTTCTTATCACAAAGTGGCAACTGTTTCGGGCCGGTCGTTATTTTTAAACGTTTCATTGGAGTACAACAAAAACAAAGTGATTACTTTAAGAAGGCAAGGAATTTTGAAAATGATGAAAAAATAAATTATAAACAAACGGTTTTTATAATTTTATTTATGTGTGGATAATAAATTTTTACAGAACGATAAATAAAAAGTCGTATAGAAAGCTCTTCGAGAAGGCGGCTAAAAGTCTATAAATCTAAATGTACATTCAGAGAAACTAGAAGAATTAATAGACAATAATACAGCTCAGCGAAATATGTATACAAAATATTGATTTTAGTGTTTACTTGTCATACGTGAACTGGATTTGCTTCTTATGTGGCAAGTATGGCGAAAAGATTAATTTGATCACAACATCGTAAAATGGGCCATAGTGCAAATAGTTGTGATATAACATTGTCATTGGTTGGCATATAAGCTAAAATTAAATGTTTTGATTAAAAAACTTCTAAAATTATCTTGCCAATATTATCAAGCAATGCCCCTGCAATACTTTTCCGCTTTCAGATTTTCATCTTTTCGTTTTAAGTTCGTAAAACCCCCACATTTTCAGTACATCCTTAAAATATAATTGTTATTGATGGACTTTGAAAACCTCAATATTACAATACATATACTATAAGAAATAAGAAAATCAAAAATCCTACGCCAAGTATTATTTTGCTCATACCAAAACAGAAGTTCATCGATTCGAAGAGGGTTAAAGTCATGCGGCAAAGGAAAGGTATTTCTCACTTCCAATATTCCCCTTTTTAAAAATTGTATTTTACTTAACCCTAAACCGTTTCACAGGGAAAGGATGTACATATACACTGATTGTGGTCATCTGCAAATGAAGCCTACTTAAAGTCTTCTACTAAAGCAGTAACTCAATTATGGCAAAATTTTGTCTCACGCCATTTTCTCACCTGACATTTTCAATTTTCAACTTCGGACGTACGCCAAAAACCAACTCATGTGTACTCGTATGTGTTTATCCCCTCTGCTTGCTTAAGCTAATGATCATAATTTAAATTTATTTACATCAGGGCTTGCGAACACAAAACAGTCGGAAATAATAAAGATACAATTTGCTGTTAACGTAATAATCTACAACAAAGTTCTCTCCCCTCACCGGCAGCCCCATCAAACAAATCAAATAATCAAAAGCAAATCAATAAATAACTGCGATCATGATGATTATTGCCCACGCACACATGAATTGCGTTCTTCCGTCTCTTGCCATTTTTTCTCCGTCTATTTATCTTTCAATGTACTTGCATATTTCTGTCTGTCCGCTTGTCTTTTTGTTTGGTCTATAAAGTAATCAAAAGTACCCCAGGTGTACAATAGTATGTACAATATTTTTAACCGACGGGCAATCAAGAAAAAGGATGTTGATACAAGCAGACACTGCTCCGTTGTGAATGAGTGGTCTGCAAATAAAACAGACGCCGAAATCGCCGCCACCTCCGCCACCTCCGCCACCACCAGCAATAACCCCGCGCACAGTTGTTGGGGTCAGACTAAAAGTAACAAGCAAGAAAACGAGGATGAGCAGAAATAGCAACAGAAACAGAAACAGAAACACAAACAGAAACCCCCATCAAGTCAATAACAACATTTATTGTTGAAAAAAAAAACATAAAAAAAGTCCAACTTGATGTTCGAAAAAGTAACGAGATTTCAAAAGTCGTAAAATACAAATAAATCCCTCTTTAAAAAACGTAGGCAGGCAGAAACCACCAAAGACACATTACACAGTTCACAGTGGCACTGAGCCTATCGCCACCAGAAATAGAACTCGTAAGGAAGTGAGAGAAATTGCAAAATATTTTGCAAGTTATTAAATACCCTGCAGTAAAAGGACATACTCACACTTGGCTTTGCGTTACCGTAAGCAATTTTTTCGTTATATAACCAGCATACATCCTATATACAAAGATTTCCCTACGATAAAGAAAATTTTGGTATTAAGAACCTTCAAACATCATGTAGCAGTCAGCACAAAAAAGTAAAGAAAACATTTTTCCTGACATAAATTGCACAAAGTTTTCTCCATATTGCACAATATTAATTTATGTATATTTAAGACCATAGAAGTTATAGCTCCTATCCTAGCACGTAAGCTTATAATTAAGTTATTCGCCTTATGTCTATATAAGTAAAATAAATTTATATATAATAAAAATGCAAAGCCTTTTAATTTTGCGCAATATATTTGCAAATCTAAAACATAGTGCACTTTAAATATTGCAAATTTTAAATTATCAAATTTGATTATTATTGTAAAATAGATTGCAAATAAAAAAAAAAAAAAAAAAAAAAAAAAAAAAAAAAAAATATTGCACAATAATATTGCTGAAGTGCAACTACCTCAGCAATTCATATTACCTTCCATACCACCATTTATCAGTTCACGACTAAACTTTAAATATTTCAAACTTCACATATACGAGCACCTTATTGGTAGTTTAGACATTGTCGGTGCCCATTGTGCAACGTGTGACGGCTTATTTGCAACAAAAATAAATCTACAAACGAGGTAAAAACAAGTGAAAATTTACGCGAATTGTGAGGTAACTTAAGTGCAACACAATCATCGAACTCGTCGGCGTTTTTCTACGTTGCATCGTCTTCAATTGTACTCGTTTTGCCACGGGTGACGATGAAGATAATGACGAGAAAAACAATAACAGCAACAGCAACAGCAACAACAAAAACAACGTTGACAACGATGGTTAGTGGTTGATATTTACGTTAATCCATACGAAGAGGATGATATTTCTGCCACAAGAGAAACAACAACGCGCAGAATTTTAAGCTTCTGAGATGGTTATGCACGTACTCGCATACGCCGTATTTTTGCCGCTTTTTGCTTTTATTTGCAAATTGTTGCCGTTTTTGTTGTTATTATCGTCGTGAGCCCAATTTTAAAATACAACTTGCATACGCACACAATATTGAAATGACGTGAATGCCACCAACTGTGGAAATTGTGCGTACGTACATATATATTTTTGCAATAATTTTTTTAAATGCAAATCCCTTACACGAACATTGGTTTGTATAAATATTTTAGTTTTATTACTTTGTGGCTGTTCCTTTAGTCGCAAAACATGTTAACGACACAACAGGCTGAATGGCTGGCTGAAAACATGCAGGGGTGTGTGTGTGTTGTTGTGTGCATGCTTAGTTTTGTTGGCGGTGTTGGCGTCAATGGCATAAGCCATTATAATTGTGGTAACACCAACGATTGCCAGTTGCAGACAACATCGAGAGAATATTAAATATGCCATGCATAGTATGGAAATTATGCAGGGTGACCAGCTCATTTACAATTTAGATTGCCAATTGCAATATGCCCTGAGTGCAAATAAATTATGTTGGAAATCTGTGTTCTAAAGATTTTGCTTAAATAAAATTCCCAGCAAATTCTCATCGAGAAGGCTAATTTCAATCACTGGGCAGTTGTAAAACGTATTTTTCGATATAGAAAATATTAAATTAAATCCCACTATGGAAATATGACTTATCGAATTCTTTAAAGAAGTTTTAAAGGTAATCGTTTGTATATTGAATATAAATTTGTACGTACACTTGCGACATTTACATTTTTTTCATTTTGTAATCTACAAGACACGCGCTTTTAGAGATGCTTTTAAAGTTCCGTATATTCTTACTTAAGCTCCAAATTTTTGGTACTCAAAAAGTAATCACACACTCCCATTCAAATAAAAAAAATCCTGCAGAAGGCTGGCAAAGACAATTAAACATTAAATTAAATTGTACCTAAGGGCTCCGTTTCACTATCCTACACAGTGTTACGATTTGTTAAAAAAGGCATCTCTGCTGATAAAATAGCATGGTGTGGCCTAGAAACGCCAAATTTTTATGACAAGCAAAAGTTTATTTTCACAAAATAACAATTTTCATGCAATCAGAGTTGCTTTTACTCTAATCGGCCAAGAAAAATTACTTTACATGATTTTTGTATGATACCACTGTACCAGCAATGCCATTTTGATGCGATTATTATTACTATCACATTTTTGTGTAAATAAATCGTACAAATATCTAGGATAGTGACACATAACCTGAAATGGATATATTTAATTTGCCTTCCATGAAGGCCAGTCAGACAATCTTGCCAGTTGAAGAAGATGGTCAGCCCATTTTTGCGCATTTTGCTAAGTCAAAGTGTAAACTTTAAACTTTTATGCCAAGCAAATAGCAATGCAATGCATTGCGTTAAGATTTTCGGTTTCAACGAAAATCGCAAACGACATCATCATAATATATTTGCACAAGTTGCAGCGAAACTTGCGAATCAAGTTGGCGTAGGCTGTATTAGCATGATGACGGTGGTTATTGTGTTGATTTGGAAACGTGCATACGTACGACTGTATACATGAAATATGGTCGTTTTGGTTCTTATGGACCAGATGTGTTTGCATACAAACTTGTTGTTGCAGCTCTGGTTGTTGGTGTTGTTTTATGCATGCTTAAGTGGCACGACAACTGGCACTTATTCCCGCAGAAATATATGATGATAGTGATGAGGGAGAATACCGAAAGAATTGTTGGAGTAACTATGCTGCAAATTTTGCTGTTGTTATTGATGATGAGGATAACACCGATGTGTGTTTGTATCTTCCTTTTTTTGTTGCTGTTGTTATTGTTGTTCTCGTTTTTAGCGATTATAGACTAGTGGCGCTGATGAAGATGACGTTCCTGATGATAGTAGCGTTGGTGCTGGTTCTAGCGGTGGCAGTGGTTGCAATGGTGGCGGCAATACTGCTCTTACGTTGTTCACACATGTATGCTTTCGTGAATGCATGCTTGCATGCATGTGCATATTGTTTGCATATGAAACGTGCTGTTAATGTTACATTGAATTTATATGCATGACATTCGTCGTTTATTTGTTTTCCCAACACAGCAACCCAAAGTACCAGCCATTACTAGGCAGCCAGCATAACATTCGCATTTAAATACACCAAACACCGACTGTGGTCGTCACTACCAACACAACCAAGTACAGCCATCCCCACCTTAAAAAGTAGCTTAAAAAGTAAATTTTTTTTCCTCAAACGCCAGTAGTGGAATATCAAAATAACTGGATGGCTTCTATGTTAGAATTTCTAGAGCAAGTTAAACTTGCAAGGAACAATTGCTTTATATCTAATAATAAACCCTGATCTTGTTTTGGCGAAATTGGCAAAAACTATACTTTACTTTGTATTGTTTATTCTCTGCTTTCGCTTTTAATCCCGTAATGGCACTACACTAGTACCTACACGAGTTATAACAATTCTGAATCTATTGTTAACACATTTCTGCCATAAAAAGCATCTCCAGCTTAGCATACGAAACTAAATAAAAGAATAAAAAGACAAATAATACCGACAATCCTTATTGTTACGTGTGCACTACTGCCGACGCTGTTCCTTGGACAAAACGTGGTTGCATGCATCTGATAAAGCACACTTGTGCTACACAAGCAAACTAACTGCTAACATGAGTAACTACGACGAAGACTACTACAAACTGCTGCTGAATGCACCTACACGTACCGCATTCAGAAATGCTGCACTCTTACATACTTAAAATATTGTTTGCAACACACTACTAGTTTGTTTAACAATTACGTGGCTGCCATATGTATGCTGATTGCATGGATCTCTGAAGGATTTATTTAAATTTTCCAAATGCGTTGTTCATGTTTTCTGTCCTTCTTGCAGTTTGGATTTCATCTGCCGATTTTATATTTATTTTCTCTACGTATGGCATACGAAACTTAAACAATACATTCATGCTGAAAATACATTGATGATGTTGTCTGAAATCTTAAGTCTCTCCTAAGTACTGCGTTCAATGAAAACGGGTGTTACATATCGGCCTCTTTGCTAGCAATACTATTAATTGACGAAAATACTCGAATATAGATTTTCAAGATGGAGTCTACTTTAAGGACTCATTTCTAGAAAAGTGAGTTAATTTTTTATGGTGTAGTTGAAAATTGTACTGAATCAGTTGCCAGACAAATTTACATTTATTAAAAAAAATTATGCTCACTATATATGTATATAATCGTTAAACTTTGAAAACGTCCGTTTGTATATTTTAGAATGAAAAACTTGCGTTTTTATTACTCTTGTATATTTATTTTATGTTTTCAAATGCTTAAAATATAATTTTTCTAATAATAAAGACAAAAAAATTTTTACGAGATTTGGGGTATATTTTAATTTTTGATAAGGGTTTCCCCTTTGCCTTTTTGGCCAAAAATAGTCAAATTTTCAAAGCGTCGATTTGTGTATTTTTGAATGAAAAACTTGCGTTTTTATTGCTCTTGTATATTTATTTTATGTTTTCAAATGCTTAAAATATATTTTTTTTAATAATAAAGACAAAAAAAATTTTACGAGATTTGAGGTATATTTTAATTTTTGATAAGGGTTTCCCCTTTGCCTTTTTGGCCAAAAATCGTCAAATTTTGAAAACGTCCGTTTGTGTATTTTTGAATGAAAAACTTGCGTTTTTATTGCTCTTGTATCTTGATTTTATGTTTTTGAATGTTTAAAATATATTTTTGTTAAAAGTAACGGGAAATTTTTTTTTTCGACATTTGGTATAAATTTCAATTTTTGATAAGGTTTCCCCCTTTGCATTTTTGGGCAAAAATCTTTAAACTTTGAAGACATTCGTTTTTGTATTTTTCTTTATTTATCTTTTCAAATGTTTAAAATATATATATATATATATGTATGTATATATATATATGTATATTATGTATGCATATATAACTCTTATTATCTTATATATTGAGTAATGAATTAAATAAAAAATAGTTGATAAAGGATATACAAAGAAAAGGATATATTTTAATTTTTCTTTTTGTATTTTAAAATTATTTATCAGGAAAATAATTTAGGAAAGTATTTTCCATCTCGCTGATGGTTAGTATTAGGATGATAAAAGCCACTTGCTATTCTTTTTTGATGGGGATTTGATTATAAAAAATAATAAAACAAAAACGTCTAAATGATTTACCATAAGTGGTTCAGTTTGTATGGAGAAGGGACTTCGAACCACAAAAATAAGAAAACTCTCATTTATTCTCGATTACCTTTTGAAAGTAAAAAAGGGAGGCTCGCTAATCAGTCCAGATTTTATCTATATTTTTAATTCAGATAATTGTAATCCCAAAAAATGTTTTGCACTTCGTAACAAGTTATGAATTGAGCCAACTGAACGATTAAAAAGAATAATTTAAAAACCTTTGAGATCAGCAAAATGTATAATAAATATTACGTTAATAAAATAAAAATTATATGAATACGAATAAAAAAATTTTTTTAAGGTAAACATTTTCGAAAATATGGCATCGCCAAATACAAATTTCATAGATCGGAAAAGCCATTTAAAAGCCACATGCTCCTACGTGTGATTTATAGCCAAATTAGGAGGAAGAAGTAAATAGTTTTCATTGCAAATGTGTGTTTGCAGACTTTTTAATTATTTATTTTTACTTTCCCAGCGAAATAGTGACACGGAATTACAGCGCCAGTTTAACAACATTGTCACTTAAACATTTTTCCAATAATTAACACATGAAGTGAGGATTGAACCAATCACATTCGTCATCTGCACTTGATCAAACTACTAGCTGGCTCAGTTAACAACTGAATTAAAGATTTAAGGCATAAGCGAAGCCCAGTGCCCATTTCCATTTAGTAAATTATTTAAATTCCTATTCAGTATTCAAATTTTTCCGTATTCAGTCGGTTCAAGTTTATTTTTATAAAAATTTTGTATAAGTTATTATTTAAATAATTAATTTAATTAAAAAAAATAATAAAATTTTTACAAGTGAGTTATTTCAAAATAAAATTGAAGAGATCAGCCTAAAAACAATTTTAAAATTCTTTTAATTTACATTCGAAAACTGGTCCATAGATGACAGTCCATAGATGACATAGATGTGCAATGCGTGGGCTTAAATTAGAATACGAATACAAGCGACAGTGCGAAATTTGGTTTCATCGTTTTGCGTAACAAACAATAAAATTAAATTCTATTAGCGAGCATTGAAAGCCATTCAAAACCATTCAAACCCGGTTGTTCAACAAACATCTGTCAGCAATACAAATACAGAATCTAGCTCAGCACCAGCTACTCAGGCGAGCGCACGTCTACAGTCGCATACACGTATTTTTTCCACTTAACAATATTTTGTTAGCAAAGATTAATGTGCAAAATTAAATATTCAAGGTTCGCTGAAGTGCATAAAAAATGTACATAAATATTTTGCGTTAAATTTTTGTTTTTAAGAAAAGCAAATTTTTTTTTTTTTTTCTTTTGAAAATGCATATTGGGTGGTCACTCCAACACTTTGTAGCATCATATTTGCATACAAAAATTAAAATTCCAATATATTCGTAAGCTAGATTTTTATTTAGTGCAGTCAGTGTACTTGTCTTTAAATGAGTGATTGAGCGCACAAATGTGTGGCACACAAAAGCCACTTCCTCTAAAATGAATTGAGTGAAAATATATGGAATCATCGGGAGATTTCCAAACCATTTACAAGTCTAGCATTGACACTTGAGTGTGTGGTGTAGTGAAAACGTGCCGAAACCAGCAAGTGTATGCATAAATGTATAGAAAATCGTTAAAGGTGACAGATTATGCAGATTTTCAATATGTGTTTTTCAAGGTATTCATACGATTAATAATAATTTCGAGAATGCATTCGTTTACAAACTCACTTACATATAAAAAAAAAATCTAGTGAAAAAGGAATGGAAGTGTAAATTTTGTTTAAGGCAAAAATATCATTAAACTTTTCAAATAATTAGCTGTCAGCACACAAACAAACAAACAAACTTTTGATAAAAAGTATTATATAGAAAAAATTTTAGGTAACAACATGAACAATTAATAGCAACGATTTCTAAATTGAAAAAAAAATATATGGTTTCATTGAAAAGCCATTAACGATTCGAAATTGCTTTAGTTTTATATTATTTATGGAATTTTCAAAAGAATTGTTTTTTTTCTTGAACAATTTCTAGATCGATTATTGATTGGTCTGGTGCAAAGCTCTTTGCCTCGACACCAGTTGAGTGGAAAGTTTACTGAGATCTGTTGTTAACAAATCAACATTCCTTACTTTGCCCCCTTTCATCTAAAAACTGTGCCATTCATTATATGTATGTTCTTTGTAAAATCCTCCACAGATGAACCAGCAAAGGTTTCTAAGATTATTTTCTAAGAGAAACTCTGTCAAATATATCAATATTTAAAGCAACGCTTAAAAACATTCCTTTGCCTCTGGGCCATCTGCTGAAAGAGGAGTTTCAGCCACAAATTTGATAGCTGTGAATATGTATAAGCCGCTCCATAGAAAGTGTTAAGCATGCCTGCAAGTAATCAAATATTTGGCACTTTTCTTCTTTAATTTTCTCACCGTGCTCACATTTCCTTTCTGCTATCTGTTTTCTGTCCCTCTCTATTGTAAAATGGCACTTTTGTAAATTATTTTGATTTTAAAAATTTATTTAATATTTTTTTTTTTTTTTGAAAATTATTTTCAATTATTAATAAAATAAAACCCTTTGTCATGTCACCAGCGACATGCCGCGAGTCACAGCCAAAGCATATAACTTGATTTTAAAACAATACAGGGATTAAAATAATAATTTTAAATGCGGCAATTATTACTACATTTCCTTCAATCGAATTGTAAAAAACCTGAAAAAAAAGACACGAAGAACTCAAATGTTTCAATTAATTCGTGTAGTTTTTATTGATCAAAAGGTATGAAAGTGTAAGCAAATCATGGATAAAAAATATTATAAACCCACTGCATAGACAGACATAAAATAAAAATAATGCGGCCACTTGTGCAATCACATAAAACACATAAAAAACGATTCGTGCCGTCCACATTTTGCCAAGTAGCATACTAAGCCACCTTAAACAACACCCGTTTCTTCAGCCAATAAAAAACTAAATAAGAAGAGAATAAACAAGTGAAAATGAATGTGTACAGCACAGAGTGCATTGAGGGTCCAGTCTCGGTGTGCCTCTGAACATAAATGAATGTTTTGCAAACTCCATACACACATAAGAGAATACTTTTTGCCACTTTAAGCTTAAAATTAATTAAGATTACCCCACTATTAATTTTCCACAGATGTTTTAATATAAAACTTTGTAGTGCAAAACTGTGTAAGAAGAAATTCAAAATCCATTTATTTTAAAAGGGAAAACTCGAAATATATAGCCCGATCTAATTCCTCAACTGGTGCGATATTTTATTCAACGTTCTTCCAGCTGCCTTTGGGAGTCTTTCTAATTAAACTAACATTAACACAATCTGCTCTAGTAACCCATTACAGGCCCCGCTCAGGATACACCCAACACACTAAAGCTACCAGCAGAGGCATTCAAGGTGAGCCTCTATGTATTCTTTGGCTGATTGCAATGAGGCTGAAGCCGGCTTAAGTACAAACAAAATTTACAAAAATACTCGTATAAGAAAAAATTAAAAGGTTTCCTAAAAAAACGGTCAGGAAAAAATCGTTTGTACTATTAAAATGCTCAACACTGAAAGTCTGCAAAAATATAAATGAATATAAAATAATATTGTAATCGAGAAAATCAAAAAACAATTCCCTAAAGCTTTCACAAAGACTTTACAATTGAATATACAAAACGCATTATATTAAATGGAATAAAAAAACAGGAAAACTGCTACAAAAAAGCAGAGAAATGAAACACCGTTCATAAACTTGCGATTCGAGCTTGAAACGATATGAAACGATACCACGCCATACAACACTTGAAACAAGGAGTTACCGCAACCCTTTTGCTTTTTCATATACTTATACTGCTTTGAAGCATGGTTGTAGTAGCTGAGGACTGCCAAAAACAGCATGCGACACTTGGGGGCACATACAGTAAGCATTGTTTGGAAAGATGGGTGACTTTGAATGGATTTGCAATAATATGGATACACAGTGCTTTCAATATTAGCCAGTGGCCATGGATGAATGTTTTTGTTTAACCAGGTTACTATGGATGTTTGTGTTCATTACAGGGCCAAGTAACTAGAGGGCAAACGGATAGTCGAATATTTGGTAACAAAAAATCATTTACAACAACAAGCAATTTTTAAAATAATCCTATACATTCACAGTTGTGAAAATATTTTAAACGAAAATAAACAGGAACATTCAAAGTTGATCTTAAATACGAGGGTTGTATGAATTAGTTAAAAGTATATAAGTTTATACCAGATTACCAATTTAGAACCAGTTTGAGAGGTGGATTATCGAACTGGCAATAATTAATTTAATGTTCGGGTCAAGAAATATATAGAAAAATAGTTGATTAGAAAGAGGATATATTTTCAATTACAACTGCAGGAAAGATAAGCTGTAATACTTTACTACCGAGAATACCGTACTAATCTATGCCATACCTGGCACGAAATATATCGATTTAATAATCCAACACGACATTGGTTGAGTGCCAATACTACCATTCTACTTAGTAGTTTGCGTTAAGATTCGCCTAATGTTTCCTTTAACGAATTCAAAGAAACCGAGAAACGGAAATAGGCTTGGCGAAAATTCAATTAAAATATAAAAAAAATTTTAAAATTTTCCTCAAATCGACATTGTAATAAATGTTTGACAAAATTTTGTTTTTAAAAATATTTTTCTCTTGCAAAGAAAACTACCGCACAAAGAGAATCTCTTCTCTGGTCACAGTGCAAAGAACGCTTAACTTAACTCCGCCCACACAAGATATTCACTTTAAGATATTCAGTCAAAGGCTTAGGTTGATAAATGGCGATCATTGAAATTCGCTCGCTTAGGCCGTTAGGCATGACAAGCACTCTTAAACATTTCCCACATCATAAATCCTGATCGTTTCACTTACATATGAAATAATATGGTAAAGAAAAAGATTAAAAACATGCCAATAAGTTTTATAGAAAAAATAATAGGAAATATAAAAAGCAGATTTTAAGCTTAAAAAATGTCTTGCAAAACAACACAAAGGGGTGAATACCATAAAAGTTTTAAACTAATTGGCAAGGATTAAAGAATTGCACAATTTTTGGAAATAAATATTGCATGCTTTTTAACATTATGCGCATTTTGGAGCTCTTTGATATGATATTTTGTATTTCTTGTGAACACATTCAAGAAATTTTAAGCGCCTAAGATTTTTCATTTATTTGCCTTTTCATATTTTCCGTATAGCCCTCCTACGCTCTTCTGAATTTTCAATTCTCTGTAATCAGAATATGTATGCACCATCTAGTAAGTACTAAATTTTCGTTGCAACAGTAACAAACTCACACATTTGTTTTATATCGCAAATAATAACAACAACAAGACGTATCGGCATACAACACAATTTCACACACAAACACACACATATAAGAAATTGCAACACCAATAACAAAAATAAAAAATGATGGCAACATAATACATTGGAAGAGCGACAGCAGTTGGCAATGGTCCGTGCGGCGCCAGTTGTGTCATATTTTTGTGGAATGTGCTGCTGTTACTGCTCACTGCTTCACTACCACACCAGCGCATATACACTTACACTACCACTCACACTGAAATAATTGCTCGGCTGCAACAATCAAAAACCATGCCACCACAATCATGGGCTTTTGCGAACGCCAAAGTCATAGCCAACCAGTCATGGTTAACATTTAAACCATATTTCCTCTATTATGTATGTGTATGCATGTATGTGTGCCAACATGCACTAGTATGAGTGCCAGTATTTGTTGGAATAATCTCATAACAAGGAACAAAGTTTGAAAAAAAGAATAAAGAAATTAAATAAAGAAAATAAAACAAGTAGAATTTTAACTTAATTTCTAAACGATGAAAACGAATTAAAAATTCGCTGCTTAACACGATTCCAATTTTGTACCGGAACAGATTTGCTATAATCCCAGATACTCTTTTTTTTGATTTTCATTTTTAATTTAATAGAATTTAGAATTCATTTCCGGCTTTCAAAAAATAATCAATCCAACGTTTCTGTACGAGTATTTCCACACTAAATTTAACAGAATAACTCAAGTTTTCAAGTACAACATCCATCTGCATTACTCTTGGAAATTTCTAAAATTTTCTTCTTTAATTTAACCAAAGATTTCTTGGAACTTACAGAACTACTTATGTTGAATATCCATGTAAACTAAATTTTTGGAATTCTTTCTCATATGGAAATCCTTTCTCTGCAACGAGGCCATTTGGCTTCAGACAGTATGACAATAAAATAGTAATGCCATTACAAAAAAGGAATCAAAATACTGGAAAATAATTCTACGACTAGAAATTCGTCTGACCTAAAAGAATTTTAAATTAAAATATCAAAATATTTCTTTTGCCTAATGATCATTCGGCAGGACCTCCAGAGCGAGTATACACATATTAATTACATGCAAGTACAATATGAATTATTTTATTGTATCTGTTTAATGGAAACTGTAGAGCATAAAAAAATTCATAATAATCAGAAGCTTTTTAAGCCATATTTGGCTTCGCTTTGCCATACAACAAATGTGCACGGTTTAATACCTTTGATTAGCAGATCAAGTGGAAGTAAAGGAAAAAGTTAAAAATAAAAAAAAAATATAATACTGAAAACTTAAATGCAGCACCACACATCGACAGCAACATCAGCACTGGTGGGAGCACAATAATTCCACTCTAAAGCCTGCTTTGTTGGCAAAAGTTCATGCAAAATAAGCAGTGGGCGCATTTGAGAACAAAAAAAATTCATTTCTTTTGTATTTCTTAGTTTAATTTTCATATTTGTTATTTTCTTTTGTTTTCGTAACCATATAACAAATGCCGCATGTTGCACTTATCAAAGTCGCATACGAACATAGATATTGTTGCAACACAACAAATGTGGCTGTCCGTTTTATTCTTTAGCATTTCATCTGTGCTCGTATCCTATCCAATCCTTCGCTAAAAAGAATGTGGCTGGCTGGCTGGCTGGCTGGCTGGCTGGCTGTCTGCATGGCTATTGCTTTGTGTTAGAGAAAAGTACGGCCGTAATGACGATGGCGGCTTTTTTGTAAAATTTTCAAAAGAAGCTAAAAAAAAAGATCCTCCTCATCGGCGTTATCCATATCTACTTATACACATCCTCACAAAATCATTGAAAATTTGCAATGCTTATGAGATTTACTACGTTGTTGCAGGCAAGTCAGCACGTTCTTTATACAACCGCAACTACAATATCCGCAGCAACAAACAACATTATCGTCTTGGAGTTGCACAACTGTTGCCGCAATATATGCCTTTTAGGTTGTGGTTTTATAAGTAGATGAATAATTTAAAACAAGTGATGATTTGGATTATCCCAACCCTACACATTTCGGAATTAGCATTAAAATATCAATTGCTAATTTGTATTTTTTTATTTTGTAAACACAAACGCTCCCTCTTACGAAAGCTTTCTGATTCGATTTTAGTTGCCGTCTTGCTGGAGACAATGGATAATGAGATCTACTCACTAATCCAAACGAGTAACGAACCTCAGCAATAACAACTAACTCCTGTGTTCTTTGTAGCTTCGCTTCGTTTCGCTGTGTTTAATATTTATTTTTATTCATTAAGGCGGTGTGTGAGTTCCTTACAAATGCAGTTACAACAGCATGCCCGCATAAGTTATATTTTCTGGAATGATTACATTACGTCTGCATCGCATCTCTAAGTATGTTGTATAATCTAAAGTTACTGCGACTCAAACTGATAAATATTTATCTATTTGCATTGGCCTGCCTTTTAGTTTTTTTTTTCTGTATTTTTATTGTTGTTGTGAAGAATGTATCTTTGATTATTTGATGATTTGCTAGGATTTCTTTCAAAGATTTCATTTTACAATTTGCAAATCAATTGTCCAGTTTCGATGGCATTTTTATGCATAACACCACATTTTCATCCATAACACATGGAACAATGGAGTTGTATAATCTGAAAGTTGTTACGAAGAAATAAGCAATTAGCATAGCACATTGGAAGCATGGCGATACGTGTAAAGGGTATTACGTTGGCTGGTGTTTTGAAATTTCATTTGTTTCTATTTTTCTACATAAAATTTAATATGAAGTAAATTAAACTTTCAGAATCAAAAGAAATTCCTCCCAACAATGACAGCTAATCAGCAATGTCAGTAAGAATGCATATGTGACGGGCACATATCTTTCGTTAACATTTTTCCAACACACACAGCTAACAACTACAATACACTCGCTTGTATTTGGTAGGCAGAGTTAATATTAAACTTTTAACCAAATTCTTTCATAATATTTTTCGGTCTTCTAGTCGAAAGGAATTAAGTCTTCTTTCTTTTTATTACGAGGTTTTATTACAATATCCAATGCAGAACCAAATATTTTTATTCGCCTTTCAGTAAATAGTAAAATGTAAATAAACTGCTTTACTATAAATTTAAGCTAATTTCAACACAATGTTTTTCCTGGTTGTCTTTTGCTACTTTAATATTATACTGCCGGCTGCCGTTTGTACTGAGCAGTATGGTAATTTTAGGTAATGCGTCCCTTTACATTTTAAATTAGATTTCTCCATTAAAAATTGGACGCAACTGTCCTTAATATGCATTTCATGTGCTTCTTCAGATATGGAACCGCATTCCAAATTCACATAAAGATAAACGATGGAGCTTTTGCACTTTTGCAAGTGCTGTTTAAAATTAATTTAACATAAATGTAAAGCTGCATTGTTATGTTTTAACTTAAATGTTGTCATGTTATGTGAAACACCGTCTTATGTCCAATTTTGCATAAAATCGGAATTTGTTTTAACTTTTACTGCAAAGTATTACGAGTATTACTATTCTTATAGGAGTGCCGTCTCGTGTATAATTCTTTCTGGGCTCAAAATGATTGATTATACTTCTGTATACATACTTGCCTGAATAGAATAATTCTTGTAAAATTTTGCCTAACAATTATATTATTAGCAGACTTAAGGAGAAATCCCTTAAAAAACAAAATGAAAATGCCGAAATGTCTATGTCCAACAGTTTTAAAATTTTTGGAAGCAGATTTTTAGTCACCGCTTTTTGCTTTAGGAATCAGTAGCAATTCGCCCAGGAGTGTCGAGAGTGAATAAAAATTATACAAGTTATAGCGAAGTACTATCAGTTTAATTAAATTGCAGTTTTCGCTAAAAACATGAAACTTTTTATACGAGGTGTTATAACAGTTAATTTTTATTAAGGTCACAAAAAATGTAAACAAAATGCAAAATATAATAAATACGTTACCAATAACAATTGAAATATTGCTTATCTTATCATTAAAACCACGTTCTCACACTAATTGTAAATAAATTTTAGGTACACGTGCACTTTATTATAAATATAATAAGAGGAAATAAATATATTGCATGCTAAACTAAAACTATTGAAGCTTCAACAAAAATAAAACCATTTCATTCATAAAATCTTTTCAACACACAACTTGACATAAAAAAAAAAGTGAAAATGGTGGAGGAAGAGAGTATAATAACGAACATCAACGAACCGGGATACATGATAGAAATATTTTAAGCAAGTTGTATACAAACCTAATACAACTCGAACAAGCATCATTATATGCTTGCAAAAGCAATTTTTAGTTCGTTGATGTATACGGTGTTGCCAGCAGAGCACTATCTACAAACTAAAGTTCCAAAACCGCAGTGATTCGTAGAGCATATAGTGAATCGGAGCCTTTTTTCTTTTAACAATTTACATTCTTCTTGCATATTTCTGTTCAATATTTTTTGCATATTTTTCGTACTTTTTAAAATACTTTTTTTAAACAGTGAGTTCTCTAATAACTTCGGTAATGGAAATAAATTTAATAAATACATAAAGATATGTAATTCTGTCAGTAGCAAATTATACCAGCGTACCCAGTTATTTGAGTGATTGCTGTAAAAGTAGTTAACATAATTTTTTAATATTTTTTATTGTATATTCTCTATATACATATACATATCTATCGGTATTGGAAATCATACATTGTTTATTTTATTACAAATTAATCTGCAGAACAGTTAAGTTTTTTATATAATAAATAATTATATACAAAATGCCACTCGGTTTGTTTATCTCACATGAAGGTGTACCTATATCGTATAAGTAAGAGCCCCACTGCCTCTGTGTTTCTTCTCCACACCATACCATTAATGTGAAATTGCCAACTTTAACAAACTTTACAGAAACAGTATTGGATTTATGCAGCCTATATAATCGATATATTTTGTCTGTACTTAATACATAACACATTACAATCTACCTCGCCTCATTGCATTATTAATTCGAAACCTATTAAAAACCTGGCTGCGTGCTTAAGTTGCTTCAGTTTCCTTAATATTATCCATCTCAAACAATAATAATTACAGCTACCTCATCATACTTCTACTTTCTAATATTTTTTGCCGATCGTACTTGCAATTGTAAAAGCTATAGTAAATATTTCTGCTCTTACAGTTTTGATAACACTGTTAGCAGGCGCCAAGGAAAAAATCAACAACATGCTTATGGATGTGTGTGTACACATGCATATGACCATGCATATACATATATAACATTGCAATATGCATACGAGCTTGCTATTTTCAAGATGCCATTTGTTGAGTCATCCCAAACCACCTCAGACATGTTTTGTCAATTCTGCTTTTGCCAGTGTTTTTCTAGTGTGGGTGTTTCTAATCAAGAGGAAGTAGCAGATACTCTCTGTGTGGTTAACATTCGGTATTATGTTGATGTTTGATCAATCAGTCGTTTATCAGAACACGTTGCAATCAGACCGAACTTTTTCTTTTCTACTTTTTTTTTTCGATTTTGCCGGGTCAGACAACATTGTGGAAAAGTATACACAACATTAGTTGTATAGTCGTGAGAGAAAACATTTCAGTCCGTTAACGACTACAAACGCTGGCGGATGTAGACAGCGCGTTTAAATAAAATATAGAAAAACACATGTTCTTCTGGAAAAATTAAGAAAAATAGCAAAATAAATTTCGCAAATAAAATATTTTCTTAAAAAAAAGTTTACGCAAAATTACAATATTATCAGTGCAGAATTCATGCGAAGAGAAAAATATTTAAATATTATGAATTTATTATGTACCAACAAAACAAAGTGTGGTGTTTGAGATATTTAAAAGTAAACAACTTTTAACAATTATATTACATAAATATTTTTTACATTGTGCAAGCGAACTTCACCGCCTCTATTTTCTGGATTACGCGCTATTTTCTATTTATGATATAAACAAACAACAAAATTCCAATTAAATAAAAAATAAAATTTTTATTTTACTTTTACAAAAAAAAAAAAAAAAACCAAAAAGGGGAAAAAAGAAAAGAAAAGAAAGATTTTCATTCAAAAACCGTTTAACCTGGGATTATTTGTTAAACGCTCACCATTAACTATTGTCCAGTACCTCGCTTAAATATGGCTGCTGATATGACGAGTTCAACAACTGCTTCGGCGGAAAACCTGTACATGCATTTAAATGCTTCTGAATTGTCAGCTATTATAATGAAAGGTAAGTGGCATCATTTTTCCTCTATAATATTTTTCTTCAATTAGTTTATAGTATGTATATAAATTGTAATAATTCACATCAAACCAATGCAGAGTTGTGGAAGGGTGCAAACCTTCACATCAAAAATAAAAGCTTGGAAGTTCCTAAATTATATAGTACATAACTTTCATTGTATTTCGAATTGTTGTATTTATTACTAATGTGCATGCATGAATCTTATTAAAGGATGGGAAGGCATTCGAGCTCTGACCTTTTAAAATTTTTATAGCAAACAGTTTAATGTTAAAGAGCTGCGTACAGATTTAAAAAATTTCTCTTTGAATACAAATTTATGAAAAAAAATTTGTCTTTATTTTAATTATGTTAACCTAAAGGTTCACCAGAAAAAAAAATATAATAAAATCAGAAATAAACAGTTTGTCTATCTTTATAATTACAATAACGCACAACTACATTTTATATCATTAAGTTATTCCATTGCCGCCGGTATCTGCTCCAACTTTTATGCTTTTCCCTCTTTCACAATTTAGCCCAGAGACAAGAAAACTTGAAACTATATGCTGAATTTAAATAATAAATATGGTCATAAATGTTAAATCTGAATAAATCATTAATCAAATTTAAGCAATTATATAAAACAATCTACATGCATAAATAAATTTAATTAAAATAAATCCCATTCCAACACCTGTTTGTTACTTAAGCCGAAAAATAAAATATTTAAAATACAGTAATAAACACCTACTTGGCAAGAAGTTGTTATAGGAATAATAAAAAATCAACGAGCAAATAGCAATTTTACGGGCGCAATGAAAAAACGAGAACATTAAATGTCTGTTATTATTTCTTAAAAGGTAGAAATATAAATCAAATCTATAAAAGATTACCGAAAAGAGATTTGAGGGAAAAAGTTTGCGAAAAATGCTATTGCAATAAACATACCTCCGATATCATAACGTTGCTTGCTATAATTTATAATTTATACAATACTGAACAGTATATAGAAAATATTGGCAGTTTTCTCGTGTTCTCGATTGGTAATAAAAAATACTTCTTGAAAGCTAGAGATAATTTTCAACCACTGCAGGCTAAACGAGCACAGGACTTTAAATGCCGTTACGTGTTATTGTAGCTCGATAGTACAAATGGGTGGCATGCATTGTTCCTCTTATTTAAGGAAATATAATTAATTATTTAAAATAGACTTGCAACATATTTCTATTAATTTATATATATTTTAATTTTATGCTGGTATCTGCTGATAAATAAAGTAATATAAATTTGAAAATGCTTACTTTTGGTGCTCACTGTGCCTGCTTTTAAAAATAGCCTAAATTAGCCTAAGTGAGCCAGAGCTACAGCGGTGAAAGCATAGCCTTGTAGCCGTTTTGCCGTTTTTGTGTTCACACATCATTGGCAGTTATCGCCGCCTTCATTGTTATAATGAATATTGCGAACAGTCTAATTGAAAGCTTACACATTTTCATCGAAACTCCTTTAGCTCAACAGACTGTACGTATAATTTATTTTCAGCTTTTGTATTTATTATTAACACAACCCAAAATAAGAACGAGCTGAGCTCTTTTTTTCTTATTAATTTCTTTTAACACGCTCATAAATACAAATGGACTTGCATGACATTAAATTAAATTCAATTTTGTTTTAAAACGTTGAATGAACTTAACTTTAATAAAATATAATACAAATTAAGAAACAACATCACATCGCATCGCATCGCATCAAGTCAAGCCTTATATTTTGCATTGTGTTTTGCGCATTATTCCAAAAGTTTTTATATTTTTTAACATGACCTTTAAAAGTTTAAAAGCCTATTCCTCAGATAAATGCAAAAAAAAAAGAAGAAAAAAAAGGGAAAACATAAAAATTTGCCTTTTAGCATTTTTAAAGAAAGTAAAAATGTAGTTTCAGGCCTAAGACAGCTTGTAAAGGTTTGTTTTAATTAAAAGCAAGCAAAAACTCGCCTTCTTTTCGCTGATTTATTGAAATTCGATAAGTCAATGTTCCAATTAATTTAATTTAATTTTTCTTTTTTTTTGGAATTGCTTGTTGTTGTTGTTCCTTTTTTTTTTTTTTTGAAATTCAGTAGGCAACAAAAGCTTTATCAAATACAAAAAGATTTCAAGAAATGTGTTAAAAATTCAATACATCAGAAATTGTGTATTTATTTTGCATTTCATTCGTTTGACTGGGATTGTTTGTATAAATTACACATGCAAAAATAGTGTCAACAGGTGTCAGCTAATAACTTGAAACTGAAATCGGCATGAACGAGAAAAAACAAATATTCAAACTCTTTTTCCTTATGTATGTATGTATGGGCGCATACGCATACACACACGTATGTACGCATGTATACGAGCGTGTATTATGTAGGTTTGTATACTAATTAAGCTAATACATTTCGCCATTTATTAAATACTTTTGCTTTTGGTGCTTAAATTTTTTATTTGTTTTGACGTCTCTTTAACTTTTGCTGGTGTCTTTAATTGGCAACAACACTAAAATATACATTTCAATTTTTAAAAAGTTGTTTAACTTATTTACCCAACTTGAAACATGTCAAATTATGTTTATGTATGCACGTACATACGTACTTTAAATATTCCAGCCAAAAGATTATCGTTGTTGTCATGTAAGCACACTTGAAAATTAATTCAAAATTCAGACACGCTCTTCATATTTCTTGACAGAATCAAATTTTTAGAATTTGATATAACTTACGTACGATATCTATTTCTTATTGAATGTAGTGCATGTCTTCAAGTTAAGTACGACACATATTTTAATATTTAAAATAGTAAGAGAAAATAGTAAGAAAAAATTTTAAACAATTAATTTTTAGTGACTTTTTAGTGTTTTCTTTCAAAAAGGATATTTTAAATTGAACTTCTTTTCCTGGTTAAAATTTGCATTTGCCAAGCCTGTTGCTTTATTGCAAGCCTAAATTAAGTTTTCGCTAATTAGACAAAGCTGACAATATCTTTATTAGTGATCCAGCTTTCCACTTTAGCTTAAAGTTTTCCGAAACGTTGCTTGACAATTTGAGGCCAAAAAATTAGTAGAAAGTCGCTTGATTTTTACACTAAAAAGCTTTAGGTGTCTCTTCACAATGCAATGAAAAAATTCTTTATAAAAAATCTAATGATATAATGTAAGTCATTCGCCCTCTTACCCTTCTTAAAAAAGTATTGTAAATTTAAAATTGAGCAGCCGACCTACAATGTCCCAAAGGATATTCACTAACTTTTTTTTCAACAATCCACAAAATATGATTAATTTGTTGACTGTTTAGTCCTGCCTTCTCCTATAACGAAGGCAATGTTAAAACATCTAGATAAACTTTCCCGACCGTCTCTTCTCAATTACGTACATATAAATAATTATAAAATTGAAAAAAAAACTCCTTTTCCAAAACAGATGGCGCCAAAATTCACACACACACACAACACACTATTGCTAGAAAAATTTACACTTTAACAAATTATGCTCTCTATTACCCCAAGAAGGGAAACAAAACACAGATGATATAAAAAGCACAATGAAAAACTTTTTCCTAAAAAAAAAAAAAAAAATAGAAAAAAGAAAATAAGAAAAATAAAATGGTAAAATGGTAAAATGATAATAATAAGGAATTGGCAAAATTTAAACGAGCAAAAAATTTATAGACAGACTGACGTTTTCACAATTTTACTGCTGTTGTTTTTGCTTCACTCATTCCACAAATGAACAACAACAATATGCTGCTGGAACAGCATGAGTATTTAAACAACAATCTGGCTCAAAGCCTTGGGGTGTTATTGGTGGTGACACCCAATAAGGGATAAAGCTGCTGCCGCTATACATTCCTTATACGTACCTATAAAAAGTTAAATAAAAATATTGTTATGTAAAATACACACACAGACACACAGACACACATGCATGAAAAATCCAGTTGACAAAATGAAAATGAGAAAAAAATAAAAAAGAAAAAATCACTAAACAAGATGACACAGCTGTGTGTCATAAATGTGGGTTTTTATGAAACGGAAAACCCAGAAATAACTCAGAGCATCAGAAAGTGGGTGGTTAACTGGGGTTACACCTAACCATGCACACACACATACACGCACAAACGCATACACTTATATATGGAATATTGTGTTTAATGTGCGTCTCAAGTAGAATAAGGCATGCATACTATTATATTGATGTCATGCTGATACGATTGTCTACGCAAAGAAAAAGGAATCAGAAGGAGGAAAAAGAGGAAAGAAAAATTAAACAGATGAGAGTATAAAAATAAAAAACTAATATGATTGCCATGTGGCGCCATAAAACAATATCGCAATCTTTCTTCATTTATTTTATTTTTTTTTTTCATAAAATTTTGCTGATAATTTTATTGTATTTACTGAAAGAAAAGTTCGAGTAAATCTTTCAATAATTAAAAGAAAACTCATAAAGAGAAATCTTCCTTCTATTATTTCATTTTTACCGTAATACAGATTTTTATAATCGTCATCACTTGTTTGTGATTAATATTTGGTTTTTTCTATGCACATATGGTATGTGTGTGTATGGGGGCAATATTTCTTAGGAAGTGATTAATATTAAATTCTACATTTGAGTTTGAATATAAAAATAGATCAAATATAAATATATTTCAATTTAATCATGCCATCTTGCAAGCACCATTACAAAATTCATCGTTATTTCTTACTGCAGATTCAATTTAAATACGAGGTGTGTCTCCAAAGAAAACATACTATTTTAAAATATTCAAAACTTATGGTAAGAACTTATGGTAAGACATTAAAGCTCCTTTAAAGCTGCTTTAAAGCTGCTTTAATGTATTATTACGTATCATGTTAAAAGATAAAAATATTCAAAAAGCAGCTTTGGGAAAGTGTTGCGCCACAATTGGCAATGTAGCAACTAAAGCGCTAAAATTATTTAACCATCTACTTAAATGCTCATAAATTTCCAAACACGCCTCTATAATAAAAAATAATTTATATATTTCTTTTAATGATGACAGTCAAAGGAAACTTGTGCCAGTTTTAAATAATCAATCAAAACCCACTCATTTAATTGATAATTAAGAGATATAAATACAATAATATTTATGTCTTATATATTTATAAAAGTTGCAAATAAACAAGAAATGAGTCACATTTTCTTTTAATTCCTACATATTGTAAAGTAATGAATTAGAATAGAGAAGTTGAATTTTTTTCACACGAATATATTTCAAACATTTGCTGAATTCCGAAAAAATACAAAATGTGTAAGAGCAATTTAAACTTCTGCAAATTTATACTGTCTAGTTTTCTAATGCGATATAGAATTAATGTACGGAAGTATCTGAACTTTTAATTGTTGTACACTGAAATATCACTTTCGATAAAAGCTGGCAAAAATGCATATATGCACCAATAATTTAAGCAAAGCAATATTAAATAAACATATGAAATGTATGAAAGCTTTTAAAGAAAAGCCTTGTTGACTGCTGTGGTACCAGAGCTTTGTAATGCAGTTAATAACAACAAATCGCCCCTCATTACTGGTGGTCATCTGCCATTAATCCATAGTAAAAACAAGAGGTGTATAATATATAAATATCTCCGACGGACTTTATTTATTTATAATGAATTCTAACTTCCTCCCGCATTTTCCTTTATATAATAATCAAATTAGCGGAGTTAACTAACTGCTACTTTTATAATATCTTCCGCTAACAAATGTGTATGTGTTTCTATTGTCGTCTAAGCTTTCTATTAAAACGGAACAGATGTTTTCATGTTCTCTATATCCTCTTTCATTGATATTGTTCACAGACAAGGGGATAAACAATTTTGGAGCAAATGCGAAAAGCATTTGGTAGTTGTAAAGCTGTAAAATTTATTGTCAAATAAGATTTGGTTGCTCTACAACAGCATTTGTTTATTTTTTGTAAAGCAACAATTTACGTTGTTCGAAATGCTTTCTTGTAACAAAGCAACAGGTTTGGAAAATGCAAGTTTTAAAAAGGAAATGAAGTTCAATTTAAGAACTCCTTTTTGAGGAAAAAAAAAATACTAAAACGTAATTGTTTACGAATTTTTCTAATGTTTTTGCTGTCTCTCTATTTTAAATATTAAAATATAAATTGTAAAGCGCAAAGTATTCTTAAGGCCCTGATTCACTAGCCTATGCAATCGCACGATTCATGAAATTTCCATGACCTGATCATTTCCTTTCTATCTGGACAGCATTTATTTAAAGCAAGTTCCTTAAAAATGATACAATACTGTGGCGTTTGCAGTGTGAATGTTTTAAGTATGTCCGATCTTTTGCGAACTCTTTTATATATTCATTTAAAATTATTGTAAATACGCATAGCGACTATATCTTATTTAAAGCTGTTAAATATCCCTTTATTTTATTTATTTAAATATCCTTTTGTGTCAGTGTAAAAGTCATGTAGTTTTAAAATTACAAGGATAAAGATTTTACAAACGAATACTGCTGTATTTCCCATCCCTGGCTGAATATTAAACTTTATTTTAAGTTTTCTTGTTGCAGCACTTGTAACTTTTTTATTTATTTCTTGTAGTAGCCGTGTCGTAGAAACTCAGATGACTAATAAGCAGATGAGGTTTCCTTTTCTTTTCTTCCTGGTTTTCTTTTTATTTCATACATTTTATGCGAGTACGTGTATGTAAGCACATGTATATGCTTAATGGTGCTTTTTTGGGCTTAATGTCGCATAGCCATCTGTTTTTCCCAAATTAAACTTTAGCCTTAATAAAGTTTTATTATCAAACAACTGCGCTCTAAAGACGCTCCAAAGAATTTAATTAATTTGTAAACACATTTTTGCAGCTTTTCCAAAGGCAACCGACCAACGCTACAACATATTTCATTTAAAACATATCATGTAAATTTTGTTTTCTATATAAAAAAAAATTTAACATGTTTATTAATTATAAAACTTTATAGGAATAATTAGCCATTTTGTAACATTTTCCAGAAACAAAAAAAATATAAATAAACGATTAAAAAAATAATAATAAAAATAAAAAAGCAACAACGACAGCAATGAAATCATGAACAACTGCAAATGTCATGTTGTCGTCCATCATTTAAATTATTGCAAAACCTTTATTGTGTTTTTCCTTATTGAAAACGCTTAACGCATTTTTAATTAATCACATAATGGCGCTTCGAATAATTAATTTCATGTCGTTGTTAGTATAAGTTGGCACCTGATATAATGGGCAGACTTTAATGTTAATGCGGCAAAATTATTAAATTATTATGTTTTATTAGAAAAAATCAAATATTAAAATATGAAAACTGAAATGGAAAAATATATATTCGTATTTAAAAATAGCAATTACAAGTTGAGATAATAAAAACGGATATCCACGCATGCGTATTATACACGCACTTGCCTGCTCATCATTTCGTAACTTCAAGTAAGACTTTTAAAGAAAGCCAACTTTTTCTTTTTTAAAAAAATAATAAAAGTTTATAGCAATTCTTTCATATTATTGGCAATACTTTTTAAAATAATCACGAAATGCACAAGTTCGAGCCCAGTGCTATTGCCAGCTGCAATTCATTTCCCAATATCATCTTAAAATCATGATTCTATAAACGATGAAATAATTCAGGACATTTTTTAAACATTCCCAGTTCAATAGTTTTCATTTTATTTCATTTAATTTTTTTTTTCTTTTTTTTGCATTTCCTGAAACTTTTTCTGTCGTTCCTAGTGGATATCGCTTGTAACTATTTTATTCAACCATCTTTGGTAAATGAATTAAATAATATTAAAAAAAAATAAAGACAAAACAAAAGGAATAAAATGCTCATTGTATTATTCTCATATAATTTTCCACATGTCATCTGTGACATCGCCAAACAATGAAAAAAGCTTCGTTGACCAACTTTGGCATCTTAACTAAAAAATTCTTTTTTTTTTTTTTTGCACAAATTCCTGACTTATTTCAAGTATTGTTTGTATGGTTGAGGATTTGATATCACAAATTTCTGTCAATAACTTGAAAAAAAAGACATTAAATGACAGTTTAGTTAAACAAACTATGCCTAATTAACCTTAAAAGGAGTGGGGGAGACTGCAAATGCACAAGTGAAATGTATAAAGAAAATAAATATAGCGAAAATGGACTTATTGTGGAAATGCTTTGAAAATTTTCAAGAACGCTGTGGGATTTCATACAATCGTTGTCCATAAGCTTTTGTGAATTTTTAATAATATTTATGGCAGATGGTAAATTTGTGTTATTAGAAAACAATTCATGTTAGAGGTTAAACCATATATATATATATTTTTTTCGATTTTATATCGTTAACAGCAATTAAAATAAGTTCGGTTAAAACGCCAAGTGATGATAAACCATGACCAAGACCTGCTTCCAATTGCATACAGTTTTACAAAATTATTATTTGTTTTTTTGCCAAATATTTTTCATGATACACAAAATATTTTATTTTAAAAAGCGCGCTCGTAAATCAAACTGCGAGCAAAATGATTTGAATATGGCAATTAATAATATATCATGTCATATAAATATTGTTAATATTTTAAAAAATTTATAAAAAGAAAACAAATTTAAATCAAACTCATCAACAGTTAAAAATTAGAGGCAAAAAATATATACATACATATGTATGTATACGAGGGTTACTCCTTATATCCTTAAATGGAAAGTGTAACAAAGCAAAAAAAAAATTTTTTTAAAAGTCATATTGAGAGAAAACCATTTAGATTTTCGGTTCAATACTCAAATATTTCAATACTCAGTATTTGGTTACCTTTTTGCAATTAATTTCTTGAAATGCAACACTGTCAAGTCTATTGGCAAGCAATCAAAGCGAAATAAATATATCGATTATATGTAGTTTCCTAACAAATGGTTTCACTCTATAGTAAAAATTATGGTAAAATTAAATATAGGTTGTCAATGTATGTATGTGAGAAATTGTCATTTATTTAAATAGTTCATCGGGGTTTTACTGTACGAAATAAACGGTGTAATGGAACAAATTACGAGTATGTCAGCTGTTTTGCTTGAAATCTAAGAAGGATTCGTTTATATACATATAGCAATTAACTACTTAATTTCAATGCATTGGCCCCAACCCTCGTACGTACTTATGAAACACTTAAAGCACAAATTGATGACATGCTTGATTTGTATCCCCTCGATTTTTTAAAAGCACAATATGAGATTTCTGTTTTTTTTTTCTTTTTGATTTTTTTGTAGCATTAATGACGCACGTTGCGCTTGTTTATCTGAAGGGTGGTGGGGGGAGAAATTTTCTGCTCACTTAATGGGCTTATTAACTAAAGACATTCACTACTCGTCGGAACATTATTATGATAAACTTTCAATATTTGAACACATCGTCTCCAACAAGTTGTAGGCAGTTATAACTTTTTCTCTTCTTCGCTTCCTAAACAGTTTTTTATGTTGCTGCTTCCAATAACGATAATGATGAGGTTTTTGGACGATGCTGCCTGCTCCTTAATGTGCAATAAAAAAAAATTTGCTGCTTGTTTGTTCCATTTGTTTTGAGGTTTTTTGTTTTATTCCAATATTATTTTTAAACTTGGTTTTTGGTTGATTTTGCTTACGATGATGCTGGTTTGGTTTTTTTTTTTCTGATCGACTGCGGTTTCTTCCGCCGATGCTGATGACGACGCCTTGGATATTTGGATATTAATAAGATGTGTGTAGGTTTGTAATTTTTTTTGGCATACATTGTTTGTTTTTTCTTTTTTCCTTTTTTTATAATAATTTTGTTATGTTTTTTAACAGATGTTTTATTTCTTCATGCATTTAGCTGCCAATAACTTTATTCTTCTTCAGCAAACTGCGGAGAAATATTTCCCTTCATTTTTCATATCTAAATGTATCGGTACTTGTATCGGCTTTTTCTGGCTGCTCAATCATTTTTCACATGCAATTGTGCATTATTCTTATACGTACGTACGCATTAATTTACAATAAATAAAAGTTTGAATGATCAATTTAAATTGACAATACAATACGGCGCCAATAATAATTTATTTAAATTTTCGTTTATTTGTTCTAAAAAAAAAAAAAAAATCTGCCGGCAAGTCGCAAACAGCAGTTAATGGCAAAGGTTGCAAAAAGAAATTGTAATAAAGGAATTTATAAATTAAAAATTGTTGGAATAGAATGTTTGAGGGTAAACTGAAAAATTTTTTAAAGCTAGAAAAATCATGCATGTTGAAGTCATGACTAGATATGGAATTGCCTTTTTCACAAATAGTGCTAAATGCTTAATCCAGCCCACAGTGCAACATTTCCTTATACATATTCGCGTTTGGTTGGTGACTGTATGTAAATTTCAGGCTTATAAAAAAATTAACCAAATTCGTATTCATTTCTAAATCTTTGCTGATTTATGCAAATCCACAACTATTCCCCTCTGCATTTTAATTTACTGACTATGTAGGACTGATCTTATACTATAATTGAATTATAGCATATTCACTTGAAATAACTTGTTAATGAATGCTTAGATTTTAATATTTCATATGCACTTATTAGATCGGAATTTGCCATTCCATTCTTTAAGGAGAATAATCAAGTTCCATGAGGAAATATTGGAAAACATTTGCAATGAAACTTTATTAAGAATATAATAAAAACAATCATGGAATATGAAATTGTTTCATTGATTAATTATCAATATAAAATATGGAATGGTATAGTGTACACCAGAGAGAAGACGTCATATGCTTTCAATGCTAATAAAAATTTTTAGTGACGCTTTATAATTTTGCATGAATTTCTGAATTTCTACTCAGCAATTAACTTTGAGATTTTTGTACACAAACGTGTTCGCAAACTTTTATTATCTCCCCTCTTTAAAAATCATTCATGAAACTAAAGCGCACATTTTTCAAATTGATAAGGCAGACACTTTAAATGCGTATTGAAAAATGACATTTTTACTATAAAAGATCGTATTGATGATGCTAAAAGAAACTCAAGATTTTGAAATAGTTGTTGATTAAGAAAAACAAAAATATATATATATATATACATTTTAGTCATAATGTGTGATAACCTTTAGAGATTTTCAAGTAGCAACACTTGCTTACGATGAAAATTATGCGGACGAAAAAAACTTGTTAAAATACAAAATTTACTTTAAAGAAAACTATGAAGGAAAAGCGTGTAGAGAAAACAATGGAAACAAAAATTAATATGCTACCTGTTCGTAATAATCACAGGTGATGAAACAATGCTGGCCAATATTGCTGCCACCACCACTTGCCTCAACATTCGCTTGTATTCACGGCCATTTCATTTGCTTTCTGTAACTGATATTAAATGAGAAAATTGATTTTTAAATGTTCACATTTAATTTAATTCCACGTCTTGCAACACTAACAGATGGTGCATGCATCTACGAATCAAACAGACAATATTCATGTATTCTTGGAGTCTGGGGTTAGTTTTCCTTTAAGTCCTACACCTTTCTTCTTTGGCAGCAAAAAATAAAAAAACGAAAGAAAAGAGAACAATAGGGAACCCACGTTACCTTCAGCTTTTTATCTGTCTAGTCATCTAGAATTTCCCTTCATACGTGTACCCAAAGTGACAAGTGATTACGTTCACATCATATTTTAACTATGAACCACTCGCACACATATAAACCTACCAACGTTGGAGAATAAAGAAGAAATTGTGTTTTTAGAAGTTCAGCCATTACGTGACTTGATCCTTTACAGGTGTTAAATGCACACAATGTTAAATGCTAGTAAATGTCTTCTTTATACTCGTATACTAAATATGCAATTGTATAAGAAACAAAAACAAAACTGGTCAATAGGCGAGTGAAGGGAAAAGGTTAATGCAGCAAGTGTTTATCTGATAACTATACATATATTCTTTATCAATTCATTTCGTTTTTTTTTTTAACTGAAAACAGGATGTTTGTAGTTTTTCCTAAACAAGTTGTAGGGGACAAGTAATTTATTAAATATTTTAAATGAGTGATAGAAATCGAATGCTTTTCCAGCGATAAAAAACCCAAATAAGAAACATGAGAACATTTTAGTTACTTTTAGTGCCTCGGTAGGGGAATGAATAAAGCACAGCTACCAAGGCGCAGTTCAAGGGTTCGATTCCTGCCTATATCCCGGGTGTGTGTTGTTCTGTATTCAAACTAAATTCTTTGCAAATTAAATTATTTGAAACAAAAAAAAAAAAAAAAATTTAGAAAAGCTTTTTGTACAAGTAGAATACTTTTCTTTCAATATATTTTTATTTAACGACGTCTGTTCCAGAATTATTGAAAAATAATAACTTACTTTTTATTTCTCATAAGCATTTATTTATAAACAATATTGCAATTTTATTAGTAAAACTAAAGAATTTTCTTTTAAACACAATTTTTTCATCAAACTGATTTCTTCATCTCTAATTTATTTCATTTAAAGTGGCTTATTAATTATTCAGCCTAAAACTTGTTATCAAGCTTTATGTGTAAAACATCTCTTTCCAGAGTTTTGCTGCTTCTAGGAAATTATAGAACGGCAAGTCAACTATAATTTTCATACTTTCATGGTAATAAAAAAATTTTCTCCTCACTAGTTAGTAAATAAGAAATATGAAAGAACTCTTCTGATTCGATATATATTTTAAAAGTTCAACCGAACAACTGAAACAATAATTAATTTCTTTTAAAGAAATATTTTTGGTTTTAATACAAAACCAATTAAGTGTTTAATTAAACTCTATTTCCGGTTGAGATACACAAATCCTTTTAAATCCCCTTCAAACTGCAAGTTGCAATAAAAATTAAAAAAGAAGACTGTGTTAAGCATTTCATGGCAAAGAAGCTTTCTTGTTTTTTTTTTCGTTTTTTTTTTTTTGTTGTTTTTTTTCAACGAAACAAATCTGTCGGCAATTAGTATTAAAAAAAGAAACGCAGCCGGGCTGATTTGAAACTTTCAACTGCAAGTGAAATATTGTGCTGATTGGCTGCTGTTGCCCAGATGAAAACTTGGCGGCAAAATGTTAAAACAAAAGTTAATTTGTTTTTTTTTTTTTTATTTGAAAGTGTATCAGGGTTTTTGGTGTATTTATTTCGTTTTTAAGGTTAACAAGTTTAATGGCTTTGTTGAACTTGAAGGAAGGAGACTAAACAAAATAAATGATAACTCATATTTATTATAAAAAATTTTTTGCAAAAACCAGCCACTGCAGCAACTGAAATTTGAAGCTCAATTTCATTCGAAGTAAATAAAATGTTAAAAAAAAGGGGTCATAAACAAAAAAGTATGTGTAAAAAATCCTGTAAAACCATGCAGTGACATGTTTGAGTAAAAAGTCGTTCATCATGTTTCATTTTTGTTTTATAAAAATTAACTTTTCAAGTGGCAAAAAAAAAAATATGAAAACCAAGCCGTGACATACAAATATTTTATAAACACGAATTTGAAATTAAACTGGTTTTTCTTGAAGCTCGCTTGAAGCTCGCTTGAAGCTCGCTGTGTAGGCGTGTTGAAGACAATAATTTTAGCAAAATTTCTCACCGGTTTTGTTACTCATTCACGAATTCACATTAAAGTTCTTTAAATAGTAAAAATAAACACATGCAAAAATATTTTATATAAACAAGTTGTCTGTTCAACAAACTTTAACTTTTTCATTCGCATATTTTCGATTTATTTTATATTTATAATTAATTTTTTAAAGAGCTTTCAACGCCAAAAATTCAGAAACATTATAAATTTATAAATTAATAAGTGGTTTTCATTTGTTTATTTCCTCATTTGTCTTTGTGTAGAGGAAGCTGAAAACATGAATAATTTTCTGTTGGCGGAATTTTTCATAAAAAAGATATTATTCTATTCCAGGTTCGCCACACTCGAATGATCGTGATGCTGGCTTCTGTTCGGGCAGTTCTGAAGGTGGCGATGATTGTTTCAGTGATAACTTGCGCTTGGAACCCAGCAGTCCCACCGATAATTCCGAAGATTCTTTGGAAGTGAAAATAATGCCCATTTCTTTGGTGCGTAACAAGCGAAAGAGTTCTGAACCTTCTAAGGTAGTAGAAGAAAAGAGTACAGCGTCCCAATCTAATGGGCCACTTAAAAAGCGCATACGTTATTGCTCGAATACGGACTCTGGAGTAGTTTTAACCCCACCGGCCGTACCAGTGGCCTCTCCCCCACCAGAACTATGGGATCCTAGTCAAATATTACCTCATGAGAAAATGCCCAACCCGGCGCAGATATTTATAAGACATCCAGGAGCTACCACCCTGCATAGACTGCCTTTGGATGAAGAAGATTTAGGCGTAGAACAGGAAGAACCTTTGGCTTTGGTATTGAAGAAACCCGTTGAGAATTCAGAAAGCTCAAAAGAAATTGCATCTTTGAAAGCTTTAACACCCAAAAAGAGATTTACCCGCCAATCCTCTTTAGAGCAGACTACGCCCAAAAAACCCCTCACGAACAATGTTTGTATAGAAGAAGCGGCCTGTTCAACAAATTTTGCACCAACTCCAGCACTTTCTCTATCTTCTTTGCAAGATGACTGTTCTTTAAATACCTCAAGCTCTCACAAAAATTCTGCTAAGCCCCAGCAGCGTAACTATAAAAACATGACACGAGAGAGGCGTATTGAGGCGAATGCGCGTGAGCGTTCCAGAGTGCACACCATTTCAGCCGCTTACGAAACCTTGAGAAAAGCAGTACCTTCCTATTCAAATAACCAAAAGCTCTCCAAGCTTTCTGTCTTAAGAGTAGCCTGTTCCTATATATTGACCTTGTCCAGAATGGCGGGCTATGATTATAGTCAAGACGAATCTGAGCCTTCAATAGCCTCCTGTTTTGATGCTGTTACAGCGACCATACAAACTGAGGGTAAAATTCGCAAAAAGAAAGATGAAGACAAATAAACTTAAGAGACTTAATACAGAGTTTCCTCAATAACAAAAAACACATACAAAATAAAACACTTTAAGGACTGAACACTTTAAAAATAATAATTTATATTAATAATATGAAAAATAATTTAAATAATTTAACATTGCAAGTATCCAAGCTTTGAAAATCACATATAAATTAAAGAAAACTTTCAAAAGCTTTTTCAAATTTCATAATTACTTACTTTGGCAAAAAAGAAAACTAAATTCAAATCAACTTGAGAAGGAACCTCGTCAAGGCTTTATTTACAACATTGTTGAGTAGCCTTCAAGCTATTTACAGTCATTATTTCATAAGTTTAAATTCATCTTAGCTTTTTATTAAAGCTTCTTATATTTTCTAATAAGTTTCAAAGAAAAATATGTATGTATATGATATTAAATCATTTCTTAAATGTGATGTTGCTTTAAAAAACCGTTTATAATAGAAATACTTCAATTAATATATTAATATAAACAAAAAATAAACTAACCCACTGTTAAATTTGTAAAAAGCTTTCATTCCATTAAAGCTTTTCAAAAAAGACAATAAAATGTAAACTAAGAACACGAAACAAATTCTTTCATAAATTATATGACAATAATTTTGATTTTTATTAAAAACTTACTTAACAAACATGTACAAATCCTTTTTTTTAATCTAAATTGTATTTAAAACCGCAAAAAAAGATTTTTGTAAAAATAAATTTATCACTGAAAACTAATGATATATTAAAAGATACAATGCAAATTGTTTATTATTAATTATAATCTCATTGTTTTAGTTATTTAAGACTATATTATTAAAGTGCCATGAAAAAAGGAGCCAGAAAACCTAAAAATAATAAAAAAAAGTAAATAAAACAAACAGTTTTTAAAAAAAAAAATATTTTTTTTAAGAAAACGTTTAAAAATATTTCAAAAATTTAATAAGCAATTGTTTTATTTATAGCATGTAGAACAAGAGTTAGAAAGCTTTTGCTGCAATTTATCTCTGTATGAAATTATTCCACCATAAACAGATACTGAACGTTCAAAGCCACTGAACGTTTAAATGCTGGCTCTGGCAGCAGCATCTTCTTCATGTTCTTCTTCCACGCTGGTACACCTGACTTATGTCTCAGGTAATAATGCTAATTGCCGTTGTCATGTATATACGAGGGACGGTTTGGGAAATACCTTACAAAAGTTCAAATAAAGTCATATTTGAAAAATGTATTGGCCACTTTCAAGGAAAGTTTTCCCCTCATCACATCACAGTATGGAAGCAAACAGAAGCAACCAGGAAGCAGATCTATGATTTATTACACTCCATGCAAATAACATTATATATAATGTTGTTGTACATTATACGGCTTCTACTCCGTTCGAAAAAAAATAATTAATTAATGCAATTTCTTTGAAACTTTTACGTGGCCCCAAATTTACTTTTCATATCATTCAAAACACTTTTACATATTTTTTTTTTGCTGATAAGAATGATCCATTTAAGGAACCAATTCAAATGGTATACCTTTATGCCCAATTTATGTTAAAATTGCATCAAACAATAATAGACTGTATGTCTAAACAGGGTATTGTAGACCTTTGGCTTTGGCGTATCTTGAGCGTAATCACAGTTGTAAAGTCGTGTTTTTATATGCCACTCTGCGGCTCATGCTGTAATTCATATTCATATTTATTCATTTTATTGGTTCAGCTTGCAAGCATTGGAAAAATTTAAACGAATAAATTTATTCGATTAAAAACGTACAAAACATAAAACGAAATAAAAGTTGTGCTAAACATTTTCATGCCCACTGTAACCCAAAAACCACAATGTACTTTATAAAAAAAATGTTCCAGAATTATCCTTAAAAATAATGTTTCCTTTACTTTCTCCTGGCCAACCAATATCAGTGCAAAGTAACGAGAAAAACCAAAAATGAAAGCAAAGTCCTGAGACTTGGTGTCCTATTTATTACATTCATATTGCCAATGTTCTTCAGCAATGAAGATAAACTTTGATAAGTGTATTTAATTAATTTAATTATTTATTACATTTAGTATCAAGGTTGGACTTTCATATCCTGTAATATCTATTCGTTAGCCAATATTTTCTTATACTGTAAAAGCGTCAGCGATTAAAAACCTTTGCAGATCGGAAGGTCAATCAATAATTAATAACGCTCGTAGGTATATCACATGTAAAATAGTTTCTATGTAGCAGTAAATAATTTCCTTATGCAATAACAATTTGTTTTGAATTATTTTTTTTTTTATTAGAAAGGCAAGAAAACAAAAAACAATAACAAAAAAAATTAATACAAAAAAAAAATAGGTTCGTATTTAAATATACATTTGGTAATTAATTTTTTTACAAATAAAATAAAAAAAAATATATATAAAATTTGGTAACATTCAGTGACGTCTAATCTAATATTTACAACCGATTCCAGATAAATTCAAAAAAAAAGGAAAAACTTAAAAAAAAATTTTTTTTAATAAAAGCCATGAGGTGATGCCATTGGCTATTGAATACATTAGTTAATAATTGGAATGGAAGAAACCAGCACTCTCCCCTTCTAAATTTTCACTATAGTCATGCTAGCAATTGTTAATAAAATTATCATAAACTTTGTAGGTTTGCTTATAAAACTGGAGAAGCATCAGCATGGAAACTGCAACAGCTGATCACACATCAGCAATAAAATTGAACAGCTGTGCAGCAGGTATGGGCATACCTTTTGTGTAGATTTTTAATATTCAAGGCTGGAATAGTAATTTTAATGCAGAATGTCAAAGCACTTAATTTTCGCCAGTATTTATATATTATTTTTATTGCTAATGGATGTGTGTTTGAACCTCCCTCGTTTCTAATGATTTATTGCGAATACAGTGAGATTATTTTTTCTTCTAATCAGCAGCAATACAATAAAACATCTGTTTTTTATTTATGGTATTATTTATATTTATTTATATAGTATAGTATTCCTTGTACTATAAGAAATTATTGCTCTATAGAAAATGACACAATTATCGGAATTATGTGGCGAAAAAAAACATGTTCGTATGCTAATATATTATCTTTTAGGGCAACTAGCCAAAGTATTTCAGATATTGATTAGAATCACTCATAAAACAAAAAAACTCAATTAGGAGAGCAGAAAATTACCCCATCAACAGATTTTATTCTCTTCCTTTTTTTTACCGGCTGATTCCTTATAGATTTAAAATTGGTTACGAAAAATGAGGCTAATCGAAAATTAGCCCATCAACGGATTTTATTTTCTTCTTTTTTTTTGTATCGGCTGATTCCTTATAGATTTAAAATTGGTTAGGAAAAATTAGGCTAATCGAAAATTACCCCATCAACGGATTTTATTCTCTTCCTTTTTTTGTACCGGCTGATTCCTTATAGATTTAAAATTGGTTACGAAAAATGAGGCTAATCGAAAATTAGCCCATCAACGGATTTTATTTTCTTCTTTTTTTTTTGTATCGGCTGATTCCTTATAGATTTAAAATTGGTTAGGAAAAATTAGGCTAATCGAAAATTACCCCATCAACAGATTTTATTCTCTTCCTTTTTTTTACCGGCTGATTCCTTATAGATTTAAAATTGGTTAGGAAAAATGAGGCTAATCGGCTTTATAATTCAAGTGCATTGACTCCATAGTTTTGAAATAGCAAACTTGTCTTTCAAGTTTTATATGAAAGTTTCGTAACGAAACTCCTTTGTTTTGCTTTCTGAAAAATCGAAAAAATATAATCGTCTGTTAAGAATAATCGGTTTAGGATTTGCAGCGTTTATCAGCTCCCTGAGCAATCCTGTTCTAAAAAATTCTGATGAAACCCTTTGCTGCAGAAACATCAGCGTATAACTATCAGCCGATTCTAAAGCTAATTAGCATATAAGAGTAAATGAAATTAAAACGAATTTGATAAATAAAGCAAAGAGGGAGAAAGATCAAGTGTGAATGAAAATTGTTATGTACAAAACATGTATAATCAGCATGTAATCGTGTGTTAAAATTACATCAGATTTTAAGCACATATTTTTTTGTGCGCCTTTTATAAATATTCCAAATAAAAATCTCAATAATTTTGCATAAATTAATTTAATAAAAATCACAACGGTTTTAATAAAAATAACAATGGATTTACATGTGATTATATTGAAAACTAACCAGGTGCTGGCTAAAGCTACGAGCATTAAGCCATGAGCCATAAGCCATACGCCATACGCCATACGCCATACATTTCACTCGTGTAGATACGCAAAGATGTCTGTGCGACTTGTAACACTGTTAATGACTTGATATTGAGGTATTAAATTAAAATATACTCGTACATTAAAACACACCTAAATCGGTGGGTTATAGTTTTTTTTTGTATTCATATAAATTTATGGAGAAAAAGGAGGAAGAGAAAAGGGCAAGCTTGAGAGTGAGAGTTTCTGTTTTATTGTAAAGTTTTTTTTTAAAAAAATTATAATAATCATAATGGTAATATATAGCCGCCAGAAAATCGCAAGGTGGTAAATAAAACTAGAATTTTATTGTAATAACGATGTTGGGTTACGACCAATACTTATGCCACAGTTCCAGTGTGGCCCATATTGTTGAGCAGCAAAACAGTGTAGGACTAATAACAGAGCAGGATATTCAATATTGTTCAATTCCTTATGGTCGTATATTGCGCGATAGTAAAACTGCGATATATGGCCTAGCAAGTACGTATAACATATTTTTCCCTTTTAAGTGGACCCATGAGGTTTCTTACTATACTCTGCGTACTACGGCAACATGTTCGATGGGCCAAGCCTGACTTCTGTATAAATTTGGAAAATGAAAAATAAAATAAATTTGTATAGTTCAGAAAAAAAGAGGAGGAGATGTTTTAGAAGAAACACCACTCGCGGCCCGGATTACGATCGAAGGTATCCTACCCCTCCATCAAAAACAAAATCCTTTGGAGTGGACTGATCGAGGCGTTAAAGTATAATTGAAAAAAATTAACTTTATCTATTCGAAAATAAGGCTTGATTTGCATTAAGTTTTTTTCGGAACGTAAGGAGACTCCACAAGTCCATTTCCGACAGCACTAAGGCACGAAAATACAATATAGGGTTAGTAGCTTCTTAAAATAATCAAAGTAATACCCAATAAACTCTTTAAATGATAATATAAAGTTGTGGATTAGCAGCCATATTCATGAAAAGCCTGTGGCGGGAATGCCGGTCTAAAAGAAAGAGCTTAACATCTTTTGCATCTATAAAATATTTAATTTTTTTAATAAAAGTTTATACTTTAAAAATGAGTTGAATCTTTTACTATTTACAACGGCATCTGTATTAAAGAGGTATTTGGATTTTCTTTCTGCATTTCCACTGACGACATGTAGTGGCTCCCGTAGCAATTTTAATTGGTAATTTTCGTTATATTATTTTTGTTTTTTGGCCACTTGATAACAATAGTTAAATAAAAATATTTGTCGACTAACGTTTCCAATTACGAATATGTGGGCAATTTTGTTGTAAATGATAAAAAGATTTTTTTTTTGCTTGCAATTCTACATGGAACTAAGTAACAGAGAGCACACGAAAAATTAAGTGGAAACAAATAAGATATTTTTTTTGGTTTTAAGTATTTGAAATAAATTTTGGTTCTTTAAAACATTTTTCAAAATATATTTATATAAATATTTTTCGGAATTTGTCTTATAGAATATAATTTGTCATATAGAAAATTTTGAACGATTGAAAGACGTAATCATTGGTAGCTTGACAAATGCTGTAAGTCCTTAAGAAAGGATATTTGCAAGTGATATAAAACAATTTTTTGTTTTTTAGCATTTCGTTGGGAATTAGGCATGACAAGCAATTTCAAATTATGAAAACAACTTTTATTTCGTGTACATCCTTTAATTGCACTGCTAATCTACACATTTCAACTTATTTATTAGCAATACTAATTAAATTGCTAACCACAATTCCCACCATCTCCAGCACTTGTACCACCCAACGATTTTCATTACCGTTTTTCATTGTTAAGAAGTAACCACTGTCTGTTTTACTTTATTTAATCTAATCTGCTAACACACACACACACCCACACACATACACATTGACAGCGAAATTGAGCAAAGTTGTATGATATTGAATTGATTTCGTGTTAAACTATTAAACAAAAGCAGTCTGAGTATAAAAAAGTATTTATTTGTTTGCTTTTAATTATTTATTTTTTATTTTATTTTTATTTCATTTATATATTTATTATTTATTTATTTTACTTTTTAACATATTTTTTTTCTTCTTAATACCGATTCGAGTTCACTTGTACTTCATATCATATCAATATCTTACATACACAATTTATTTCTGTTTTTGCGAATGTAATTTACTTATAAATTTCTTAAAATCAAACGCCGATATAAACAATAATTGATAAGATTTATTTAACAGAGAATTTTTGTATTTTTTTTTTTTTTTTTTTTTTTGGAAAACGATAAAAATTTTTATAGATTGCAAATGAGCCTTGATCGCATGAATTTATAAAAACAAATTTAAATTAAATCTGGTCTAAAATAAAATTTTTTTCAAAAATAAATTCAAACTAAATGACGGCTAAAACAGACAGTTGATTCGTGTAGAAATCGAACTACAATGCACTTGCCCGGAATCTCTGACAATCTTCTTTTTATTTGCAAGTCCAAATAAGAACAACCGAACAAATAATTTTAGCTACACTTGTTTTCTAAAGTTTTTACTGCAACACGTCGCAGTGGTTTTCACTTCAATTGATAAATATTCAATTCATATTTATTTTTTTCACGAGTTAATTTATTTTAAGCTTAAGAATATTTTTAAAAACGTTTAGTTAAATTGCTTTATTGCGAGCGTTTTTCTAATGCAATAAATTATTTCACCTTTATGCAATTACCCATCACTGCAAATATTCGAATAGTTGTTGAATTAATACTGCTGACACAAGAAAAAAAAATGTTATTATGAAAAAAATTTTTAATTAAAAAATTTTTAAATTTTACAATTTAAAAAAATTAATTTATATGAAAATATGAAAGTTCGAAAATATTAATTTAAGAAACATATTCGCTTCTCATGCAGAAAAAATTCTTACAGAAGAATATCAAATTTATATTTTATCTTAATAAATGAAGAAGACAAGGAATCTCTTGAACTTCATTGCTTTCAATACAGATCTGGTAATGCCTGACTTGTCCATCCCTGCACCTTCTCTGTTTATTTATTAAAAAATATCGTTTATAAAAACAGCTAAAGATGTCTCTATAAAACATATTTTGTTTACTGTGCTTTAGATTTAAGGGATAAGCAACATATTCCCTTGAAAACCCTTTAGAAACGGTTCCAACAATTTGGGCTTTAATAATTGCAGCCACTTGAAGTAGATTTTATTTGTAGATTACATTGCTTATACGAATTAATTGTAACAATTTTTGTAAAAACATGTTTTTGTTTACGTATTTGTGTTTAAAAATTTTACTCAAGTGTGTGCCGTCCTCTTGGTATTATTGTTGTTATTGTTTCTAAACAATTAAACTTTACAAATCAAAAGTTACAGATCCTGACGTTTAACAAAAGTAATGTAAATTATTATTAATTAATCGCTTATGCACGCCTACATTTGTATATATCGTTAGATTAAACGATGAATCGGCCACTCAATATATTACATTGCTTTATGATATTACACACACACACACACACACACATGCATGTATTAAATATTTATCTCGTTAACCAAAATGGTTTAGTGCAATAATTTAAACAAATTTTATAGTGGTTACATAGTGTTACATAATATTTCGGTTCATAAAGCGATATGTAACTTGTATATGCATGCAGTCATATATATACACCCTTGTTTATATTTACGTATTGTAAAATTGAAATTATTAATTAGTAATAAATAATACGTGATGGGAAAATTGGCCACCACCAGCAAAAAAAAAATAAATAATCATTTAATTACATTAATTAATAAGAATTTTACAACAACTTTATCTATAAAATTGATTTACAAAATGAAAAATGTTAAACACATACATATATTGTACTTTCACATCCTACGAGTATATGTGTATGAGTATGTGTATGACAATAAGTGCATGTTTGCCTGTACATGTAGCCATTTGATTGAAATAACAGATTAGCTAACACCAGACGCCAAAAGGATTTTTAAATCTTGAAGCCAGTGATCACTTAATAGGTGCGTGGTCAATGGAAACAGATGTCGGGGGACATTTTTCTAACCGACATTTCAAACTGATAACGAATTAAAAACAATTTTCCATTTTCAAATGAAATATTCATTTTGATTTTTGGATTACAACTACAACTCAAGAAAAGAAAGGGAAAATAATTTTGGAAATAAGTCAAGTCTTACGGAACAATCCAAAATGCTTTTATTGACCTTTCATTTCCGAATAGTTTCATAGAGCTCTTGAGCAAATAAAAGAGATTCGTATCGCATGTTTAAATTCTATAATATTTTTTTTTACTTCTACAACATGAGATAGCCATCCTTTGGAGAAGGGAGATTAATATTAAAGGAAACTCCTTTCTATCCATTCATATTAAATCAGTTATACTCATTACATAAAAGGTAATGACAATTATACACTGATATGCTTACTGCGAATGATGTTTGATTTAGAAGTAAAGCTTTTTAATTTAAGGATAGGGAAAGTGGAAGCAGCTCCCGGTTAATGCAAGGACCCTCTTACTGTAGCACATGGCCAAATTAAAATTCTGCATTTTGATTTCAATTTGTACCCCATATTCCTGATACTGGCAATGTATAGTATATTGAGTAGAAATATAGAAATATATAGAAATATGCCGAAAATATATATTATTTAAGATTATTTATTAATTTTTTTTTATATATTATATTATATTATATTATATTATATTATATTATATTATATTATATTATATTATATTATATTATATTATATTATATTATATTATATTATATTATATTATATTATATTATATTATATTATATTACATTATATTATATTATATTATATTATATTATATTATATTATATTATATTACATTATATTATATTATATTATATTATATTATATTATATTATATTATATTATATTATATTATATTATATTATATTATATTATATTATATTATATTATATTATATTATATTATATTATATTATATTGTATTATATTATTTAATTATTTATTGCATTTTTTATTATGTATCTCTGTAATGTAGTTCTCGTATTTTTTTGCAAGGTTTTAAAATTCATTTTGTGCAATTGGAGGCTTGCTAAGGGGATTCACCCATATATACATTAGATATTTTTTTCTTCATATTTTATTACTTTAATTATTTGATTTATAAATTTTTTCTGTTGAAAAATGGCTATTATTGAATCCAGTGATTTAAATTATTAGCATATATAATAAAAAAAAACTTTCTTGGTAATAGAAATTGACGTCATCAAACATCAGTTACTATTGAAGGTTTTACATTGTATATCTGGGATTATAAATCTCTAACAAATGAAATTAATTTCAGTTGCATGAGCTGAATACAAGCCGTTAATAACTTGTTCTGTACTTTGAATAGATTTTCTTGACACTCCTGCATTATAAATTAGTTCGGTTTGTTTTTTCGAAATTACACATTTAGCTGATGTAATGAGTTGTGCTTATTGCATTTTGATTGAAACAAAAATAAAAACAATAAAGATTATTTAATAATTATTCCAATAAATTATTATACAATTTAAAATTTAGCAACAGGCATTTATTGTTATGTGTCTACAACCTGTGCCATGATTAAATAAAAACTTTTCCCAATTGAAAACGATTTGTATAGTTTTACTTGTAATAAAACTGTAACCAGACAGATCAAATAAATAAATCATATTATTTTATTTTATAAGTTCTGGCGGCAGCTTTTTGATATAGAAGGCATGGAATGTTTATTTGCTGGAAGGAAATACTTTCCTTCACTTCTATAATAAACAGAGAAATATGAAATAATTATTGCAAAAGTACTGAAAAATAGTTAGTCATTCTAAAGAGAAGTCTAATAAGGCTTTTGAAACTTTTGACGTTCGAAGACATTTTCATTAAACCGCTATTCCCTTTTATTTGGGCCAACAGTCTAATATAATATAACTATTTAAGGGATCAGCTGGCCATCCTGGACCCCTTAAGAATTGAAACGCATAGTTTGCTTCACTAAAATAAAAAGCTTTTCATCTTTCAACTTTTTCATATTTAATTTGCAAAAATAAATAATTTCCTAAATATTTTCTCAGTGGAATTAAATTTTTAAAGATATTAAATATATAAATATGTGTATACGGTACGATATTAGCATATGGCTCCTTTGGCTGTCACTTATTGCAGAATTCTATTTCCCTTAAGTCCCTCCAAAAGAGTAAAAAGAAACGAGATACAGAGATTTTCAAAGCAGATGATTCGCAGCAAAACAGCTGATTCGCAACAGTAGACCTGATTGGTAGATTAGGGCTTAGAAAATATATATATTTTGTTTTTCATTATATATTTTCGAATTCTTCTGTAAAGCAGTTAAAGACATGTTAAGGGGGTTCACAAATATTTAAATTAAATACGTTGTTTTATTCAAATTTAATTATTTTAATTATTTTAATTATTTTTTTTTCTAGCGAAAACTGTCAACATTGACTTTAACGTTTTAAATCATTTGCATATTTATTAAAAACCTTACTTGGTAATAACAAATTACCCTAGCAAAGATCAGTTGCTACCGAAGAGTTACCTTATGTACTATGAGTGCAAGAGTACAGATATGCATTACAATGTGTATTTTTTTATTTAATTTGAATATATTTTTTATTAATTTTTATTAATTAAAATTTAAAATGTTTTCTATGGCCTTTGTTTGTTTGGTTGAAATTAAGCACTTCACTGGAAAAAAACCGCTTAAAATATTTTTCACTCGGTTTTCATACTTGCCTAAAATTTGTAGTGGTTACGTTATTCGAGGTCATACTGTACTTCAAAAAGATTATTTATTTCAAAGTTCAAGGAATGCGAAACTGTTATTAAAAACTAAATTTAATATTAAAATTACTTCACGTGTGAGACCTTATCGTAATATTTAATAAATTTTCATCATTCATGTTACTAATTAAATATAATATAATTTAAATTAATTATTAAACTAATTGCAGATACTCGTACATATAAAAATTTAATTTTTGTATTTAAATTTATTTTCATAGTTTATTATGTGTATTTCAGTTTCGACTTACTTAAATTGCTGGAAATCGCTTGCAACATTAGTTTTCTTTGTTGTTGTAATTTGTAATATTGGTGTTGGTAATTGATACATAGTACAGGTACAATGACCTGTAGCGTGTTTTATACAATTTATCATTTCTATCCGGGGAGTAGCAGGTGCCATAATTTCTTGCTCTCACTTTCAAATTGTAAATTCTAGTTTTGTAACGGTGAATGCTGTAAAGCGTTTAAGTTTAGTCGCAATTCAAATTAACCTCGCCTCGAATGCTTAGTATTAGATTACTGCAACTGAAATATCGTCAGCTGGAATGCCAAAGGAATTACATAGTCGTTAATTCAGTGCAGCGGTCAAATATTTGATCGTACAAAATATTTTTATTTTTTCTTACAACTTCCAACATAAACATTAAACGCAAGAAGTACATTTTATAACACTAAGCAAACAGTTATCAACTGAATTTACGTCTCACTGAGCAACATTTAGATTTTCTTCGTAAGAGGTGAAATGCAAAGACAATTTTTTATCATCATTTAACTACACTTATTTGACATTGAAATTTTAAGCATCTTTTTAAACTTTTTTAATTAAATAGTTGTTCTCTGTTCCACAAGTGTGACCAATGTTTTATAAAAACCAATAGATACTTGTTGCACCTGCGCACTCATTTTTAACAATTTAATTGGCCTATAAATACTGTTCGCAATACAACAGCAGGGGCAAATCGTAATTTAAATACTGTATTAAGGGGCGTATACTATTTACAAGTATCTCATTGCTACAGAGTTGCCATGTTCATTTGTTTTACTTTTGTGAATAAAAGCGCATATGTATATATAAGGTAGCCAGACATTTGACTGAGCAAATAATGTCGGTACGAGAGGTTTAGACATCGAAGGGTATAGATCGCTGTTTACAAGGGCCTACAACTATGCAACTCCTTGCAGGGTAATATAAATCCTAAGAGAAATTGTAACTTATTTAGAAAAGGTGTTGTTAACTTTCTAAAATATTTACTGTAGATTTTTAATTGTTTGATTTGAAAAAAAATATATATCTATATATATATAAAAATTACGTGTATATTCGTAATCGATAAACTCAAAAACTACTGGACCGATTTTAATCAAATTTTATATGAATGGTCTATGGGCTGTGGGGAGTCTTTCTGTGTAGTTTGAAGTTCGTCCGACAGATATTGCAATATATAGTTTTTTTGTGCTCCTTTTCGCTGAAACCGTTGGTTGCTTACTCAGTATGTAGAGGCATTAATTAGCCCCATAAACGGATCATAGCACAACTATTTTCGTGAAAAAAATAAATAAAAAACAAAGTTAAAAAGTAAATAAATATCTCTATTTTTTAAACTCTTTTTGCGCGATAAGCCTGTGCTATTTTTCGTTGAAGAGGTCGGGTCCTTAAATAGCGTGTAGTGGCGTTAATTAGCCCGATACGAACTCAAACACATTTTTTCGTGAAAAAAAAAAAATTAATTAAAAAATAAAGGAAATAAATATCACTATTTTGTAGTCTCTATTTGCGCTATAAGCCGATGTTATGTTTCGCTGAAGGCTTTGGAAGCTCAATCGGCGTATGGCGTTGTTAAGTAACCCTACACTGACTCATTGCAAGGATTTTTTTCTATTCTATATGACTAAAAATTCTGATTTTGATTTTCTGCGAGAGGAAGTTCAAAGTTAAAGAAAAAATTGGGGGCAGTAAAGCGGACCAGGTCCAGCTAATTCAAATCAAAGTATTCAGAATACTAATAAATAATAATAATAAATATTTCATTAAGTAATTAAAAGCCAACCTGTAATTGGAAAAGAATCTGGGAAAATCCTTTTTAGCAACCTGTGAAGATAATTTTCAGATGAATAATTAAAATATAATTTCTTCTACTTGCTCTACAGATGTGTGGAATTTTAGACCATGTTTCACTATCAAACACAGTCATACGATTCATTCACACGAAAATCTGATAGTGATAGCCTTCTATTTTAAAAATTCTGATCGAAATGGCGTTGCTGGTGGCATATTTTTTTTTTGCCAATTGAAGTAAAAGCAATTCTGTCATTTTATGAATAAAAAGGTCATAGAAATCTGGCATTTTTGGGCCACACTATTCCATTTTTTCAGCAGAGATGCGCTATTTAAAAAATCGTACGACTGTGCATGGTAGGTAGACATAGCTTTAAGCATGATTCATAGATTATAATATATCATATATCTAAATTTTATTCCGAAATTTCTACAAATTACGTCTTCCTCTCTCTTTCTCTCTCTCTCTCTCTTTGAGCCCTCCAACAGCCTTTCCACAAATTGTTAAGAACACTTTCCACACTAGTTTATTGTATAATTAAGTAGTAACTTTTAAGTTCAGTGTTTTCGTAATAAATTATCTTTGTCTCATATATGGTTCTTTTTACTATTTTCCCTCTGTATTATCTGATTAAAAAAAGGCGCAAGCAAAACATGAAATATCAAAAAACAACAAATAAAAAGTATATTTATTTTTTTTTCTTTCTAAAAAGTGATATGACGCAATATATTTCAGAACCTTCATCATTATAAATCCACTTGCTAAGTATTTTATTACGTCAAGATTAAAAGTAATTAAAAATGTTAAAATTTAGGTTAAAACTGATAAAAAAAAATTAAATAATTAAATTAAAATAATTAACGCATAAGGTAAAATGTTAATGTCAAAGGGATCTGGCTTATTATTTACGTCTATATAAAATAATTATTATTTTCTTCTGAAACAATAATAATATAATAATATATAATAAGACCAGATACATTTTAGCCGGATACATTTTAGCTGAATATATTTGAAATTTAAAAAGCGACGCTGCTCTTGTGTTAACAATTTAATACATCGTGCTTTGTAACTGGAGACTTTGTGCTGAAAACTTTTATTTGTATTTCGTTTTCATGAGATTATTTTTATTTAAAACACATTGAACACTATAAATCGTATAAGTAAAAAAATAAACAAACACCTTCTTCTCATAATTATAAACAAAGTTCGCCTACATTTCTTATTATGAGCGACTGCAAGAACCATAAAAGTTTTTGATTAGAGGAAATAGTGGAAAGCTTCCAATTAATAACAACAAAAAGTTGCAAATGAAAAACAGTGTTCTAATGATGAGAGACATTAAATACTGCAACATGTAATTAAAAGCACATGCAGAGATTATAAATGCGTAATAAATGCGAAATTGTGATCAAAGTGATCAATGTAGTGATCACTGTGCAAGACTAACAATTCGTAGTATTCACTCTTGCCTTTAAAATAACATTAAAGCTTTTTAAAAAAACTGATTAATTTAGTAATTATTGCAAATGGCACTACTAACTCTTGGCTTCTGGTCATAGCTCAAGTCATATCCTCGCCTGAAATAAGAATTGGTGCCCCAGTAAAGCTTATAAAGCTGCAAAGAATGAAGTTACAATACGAACTCGGTAATCGCAACACTCAATACAGGCAATTCCTCGATTTTTGCAACCCTGTGAAATATAGCATTGTAACCTTATAACGTGGAGATGGAAGCCGTGGAAATTGAAGGTTCAGATGACACACAAGCGGGTGATATTCCACCTCCTAAAATAAAAGGACATGCATTCAGTTTGCTGAGAATAACGATATTCCAATAAAAGATATACTAGTTCTGAAAGAACTATTGATAAATAATCAATTATTTAATGATATTTATTAATATTTAATTATATTTATAAATATTTACATAATTATTAATAAAATTAAAATTAAATATTTATAAACAATCAATTATTTAATGATATTTATAAATTATTAATAAATATTATAAATTAAATCTCTACTAATTTTTTTTTTATATTAATTAAATAATAAAAAATTGAATTATTTATTTTTAAATACAAATAAAAATTATTAAAATTAATAATATTTGATTATAAAATAAATAATTTTTATAAAATTATTTGCACTTATATCAAAAATTTGACTAAAAATTATCACCATTAAATATTTATTAGATAATAAACCTTAATAAGAAGAAAGTGCGGAAAACAATAATCGATATTTTTAAAAAATAATAATTTTTTAATAAAGAATAAATGTGCATGTGTAGCACAACATACTGTTCCAACACAGTAGTATTTAGTAGAGTGCTATAAAACAAACAAAAAAAAACTTATTTGGAAAACCGTGTAAAAGCGAAAACGTGTAAAACAAGTATCGTGTTAATCGGGGGATAGGTGTACTTCCTTGCAATTTATGTAACCTATGCGGGAAATAGTTAGCAACAATTCTACAGCATAAATAATAATTAGTAATAAATTAGATTATTAAACAATGAAAAACGACATCATTCGCTACCATATAGCAACCCGTTTATTCCATCCAACTACATGATTTTTTTAAAGCCCTCCTTCTTTGGCTATTTAAAATTCTCAGCTTATGCTGTACTACAACAGACTTTTAATATAATATTTTTAACATCTGAATATCTGATATTCACATCCACTCTACATTCGTAATTTAAAATTCTTGTCTTCATTTGTGCTTTCATATTATTATTGTTACTTTTTATTCAGCTTTTTTATATTTTCTTTTGTGTTTGCTTTTATTTTAGTATTTTTAATATTTATTAATACAATTGTGTTCACCTGTCACCGGAGTGTTGAAAAAATTTTAAATGTGACAGTTGACAAACAAGCGTAAATAGTTTTGGCCATCTTTTATTGATTGTTCTCACACTTAAAAGTGTCATAATTTGTATAGATGTACGAGTATCTATTTAACTTGGCTATGGCCAATGTAATAATATGGCTACGGCCAGCGACATAATATTTTTCGTTTATTTTCATAACGAAATATTTCAAATATTATTCCCTTTTATGTAATACGAATACGGGTATGTACGTAAGTACAGTTTAAGGCAAAAGACCGACTACACTGACTACATTGTGGAGGCTTAGGGGATTTCCAAAGAAATCTTTAAAAAATATAATTAAAACAACAAGTGCAAATATTTTTCAAAATTTACTAACGATCGGCAGCCACGAACAATTTGGATAACGAGTTTTAATATCGTATTTAGAGATACGGATCAGTAGTGCAAGTTAAGCTTTTTCTGAATTTAAACGTAAACTATGCTTAAACAGTTCATGCAAATCAGGCAATTTGTAAATTGGGAATTTACTTTAAATTAAGTGGACTGGGGCAAGGCAATCTATCTGAAAATTGATTTGCTAAGCAAAACAAGGTTTTGTACTCGGCAGCAGTAAATGCCGCGATGCTAATAATAATATGCTAATTAACTAAATTTGTTATATATTGTCTGAATATTTATCTTAAATACATTATCTCCAATTAAATTTATTTATTTTAATTAATTATGTATTTAATTAAATTAATTACATTTCTTAAATTATGTCTGAAATAAAAAGTCATATCAAAGAAAATTATACACATGAAAGTATATATATATTGACTTGATCTAATTTTGCTGTTATATAGTTCTACTGCTATATCGCGAGCTATTTTACTCTATGTATCTCCAAATTAATTTTTTTTCCACATTCCAGGCTAAGTATATCATGTTTCCGTACCAACTTTTTAATGCTTCAAACACTTACTAGGACTAGTAATAAGAAGGACGGTATGCTAGGCTGGTTTATCTTGTCTTTCCGGTATTTGTATCCAACCCAATGCTATTTTGTGCCATTTCATTACAGGGATAACGAATCATCTTTGCCCTCGACTAGGATGCTATGGCCCCTCCAAAACATATGGCCACCGCCACCGTGTTTAACTACAAGAACTATATTTTTTACATCTACCTCAGGGTTGGATTTTCTATAAAGCTACAATTTAGCGATATAAATCGATAATGTAGTGAATTTATTATAATTTTGATTATGTAAAAGTACATAAAGCTTGAACTCTCAAGCCATTTTTGTTCTCTCTGTAACTTTTCTTCAACTCAAAATGTACAAAAAGCTTAATTTTTGATTTTACATGTCATACTGAAGGATGCAGTGTGAGAGTATCCTTTTTTATTATTGATTTTATCAACTTTATAAATAAAATATTTTAATATGTCATTGCTTTTATTTCAAAATACACTAAAACTGCCAAAACGCGAAGACGGTTTGAAAATGCTTGCTGGGAAAGCACTGGATGTTTAATTGTTGTGTTTGTAAGCTTGTATTTATTATTATTTGAGTTGACAAAACTTTAGCCAATAAAAATTAATGGTTTGTGTTTCAAGTTACAACTTTGATTGGCTGGACTTCCCGATTAATTATAAACAGAAGTTTCTTAAATCTCTGATTGTTCTAAGAAAATATTTGGGTTAAGGTTCCGTGAAGTTCTGGAGCCGCATGGCGAAAAATGCGCATAGGAGCTGGCTAAGCTCACAGCGTTCAATTTCAATGTATCTTTAATTAAAATTTAATTTTTGGGAGCTTTAGAGTATTTTGAAATAATAGCAAACATAGTTGAATATATATATCATTATAAAATTGTATTTATCATTATTTTTGTGTTAGAAAGAAAAAGGAAAATTATCCTCTGGAAATTCTAAAAGATTTTATAGTGATCAATTTAAGTCAGCTTCCTTTTAAAAAGGCGAAGAAGAAAGTTTGCGATTCTTCAAACCTGCTTATGATTCTAACTAATTCGATTAATTTCTGCTTAAAGTTCCCACGAGGTGAGATAGTGGAGTATCTTCTAGGCACCTTCAAAATAGATTTAGGATTTTTATACAGCTTTACTTGCAAACTCTTTAAATAAGGCTTTGCCCACCTTGTTGACTAGACATGATATAATAACTGCAATAACTGGAAGAATTCAGATAACCATGACCTTCGATTAAAAAATGAACTATAGGATATTTCTATGCTTTTGTGAAAAATTCTTATACATATATGATGTCCAAATTTAAAATATTTGTCAAATATAGTGCCAAGATATTCAGTGGCGGACTAAGGTTAAAGCGGGCCCTATGCAACCTTGTCAAAAGACATATACATACTTTGCGTTTGGTAGTTTGGTTTTAAAGAACACAATTTTAAAAAAAAATATCTCTAACAGTTTGTATGAAATCTATTAATGAATCGTAAATTAAAACTGCTGTAGTTAGGGATTCGTCTTTTTGTTGGAGAGTCTTGTTTGAGGCATTTATCCTCTCTAAAAACTTTTCCCATATAATAAGTAAAAGTACATATTCAAATGTATCAAATTTTTTATGTAAACCGGCTGCTTCAGACCTTGTTAAAGGTTTTTCATCGCTGTTTGAGGAAAAATGACGTAAACAATGTTTAATTGCATCATAATTTTCCTTTAAGGATTTCACAGCATCGGAACGAGCAGACCACCGGGTGTCACAAATACGTTTAACACTCAAGTGCTTGTTCTTACAAAATTTTTGTAATGCATTCCACCTATGTGTAGAACTTGAAAAAAATACGTACAATTCCTGAACGATATTGAAAAAGATGTAATTTCCATGCAACTTTCGGCAGCAGCTTTTCCAACTAAATTTAATGAAAGATTTGCGCATGGTATGAAATGGGCAGAAAAAATATGTTGTTTTATTCTGGATTGGAGTCCCTTGTATTTACCCGACATATTAAACGCATTATCATAACTGTCCCCGACAGTTAGCGATGTCTAAATCTAAATTATTTAAAAATTCTAAAATAACTTTCTCCAAGTTTTCACCCGTATGAGAAAATATAGGTATAAATCCTAAAAATCTTTCGTTTATAGTCAAAAAACAACGCTCGAACTACATATATTTCCATGCAAAATGTGTGAGAATAAATATATTTTTAAATGTAATGTTATATCTGGGTTAAATAAAAATAAAAACTACAAAATATGAACCTACTTTTCGGGCCCCAAAAATTACAGGCCCTAGGTACGTGCCTATAATGCATAGGGCTTAGTCCGCCCCTGAAGATATTCAACTATTGTCAGAAATATGAGCTAGTGATCCTTGTACTCTCACATATATTTCTGATGCACGTTTGAGTGTTTACTGAAAGGAAATAAACAAGCTCAGGGGAACCCCTGCTTAAATATTTATCGGCCGTGCGCATCTTTTTCTAATCGCCATTTAAAGGTCATGCATTCAGAAGATAACGCGAACTTCGACACAGCACGATGCAGCAATTTAAACAAAGGCTTCGTAATGAAGATGTATGTAAGTAGAGGGAGTGGCTTTTTGCAATAACATCTGGAGTCGTATATTTAATCGAATCTTTTGTATTCACTGGATTATAAGGGAATGCTTGACGGCTCAGTGACTTTCCCCCATCCGGTAATAGACTCCTTGCCAGCTTATTAGATGAAAAAAACATCAATTTAAATAACAACAATTTGAAATAATCATTCTATCTTATTTCGTTACAAATTTAAATTTAATTAAACGATAATCGATTCATTTTATTTCCTTCTTCTTAATAAAACCATTTTAAATTAGGAGCGCATGTGAAGGTGCGTTCTTTCTTATAAAGTCTTGCTTTTACTTAATAAAAGTTCTGAAATTATTTAAAATTCCTTGCTTGTTTTAGGTTTTAAATAATTTTTAATATATTTGAATTTGTTTTAATTTTATTTTCCTGAAGATATTTCTTTATGTCGAAAATAAATCTTATTAATATTGCCGCATTTTAAGCGGTATATTGCAGGCCATCTGAATACAAATTAGTTTCGTGTTCGTTTCTTGAAATAAAAAAAAAAAACATGAACTTTTTTGTCGATCATCAAAGCGACAGACAGTTCGTTCAAAATTTAAGGAATGTTGATTGCATCAAAATGCTGATTCTTCAAAAAGTAATGGGCTAAATGAAAAAAAGGAAATATTTCGTTCTTTCTTTTATAATGCTGCTTTATTTTTATGCAGCTTTTTTAATATAATTTATTTATTTATTTCGCTTTAAAGTCGTTAAACATTTAACAATTAAAAGTAAAGTAAAATGAAATATTTCACTTTAATTTTGTTAAAGTCTTCAGTTTATTTATGTAAAGTTTACAAATGCGAAAAATGTCTACAAGACTACTATATTAAGGCGAATACAGTTCTCGAAATTAAAAGTGAAATTTATGCACACAGCTGGTAGTCTTCTAACAAATAGACCAACTAGAAAATCTCTATTTGTAACAAAAAAAAAAAAAAAAAAAAAAAAAAAAAAACAAAAGGAAAGGAAAGTAAAAAAACTACAGGCATACAGAATGTGGGTCAGACTGTAAAAGAATTTATTTGCTACCAGTTGCAGTCGCGAAAAACTATATCCTTATGTGGCAGTTAATAAAATGTTTCGCACCTGCAAGACTTATTCAACAAAAATAAAAAGATTTCTTTATTACGAGTTTAAAAGTTTAGAAAATTCAGCTTCCTAAGCTGGCCTTATGATCAGCCTACTAGCACGGAGATTTCTTTATTACGATTTTAAAAGTTTAGAAAATTCAGCTTCCTAAGCTGGCTTAATGATCAGCCTACTAGCACGGAGATTTCTTTATTACGATTTTAAAAGTTTAGAAAATTCAGCTTCCTAAGCTGGCTTAATGATCAGCCTACTAGCACGGAGATTTCTTTATTACGATTTTAAAAGTTTAGAAAATTCAGCTTCCTAAGCTGGCTTAATGATCAGCCTACTAGCACGGAGATTTCTTTATTACGATTTTAAAAGTTTAGAAAATTCAGCTTCCTAAGCTGGCTTAATGATCAGCCTACTAGCACGGAGATTTCTTTATTACGATTTTAAAAGTTTAGAAAATTCAGATTCCTAAGCTGGCTTAATGATCAGCCTACTAGCACGGAGATTTCTTTATTACGATTTTAAAAGTTTAGAAAATTCAACTTCCTAAGCTGGCCTTATGATCAGTCTACTAGCACGGAGATTTCTTTACAAAAATTTTAAAAGTTTAGAAAATTCAGCTTTCTAAGCTGGCCTTATGATCAGCCTACTAGCACGGAGATCGCGGGTTCGCTCCCTGCCTAGACTCTGGGTGTTTTCTTACAATATTAAATTCCATACAAATTTCATTAAATTCTTTTATTTTATTATTTTTCTTGTTAGTTAATCTCCCCCATTTTTAATTGACTTCCTGGCAAAACTTCTTCTTTGCTTGTGTTGTCATCAGCTGTTCTAATAATGTCATATAATTTTTGTAGTATTCCTTTGCAAGCTGACTAACTTCAAAGCTTAAGTTGGTGAAAAAAAAATAAATAAATAATTTCTATTAAAATCTATTCGTTGTAAGAGGAGGAAAACTTTACATGAATTGTAATTCTTAATTTTTATATTAAAAATGTGAATACTGACACCAATTTGGTGAGGTATACCCCGATATCAGTGTCTGCAAATGAATACTACAAAAATTATTTAATTCATTTATTTTATTTAATTTTTTTTTTTAATCCTAAAATTTTATTAAAAATCAAAATGTTTGGAATTATCTTTTCTTTTAAATGGAGGCATACCTTTCTAAACTGCAACTACAGAATCCCATCTATTTTTTTTTATACGCTTTTATTTTACACTGCAAAGCCTTGTCGCATTAGGTGATGGACTTGCGTGCCAAAAAAAAAAAAAATAAATAAATAAAAAAATAATAAAAAAGTAACGAAACAATTCAAACAAATGCTCGAATTAATAAAATAAAATGAAACGCAAACGCAAACGCAAACGAAACAAAATGAAAGTACATATATTTTCATTCTTTAATCTAACTTTATGTGTTTTTCTCCCCCTCTCTCTCTCTCTAACTCTTGTGAAATGCAAATATTTTACGTAGAAACGCATTGATCACATTTTTCAAACGTACGACATCACACACTTGTGTGTGGCGCCTCCCTCAGTTTAGAGGCCCAGCCAGACAACGGTGGAGGTAAAAGGTGGCAACGGACACTATTTTTGCATTTGGCGCCCAAAATTAAAAAAAAGCACAAGAATAAAGACAAAAATGCTGCACACGCTTCTTTTGTTGATGTCGACACTGACGGCGTTGTCGTCTTCATTCGTATGTAAATGTTGTCCTCCTTATTATTATAGCTGCAGTTGTTAGTTGTTCCCTCTAGATCTTAGATATGATACTATAATGGGGCTTATGGGCAGGCAAGTGGTGGTCACACATTGCCTGTCACACACATCTTGTTGTGTTTAGAACGTTTATTGTTGCGTATCTGTGTACTCGTACGTGTGTGCTTAATTGTGTTTTCATGTGTTCTTGAGTTTGTTTGGTTGCACTTTGCATTTCATTTTCAAATTAAGCAGCTTCTTATTGTGTCTACATTTCGACTGCGTCTGTCCGCACATCCATCTGCGCGACCGTTCGCCGCTTTCATAAAAATTAACAACGATGTTTTGTTTTTTCAAACAGCAACAGCAGACCAACCAAATTCATTTGCCTCCTGTTGTATTCCAATTTTTTTTCTATTTTTTTCTATTTTTTTTTATTTTTTTTTAATATATATTTTTTTTTTTGGTTTTAGTTTTGTAAACTATTTTCTTTGTGCGAAATGTATATATAATTTTTTTTCTGTTTCAAATCAAAGGAAAAGTTCATTTACTCTCCTTTTACAAAATTTCAATTTCTTATTGTTGTGCTAACGTATGCAAAATTAGTTTTGGACTGCGGCGTAACACGGTGGCGACATCTGTAGCCAAATGGATCTATGAGCGTATATCTTAATATGTTGCTCACTTTTGATCGCCGTTGTTTTGTTGTTGTTATCTTACAGAAGTATTTTTAATGGCTTTTAATACATTTTGTTTGTTAAATTTAATTCTGGCGTTTGCATTTTCCTTGTGCGACTAAAAATGAAAATTTCAATTTTGTTGGCAAACTTGCCTTTCTTTCGCTTTTCTTTTCTTTTTTTTCAGCTTTTCCTTGTGTTTCATTTTTTTTGGTTGTCTGAAAGACACTTGTAAATGAAATTAATAATTTTTTATAGTTTACAGACAATTTCCTAGCGACAGATGTTTGTGCTCGAAATTAAAAATATTTGTGTTAGAAAATATTTTTGTTAATTAGCTTTATTGCATTCAATGAATTAAAATTTTCAACGTAACGATTTTTATTTCTATTGCACACAGATCATGCATACACCTACATAACAGACATATAGAGTGAGTTTTTTATCTAATATGTGCAATTAAAGGAGCATTGCATTTCAATTGAACTTGCCTTAAGTATTTGTACCAGGCGAATCATCGCTTTGGCGGAAGGTTTCCCAATTTGTATATGATGTGTATATGTGGCATTTAAAAAGGGATTATATAAATGAAAAGGTCTCCCAGAGCGTATGGAAACCTTCGAAATGATATAGAAAGTATTCCAGGAGACTTTGTTATGGCAGAATTTTTGAAAAATTCTACTGTAGAAGGCATAAATATAAAAGCCTAAATATCCTTTTATATCATCTCAATGAATTAAATTTGAGCAACAGTTTTGCACAAACCGTTAGCCAGACAGCATCCAAAAACAGTTATTTTGTCTAATGAAATGTTTTACTCCCCCACAATTAGCCAAACGAATGCGTGGGTCATTTAAAGAGTGTATATTTTCATTTTTTCATCAATTATACTTTATAAATAAATGGAACATTTTAATCAAATTAATTTCCGCAGCAACCTCAAATCATTTAAAAAAAAAAGTGGCCCGGCAATCCGAAAAAAAGTCAAAACAAAGAAATCACAAACTATATAATCATGAATTTAGAAACGAAGAAATAATACAATGGCCATTAAAAAATGCCACAGGCATTAATGATTTGATGTGATTATGAAATGTGCCAACATTATGGTTGAATGTTTTGTGCCCAACAGGGCGAAATTTATGCGTGAGAGAATTTCGTATTTCATTTCCTTTTTTTTTTTTCTTTTGTTGCTTTAGCATTTTAATATGCCTTTGAAAGAAGAACCTCTTGAACATGAACACAATTACGATCATACTAATTTGCGGTGGCGTATACATTCATACTCGTATGCAGTTGTATTATTTATTCATTTTTATGGTTCTGTTTTATTACTTAAATTGCATGTCTATCAAAATTAAATTGGCTGGTGTGGCAGTGTAGCAAACCAAGTTGGTTTCCTTTTTTTTTTTTTTTTTTTTTGAAGCGCTTTCGTTGAGTAACTTCTCACGGTAGCAGGGGATACTGTAACATCTCGCCACATAATGGAGTTGCTTCCAATTTCACAAGTTTTCCTAAATTTCATAAAATGTTTTCAGTCTTTCAATCAATGAAAGTGCTGAAATGTTAGAAATTTGCTGCATTTTTTTTTTTTTTTTTTTGTAATGCAATTAGAGCAAACACTCTTTACACGATCAATCTTAAAGGCTTCCATGGCTTGCTAAAGAGATATTTCATAAGGAAGAAAATGAAAATATAAAAAATTCATTTTTAAAAACGCTTCTTTTAAAGTGTTGTAACTGCTTCTAAAATCTAAAGGCGTTTTCTTTTTTTTTCTAGAAAAAAGACAACATTAAAATCAAAAAGGATAATTTTTTCTTCTTTTTTTAAAAAAAAAAATTTTTGACCTCTTAAAGGATTGCTTGCCCTTTTGTAAAAATGTTGCCCTTTCACAGCGCGAAAGTCATTGTACTTTTTGTCCTAAACAAATCCACAGGGCGGAAACTTCCCTGCAAAACAGTTTTATTTTATTCTTCTACGGCGTTACCAGACAATGTTTCAAAACAAAGTCTTTTGTGTCCAAAGGGTACGAAAATTAAATTTTAATTATTATTTTTATAATTAGTATCTTATAAAACAAACAAAAAAAAAATATCAATACGGCTGCTTAATTATTATGAGATATTAAAATAAAAAGCTTTTAGTTTCTCAAGCAGATGAATTAGCAATCTGGCAACTGAATAGTTTTGTTTAGACATTTCATAAAATATATATAAATGTTTTTTTATCATCTTTTAAAAAAAAGGCAACGGACTTTTGTCTAATTTGTGTTTTTTTCACATTAAAAAAAAGCTGGCATTTTCACAGGGCGGGCAAAACATTTTAAAGGTCCCTTTACACAGGGCAACAATTTTATTGTAGAAAAAAAAAACGCCATAACTTGCATGAACTCATTTAGCGGCAATTCTAGGCCATCGCCTATTTCAAGCTTTGCAGTAATAATTTTTTCATTTATTTTTATTCCACAAATGCAATTAAATTCTTTATATTTCTGTAGCGAATCATGAAATTTGTAAAGTTTATTTTAAAAATGATTTCCCTGATATTTCACTAATTAAATCAAAACATGATCTCACGCACATTTTGAATTTAATAATAATGTTTTACCTGGTTTTTTAGGAAAAACATTCAGAAAAAATTACAACAAATAAATGTGAAAACGAACAAATAATACAACAACAGCAGCAAAGACGATAACGACATCATACTCATGGCCACTATAATAAATATTCTTATTGTCACTTAAACGTCTTATTAAATGTCATTTTAAATGCAGTTTCTCTGTATTGGCGCCAAGTGTCATTTTACGCATCAACATTTATCGACATGTTGTTATTGTTGACTTTTGCTGTTGCATTCGAGTACGAAATCGAAATGTCTGAAACAATGCGTGAAAACAACGCCAGACGACAACGCTTTTCTTGCCGTTGCATTTTTTTTTCCTTTAGTACTGCGTTCCTTCGTAACGACAAACCTTCCAAGGGAACATGCGATGTATAATGTTTGTTGTTTTGCACGTTTTTTTTTTTACAAAATTTATGCATAATTTTTTAAATGTAATAATTTGTTTAGCAAAATAAATAGATGGTATAGCATGGGGTGAAGGGGCCCGAAATTACAAAGGGGCCTCGAATTTCAGTACAGACTCATTTGCTCAGATTTTATTTTATTTTAATATTCATTTCTATTTTCTTTATTTAAAGAGGCTAGCTAATGGCTAATAGGGTCTGTAAAGTAAACTTATAGAGCCACACGAGAAACGTGTGTTTAATTCGAAGCTTTTTTCCAGAATGGAAATATATTATCCGTTACTTGTCACGGTTCATATCCTATAAGTGTTGAACACTTTTTTGGAAACCGACAATAGTTCTTTTGACACCCACATTAAAATTTTTGCAACTATTGTCGGTGGGAATTACTGTTAAGGGACATTCCTTTGCAGGCAGAAGAAAAACAAGAAGCTTTTTTTTAATCATCTTCTGTGTAAGTGAAATATTTTTGCTTCAGGAAACATAAATTGCCATCAATATATGCTTTTACCTCTTAAAAATCAAAAATTTACTGTTAGGGGACATTCCTTTGCAGGCAGAAGAAAAACAAGAAACTTTTTTTTAATCATCTTCTGTGTAAGTGAAATATTTTTGTTTCAGGAAACATAAATTGCCATCAATATATGCTTTTACCTCTCAAAAATCAAAAATTTATATCGTTTAAAATTCTAGGTCTTAATACTACTTGATACTTAAATCGTATTTTAATAAATTTAATAATATTTTTATGTGTGAAAACATTCATATCTAATATTTTACTATATACAACTTAAAAATCCTTTAAACATGAACAGCATCATTGTGTTGTCCTTTGCAAAAATTTATTATTTTTTTCTGAGCACTCCAATATGTAATTAAGGCCCTTCAAACTACAGTTGTTGTCTTTATTACAGCTTCATGTTTTCATATCAACGATTTTTGTAAAATTGTACATTATCGAAAGAGCATGCGCACGCACCCATCTTTACAGATGCTTACATTACATTTGCATTGTTTTATCGTATCGAATGTGTCAATATAAATTCTTGGCATCAATTATTTTTTTTTATTTTGTTTACAGATCGAAGCAACATCTTATACCCTCAAAAGCTGATATAAACACAATTTTAGTATGTGCATACAATGAGATAAAATAATTCCCCTAATAATTCACTTCAAGGATTTGCTTTAATTTGTAATACAGTTACTTTATTAAACTTGCAAACAATTTATTTAATAAATAAAAGAAAATTATTAAATATATTCGCTTTTAGCCAACAAATGCAAATGGACAAATAGGCTAGTCTACGAAAGTAGCCCAAACAATGGGCTCTCTAACATCTCTAATGGTCTGCCTCACCCTGTCCGTCTATTGTCCTTAGACTGTGGGTTTACTATTTTCAAAAATTTGCTGGTACCTTTATAAGATACCATTGGGCACTGATATCAAGATAAGAAGCATCCAAATGGAAAGAAAAGTACTTTTCTTTTAAATCTCCTTTTAGGAATTTCTGCATTTAAAAATCCTTATTATCCTTATTGGCATTCAATAGAATAATATGCACGACTTGAAAAATATTATTGAATCCTGCTTCAATCTAAGAAAACTTAAACACAAACTCACATATTTTTTAATGTATTAAATTATTTCATATGCAAAGTCGTGGCTATACTGATCAAAAATATTTCCCTTAACCCATTGTGGACGAAGTGCCTAACGTATGATATAGAAATTTTTCTCATTTCACATTTATTACCAATTTTTTTTATATTATTTTTCGTCAAGGAAAACTTATTAATACGAAAAACAACAGAACTCGATAGGCTGACTGTCTCTTTCTGGTATGGGCACTTGCATGTGTATATACATATACGAGCGAAAGTGTCAAATTGTATTCTTAATTGTAGCCATTGGATTCCAACAGTGCCTGAGTTCACTGTCTACTATCTTGTAGTTATCAAAATAAACAAAAACGTGCTGTACATCAAGATAGTAACAGAGAAATATTATTTTACTCGCATATGAAATGCTTAAAATACAAAACTCAAATACGCGACAAAAAGCTTTAGGGGAGGGGAAGAAAGCAAAGCCATTACAAATTACATATTTTTTAATTACGTGATAATTTATGTTTAATATGATTAAATGAAGTCTCCCTGAATGTGTAATGGCGAGGTGCGTGAGCACTGCTAATAGAGTGTCCAGCTAATCAATTTGCTTAATCACGCATGAAAGCGATTAGGATTTTTAACAAGCAGCTCGAATAATAATTAATATTAATAATATTTTTCCATTAATTATAATTATAAATTTTTCCATTAATATGAATAAATAAAAAGATATGAATTTCATCTGCCTGTAGTTTAACGACAATGAATCCTGCTAAGTTGGTGTTAACATCTCGTTATAGGTTTTGGCTCAATTCAAAATATCGCAAAAGGCAAAAAATAAAAAATTTAAATTCTTTAAATTAATTTTTGGCCAATAAATCTAATAAATAGTTTCTTAATAATATTAATGTTTTATTATTTACTAGAAGTGTTAAAAATATTGTTGTTGTTGGAAATAAACACCAGAAATGAAAAATTCAATGAACAACTAAAAGCTGTACCTCCTCCGCCGCTAACTAGCGGCCTTCAGTTAATACCTACTAATCCATAAGCCAATAAAACCAACTGCTCCAAGACTACTGCAAATGTGTTAAAAGTGTTGCGGTGAAAAAGTGTTGTTATGAAAAAGCTCAACATTTTGTTGCCAATTTCTTTTCATGACTTGATTGGAGTTAAAACAAATTGCTAAATCGTGCTACAGATTTTTTCTTTCCAAGAGCTTAATTTCGTTTGTAATTTGAAAACGTAGAAAATACCTGTCCAGTTACCATGAAATTATTCATGCATGTGCTTACACAAATGGAGTTTCCATACTTATTACAAGTGAAAAAGAAGGTGAGTTCGTTTTTAATGTCAGAGTGCGAAAAACACTGTCGAAATTGCAACATTGCCGGTAACAAGATTTTTATTAATCATTTTCTATCCAAGAAAATGTTTTATTATTTAATTATCAGGTTGACGCTCTTTGAAATATTCTGTTTAATATACTTTAAGTTTTTTAAATATATTTATAAAAATTTATTTCATTATCCCGCTTATCTTGGCAAAGTATAACACGTGCAGTTGTATCTTTATCTTTTGATATAAGGAATTATCACTGTCAGATATCGGTTTATTACATCTTCTCTTTTTGTATTTGTTTTCAAGTGTATCATTTGAATAAAAAATTTTTGCCTTTTTTAAATTGCTGATAAAAAAAAAGTTATTTATAAGCGATTTTGCCTAGTTCTGCCTTTTCTATCTTATCTGGCTTTTTCTATTTTGGATAGCAGATAAATTATCTTTCATAAGACGTTTTAATATATTTAAAACAGTGACGAAAAATTTTAATTGAATTAACATTGAATTAATTGGATTAATGCCACAATATAATATAACGCTGGCTTCTACAGTCACCGTGTAACCGAGCCCTTTATTATTTTGAAACCGGTAGTCTTTCAATATTATTATGAATGATGCCAATTAATTCGTATCGAAAATCAATCTTCCAATATTATTTGCTCTTAAACCAAATAAATATTTTTAAAATTGCTTTCTTTTAATGGCCGCCTATTTGTATTCATTATCGCCCAATAAAACAGAAAGAGATTTAAATTGATGAGAGCTATAATGGCGTGCATTTGTCACAATAGTCGTTCTCTTTTAAAAAAAAATTTTTCATAAACACACTTTTCATAAATCAAAAACATTTTTCGAAGCAAACTATTATTTTTAATTTTATTATACCATCAAACTTAAAAAAAAAAAAAAATTCTTTAAATCTATGAAGAACGATTAATCGATTTCATTCTTTTTCTACATGAAAACGTTCATTGTGTGCAACACCTACAAAGCCAGCATATTTATATGCGCGTATAAGCATTTTGTTGTGTGTGATAATAATATTAAACGTTTCTAGATTTTTCAATTAGAAGACGAGGGAGTCAAGCGCGGCGATGGCGTTTTATTAATTTGATTTATTAAAGAGGATATAGTTATATAGTGTTGATTATATATAATTTTATCGCCTTTAATATTTGCAATAAAATGAAAAGCAATGATATTGATGTTGAATGTAATGTTTTCTAGGAAATGGTATGCTTTACTATTCACAAGCGATCTTTGGACTTCAGCAAGGACATAGAGGAATTAATTATATATTTGATTACGAATGAGAGATTGTGTTGTTGTGTCTTAACATTTGACTGTTTTAAACGTACAAAACGTGAATATAAAAAGTATAATTTAAAAAAAAAATAATAAAAAAATTTCTTCGGCTACCATAAAAGTGGACAAAAAAAAAATTTAATAAAAAATCATTTAATTATTATTCCCATGTAATTTGACGAGATACATAAGACAAATTTCTGAACCAGAGCTGGATTTGGTGCATAAGAGAAGTCGTGAGTAGAACTTAAAGTGAAAAAGAATAATAGTCGTTTGGAAGAATGCATAATTAGTAGTCATTGGCATCAGAAGCGCTGTAAAACTACTCTCTATAAATTTCTTTCATGTATTAGGGTGGTACACATTCTGAGATTTAACATGAAACATGAAATATGGATAAAGTGAAAACACAATTTTCCACAACTAGAATGGCCAGCCATGAATTAAAGTTGATGAATTTCCGCCATAATTGTTGTTCAAATGTTCAATCGTCGAAAGAAAATAATAAATATTTAGCTGCAGTATTTGACCGCCAAAGTAAAATCATAAATAAACTATTTTAACACCAGATGCGCTACATATATATACACTCTCACCTCCTACTTTCTCTACTTTATCTCATTTCGGCACAATTCTTTCCATGAGCAGCGATTATTCCCCGATTGGTAATCTTTAAAAATTAAAGCTTCCTCATATCTCACCTTTGTATCGAGTTGTAACATTCCTGCGGCTCGGTACCATCAGCATTTTGGAATTACTAGTTGTGTAAAGCAATCAGCTGTTTAATGCAGCAAAATTAAAAAGAGCTGTTTGTGAAAATTCTTCTTTTTTTTTTTGGTCGAATTAACCAAAACGAAACATATTAATAATTAAAAAATTAATTTTGAGAGATTCTCTTAACTTTGACTTCTACATTCAACAATTTCTTTGCGAACAGAACACGAAGAAAAATTATAGATCAGCTCAGTATACCATTTGAAGGAACACACAACAGCTGATTAATAAAATTGTTTATAGAATTTCTAAATTCAAAGAAATATTATTCATGTTAATATGAGCATATACAAGAATTCTTATTCTACACAAATAAATAAAGCATTTTGCAATCTTTCTTTTTGTAAGTGCTGCTATAAAGTCCCCATTTATGGGCTCGTATATCACTTTGTCAACTTTAATTTGCCTTTTATTTGCAAACACAATCACGACAACATTCACTCTCCCTCATTCAATCAGCATCACTGTCGCGTAAAACACAACCAGCTAGACAGATAACTTTATTTTAAATTGCTTTATAAATCACTAAAGCAACAAATAACATGTAATTACTCTATATGTTACACACACTTGCGTTCAAACGTACACACCAATGTATGCTAAAGCATATTTAAAGCACTCTTTAGATTGGAAGGCGACAAAATCTCACCCAAATGGGAGCCTTTGATTGCGGCACAGTGGATGCGAAATATAGAAATTTATCATAAGTAAATTGTATTTAAGAATGGTATTTTATTTAAAAACTTTTATTTACAACATTTAAGAATTTTGCAAACAAGCCCTCACACACACCGCGTCTTTAACATCTGCATTTTTATATCCTAAAGGCAAAAAGGTATTAAAGCGAAAATCATCAAACGTTAAGTAGACAAGAGACCACCATCCTTGTCAAAACAGCGCTGCTTTACATTGCAACAACACCTGAAACTTGCAAGGCTCGAGGGAATATTAAAAAGTAATGAAACCGGCAGAAGAAACAGGAGGAGAAAAATAACACATCAAATATTGTCAACACAATGTGGATAACAGAGTTTAATTCATGCATTTCCCACCAACTGCTAGGCGAGGGGGAAAGCCATAATAAAAACAAACTAAAGAAATAGCCAAAGCAAGTACCAGAACAAAAAAAAACAAGAGTAACAGCCTTTACAACGAGACATTCATGCAAACATTAACGGAGCGATTGATGTTACAACATTATGGCGCCACATTTAACATTTTGTAACAATTTATCCTCAAAGTATTTTTCCACACTGGCAAAGGCGAAAACTTAAAGCAAAACCAAACCAAAAATATGTAAGTAAATGACGATAAAGAAGAGCGCACACCTTAAAGTGTTCTTACCATCAATTTAAGTTATAAAAATCTGTACACTCACTCCAACCAAATGTGCATCCAAAAAGGGGGAGGTGCATGTTTGTATACTTACGGATTACATGACGCACACTTATAAGAATCACATAATTGAAAGAGGTGTAGAAATGTGGAGTAGTTGTTTGGTAGTGAAATCGTTAGTTGCGTTCGGTTGATACTTAATTGAAGTTAAAACGAAACTGACGGCCAAATATATAGCATGGCATATGCAATTATTTATAGCCGTAATGAGGAAACTGGGGCACACATGGAACTGCATTGGGAATTGAAGCTTGCAGGAAGTGCATACTGCAACTCGGGCATAAATAATATTATAAAAATTACACTACTCGACAAAGTACTTTTTTAACCATTAGAACATTCATAGCAAAAACAAAAACTCGTATTATGCAAATTCGCAAGGGGAAATATAAAATAAAAAAAAAAATAAAAATAATTAAAATATATAATATTTAGAAACGGAGTTCCTTTGAAAAACCTAAAATTTTAAAACATTGATTTTCCACTGGCAACTACAAAATGTTGCTACACCGGCAAGCACAGGTTCAATACACATACACGTTTTTTAAATTTTCGCTCTAAATGTTTTAAAACTACAACACATTATATTTTTATTTCTCCATATCAACTATATTACCATATTTTCCTTGAAAGTCCCTTTTGTTTAAGAACGGCAAAAGCGTATAGTTCAAAGCTTAAAAACGCCGAAATTAGATATTGTAAAAAGTAATGAAATACAAACTGCACAGCTGATCGGTGTATTATATTAAAAAAAATATAAAATCCATAAATATTTGAGTTCGTAAAACACGACTGTGCAATTAATCATACGCTCAAATATTAATCATACATTTAAATCTGACGATTCGGTCCAGCTTTGCGCTGCTTTTCTGATTTCAATCTTTATTAATAAGCCAACGACTCTGCTTAAGCTTATAGCACAGAAGCGACAGACGCCAACACTTGCTTGTAATTGCGTAAAACTTAAAACTGCGAATTATTTCCTTCAGTTTAATGTAAATCGTTTTGTAGCGTTGTTTCGCAAGAAACTGACAAATTTTAAAAATAGTAGCAGAGACCAAATCTAATAAACGATTCATGAGTTAAACGATTTTTAAAGCTTCCTCGCAAAATCCTTAACAGAATTTTTTATGTTAACGATTGTGCTGCCACTTGCTGAGCTTTCAAAATCCTGCAAGTAAAACGAATTTAAACGAATATTTTCGAAACGAAAAAAATTTATAAAATATAAGAAGGAGGCACAATACTTTCTAATAATATTTAAATGGGATCGCAAATCTGACTACACTCTTGGCGATTTTACAATATATTTTTTAACGTTTTTTGTTACATACATAGATTTCATGATTTAAAAGCATAATTTGTATGCTTTCACATTTTTCAAAAAATGTTAAAAAAAATGAACAAAAAAAAAGTTCAAGCAAATACAAGGTCGTTTAAAAATATATAACAAAACGAATGAGAATTTTATATATCAGGATATTTTAAAGTCTAAATACATAAAAAAAACAATAGTGCTATATATTTTCAAAATAAATATTTGATTGAATCAATATATATTTTTATTATTATTTTCTTTTCATTCTAAGCGAAAATAATGTTTACCACCATGTCGAACTCTGCATCTAATAAATTTGATGAATTATCTTTAAATAAATTCAAAGCAAAAATTAACATTTATTAATTTTATATGCCAAATAAAATAAAGTAATTATATATAATTATATATATATATATTAAAAAAAATATGTATTTATTATATATAATCTATATACAAACCCATGATTTACTTTTAATATCTCGCCGATTCATCAAAAATCAATCGCTTAAGATTTTAAACACAATTTTATAAAAATATTGTTCATTGGTAGAGGAATTTTTTTTTAAGTGTTAATATTTATTTAAAAAAAAAAATAAATGTTTCTGAAAAGTTTCAGAAAAGCATCGAAAAGCCCCCACATCCCGAACAGTTTCGTTATCTCTGCCAAAGTGATAATCTGTTTAGAAAAATAGAAGCATCTTCTTACCACTCAGCAATCAAATCAGTGCAAGTATTCAATCCACCTACATAATGATATTCTTCTCCACTTGATTTTTTTTGCATCCTCTTAAACAATGCACAGACTACACCTTACGAAACTGTTGGCCAGGCGAAAGCTGAGAACATTTAGGTGCCCACATTGGCTGTTTAAACAGTCACAGTCCTTGCAACCAACAATTCACAGCAAAAATGCAGAATATCAAAAATAAAAGAAGGAAAATCGTGCCTCCTTTCAGATGGTTATCAGTGTTCAACATAATTTACACAATTGCTGCCAGCTGTGGTTGAATGGTTTGCGTTTGAATTTATTTCTTCTTCTTTCTTTTTTTTTTGCATTCGTTAGTTTTCTTTTCGGTATTCATCCTGACCAAACATGAATTGTGTTAAACTTCACGTTTTTTTCTTTTTTTAGTACTATAATTTTTTTTATTTTTTTTTTTATTTTTTTGTTTATTTGCCGGTAAAAAGGCACGGCCGCTTGTGCAGTTGTTATGGAAAAATGAAAAAAAATCGTGGCTTCCCCATTTTATTTTCCACAGAGGAAAAGCATTGTATTAGCGCGTTTGCCTACTCTGATTCAATGGAAACCAAGTGCAGGAACAAAAAATTATCCAACTTTAGGTGCTAGTTGGAAGGTTTTTGTTTTTTGCACTTTTCAACTGCGTGTTGGAAAAAATCTAAGCTTTTTGCTCTTTCCGATGCTCAGGCTGGTACTCACGTTTCGCCAAATCCTCAAGCATGTTAATGATGATGGTGTTGGTGGAGTTGGTGGTGGAATTATCGGTGGATGTTGTTGTTTGCTGAAATGAAACCCATTCGAACTACAGTTGCTAGTTATTTGCCAATTGGCGCCTGGCGTCATTATGTCCAACTCTATGTTGGTTGTCCGTATTCGCATCCGTCTATGCGATTTACTTTGTTGTTTTGGTGTTTGTTGTCCATAGTGTTTAACTTGGTTTGTTGGCTCGTTTGCCCTTTTGCTTCTTTGCACTTCGCAACAAAATTGAAATAAGCATTACATTTTTCCCGAATATTTCTGTTCTCTCTTTTTATATTAACAGCTTTTTATATTCGTATTGTTTTATTGTTCGCTTAAAGTTGTTTTCAGTTTCCTTTTTTATTTTTAATTTTTGTGTGCAACTTTTGGCATTATTAGATTTATGGTAATAGTTTTCTACAAATTGCGAACGATATTTTAAGATTATGATTTTCTATTTACATTGAAATATTCTAGACACTAGTGGGTTGTGTCTAATTGAATAACTTCTCTTCGATATGCCAGAGAGTTCAAAAAGGTCTTAAGACTTAAGATTAGATGAAGAAAAAAATTGCAAAAATTAATCTTCAATTTATGCCACACCATTTTGCCAGAAAAAAAATACTTTTCATTTTTAATTTAATTTAAATAATTTTTATAAATTTCTCATAAAGTATAGATATTTGGAATCTTAAAAAAAGGAGAGTTGATAGAGCCTTGTCTGTTCGTCTGTCTGTCCTCTGTATTTTTGCTGTATATTTTGATTCCGGTGCAAATTGAGTTTAAAATAGGTTAAAGTCAGAAATTTCCAACTCCATCGGCTTCAATTTTTTTTCGATTTTTTCTATGCAAAATCGGCTAATAAATAAAAGATAGTAAAATATATATTTCATATATTTATAGTTAAAAAAGAAATATGACGTTGAAAACGTATAATATACTTTTTTTTTAGTTACCCTTTTCAGAACTTAAATTAAATTATTATTATTACAAAAAAAAAAAAAAAAAAACATATCAAAAGAAGATCTTAAGTTCCGAATAAAAAAAAATAAAAAAAAATTATTATATTTTTTAAACCAACCCAACCAAAGCGGATCAAACCAGGAGGCTTGTGTCTTGTGGGTTTTTAATCTACGAATACTTTTGCTTGGATTGCTGTTTGAGTGTGTTTGTATGTATGAGTGTTTTATGTTTTATACTATATTAATTTCTAGATATTTGTGGTATATTTATATTGAGTTCAGACCTAGATATATTAAATTAAAACAAATTAAATATAACTTATTTAACCCATAAAGTATGCTGATACTTATTTTGTTTAAAGAAAAATGCAAATTAAAATACAACAAAGTAATAAATGCTTGTAAATCAGTATGAAATCAAGCAAGATAACTTTAATGGTGGGTGATCTGGTAATAGGTAATCTCATTCAGTAGTACTGATATTGCTAGCTCCTGCCTTATACTCCTCTCAATTACCCATACAACCAAAATGTCATGGCTGCAAATGCAAAGGCATAGAACAAGAGATAAATTTCACTCTTACAATATATGAAATTGCAGTAAAAGGTAAATAGTTTCATGTTCTAGGCGGATAATCTATTGGTAACCTCTCCGAGCTATAAGGCACTGAAATAAATAAAATGAATAATTTCTCTCTGCAGGTCAGCAGAAGATTTACACACTGTAACTAGTCCAGTTCCAACTTAATCTATTATTCAAGCCTTTATTATGCTCTCAACTCTCGTTCTTTAATTCTCTACATGCCGTCCCTCATTCCTCTTCATTTTTCCTTTAGACAGGCATATTAACATTACTGACAGGTATCAGCTGACTGTATTTTTTTATTTAATATGACAGCCAGCTTTTTCTAAATGTGTCCAATTTCAAAATTATGATTCGATTAAAAAAAACTAAAAAAACTTATAAGTCTTATTCGGTAAATTTTTAACAATTACACATTTCTATGGGTGGGAATAATTTCACATTCTTTTGTAAAAGATGTAAAATAAATATCTTGAAATCTTTAATAACTGCTTAGTTTGCTCTACTAAACTGATGTGCACTTAAAGAAACAATGAAAATATTGGCTTAAAACAAATTTCCTTAGCGTATTGGTTTATTAACTGAAAAGCACATGTTGTGACGGTCGCGTGCCGCTTTTTAATTGAATTATCTTTTGCAAGATAGAATACAAAATTAAAGCATATTAATATTAATAGTAGAACGAACTGCAGGCTTTAATGCATAGTTATGAGTTAAATGTTTAGCTGGCTCACATAAATAAATATAATTGTGGAAAATACCTGCTATCTCAAGCCACATTGATGTTTGGTTTTTGCTCACTCCTTTGGGTTGTTGCCTACAGACTTAATTTAATCTATGACTAAGTCGCCGTCACCTGAAACCCAACCATGTACGAGTGTGGAATACTAATAAGCAGACTAGGGATGCATTTAAAGAGTGTATTTTATGCGAGCTGTTATTCTTTTGATCATGTGCATTGTAGAAACGTAGAAAGTGTTTTTAAAATTTTAATAATTCTTTTCATCACACATACCGATAATTACCGCCAAACCTTAAGCGGAGCTTTAGTAGCATGACATGTATTTAAAATGTTAATAGATCTGCATTAGTAGTTCCATAAACAAAATCGTTTGATAAAATATTTCTAAAACTCTTGCAGCACCCTTTAGAATTATTCGTTTTATTTACCAAGACCGAAGGTTTTGTGAACTCATAACTTTTAAGATTTTCAATTTAATATAATTTTTCTTTCCTTTTAGACGCAATATGTTTTATAACTGCTACTGCTATGGCATTTTAATATCTTCGGCCAGATGGCCTCTTTAATCTGTAGGCGATAGTGATGATGATGCTAATGGCTTTGGTGCTGGAGAATACAAGATTTTTATTTAACTCTTGTTAATTGATAGACTAATAGAGCATGTGTCTCTTAAACGGCAGCAGTGCAATAATCCTACACACTTGTACATAATTATGAATTGCTAATATGTGTTACCTGGTAGTCACATGTTTGATTATGTAAGTGTCACATGTTTTACCATATTTTATTGCCGGCTTGAATACATTTAATATAAAATAAGAAAATGTTTACAATCCGTCGACATACAAAATAATTGATTTTAAAAACTAACAAAAATGAAAAACATTTGCAACAAAATAATAATTTGTGAAAGCACACTTGATATACATCTACACCTATCCGATATCACTTTATTGTTTTCAGATTTTTTTTGAGTCTAAGATTATTAAATGTGGCAGGGAAATAACCGACATTTGGCACATTTGCTTGGTTTGTTGCAAATAAATTTATGAGCTTTTCCTCACACATTAACTCATGGCACGAATGATTCGAAAAATCTTCTCCCATTTTTCACCAAAAAAAGAAGGAAATCTTTATGTATGTATTGAAAGCATTATTACTTATTAGAGTTTAGAAGGCAGCTTAATTAATCCTGTAGAAACAAGTCATCTAAACAAGTACTGTAGTTTTGCTTGATTTTCTCTATCACTGTGTTCCGCACGTTGCACCATGTAAATACAGGCTTGGGTGTATTTTACTATAATTTTTTTTTTTTTTCTAAAGTCCCAACCTGTTCTCAGTTAATCTCGTATATGTTAATGTAACTGTCAAATACAACTACTCACTGAATGAATGTGTGCAGATAAGGAACAACATTTTTAAATTTAACACCAGCATTCAAGATTTCAATCAAACTTAACTGCAAACGATTATTTAGCGCCAAAGTAAACATTTATCGCTTCGTGGCATCATATTCGCAATACTATTTATTATTAACTAAATACCAAATCCAGCAACTTAAAACCATATGGCAAATAAGTTTATGTTAAAAATAAATTTGTCAGCTTTTGAGCGAAATACACTTCTATTTTGAAATTTTTTTCCAACGGAAATTTTTCTGTAACAAAAAACTATATGCAATTTGATATGATGCAATTTGTTGTTACTATTGCAATTATTGAGCATGACAATTTTGAAATGAATGTATTCAGTAACAAGAGTATAAAATTTATTAATAATTTTTATTAAATAAAACAGATGTTGTTTCAAGTTGAATGGAATTCTTTGCAGCAACAACTGTTGGCTGACGCCTTATGAATGGCAAGCAAATGTTTAAAGAATTTCTGCTTGCATTTTTATTCATTTTGTTTGTAAAAAATAATAATACTTAATAAATAATAATAAATACTTTTAATAAATTAGTTGATTGATTTAATGCGTGACAAATGCAGAAAATAGAGTTCAGTATTTATTACTGGAGATAGATAATTAATTAAATTTACATGTTAAGGTAATAAGTTAAATCGTTTGACAATGGGGGGGGGGAAAAAACAAAGGAGGCGTTAGTGCTCCTTTTAATTAAAAAGCAAATGTAGAATGACAGGTGACATTAATGGTTTTAATGAAGCAGAAAATAAGCTACATATATTACTTTTGCAACATGAAATAAATATTTATTATTGTATGGCATACAAACAAACAAACAAACCAGCAAAGGTCACGTCTAGATGATGCTTCAAACGAAATGTAAATCTTGCCTGAATGTTTTTCATTGATTTGAAACATTCCATATGACCATTGTTGTAAAATCCTTTGAGATATCAAAAAATTTTAACATAAAACATTCCTTCATTTTACCATGTTACCATTTTTGGTTAGAATACTTTTAAAACTTTAAAATTCCATACCCCTCCCCACAGACCAAACAGAAGCCAACAAACCACCTTATTAACCAACCAACCAACCAACCAACCAACCAACCAACCAACCACTTAACCATACAGCCATCTCGGCCAGGCCAAAAGCACAACATTGCCATTCAACAGTTGAATCAGTCATGACGTTATATACATATGTATTTGTATTTGTATTTGTATTTGTATGTACACGAGAATGCCTTCTTCTCCTCCTTAGATATAATTTATGTAATTAAATTTTTCCTTTGTTCTTCTTTATAGTATCTCATTTAATTTTGCTTGATTTCAACATACCAATAATTGTTTTAAGCGCATAATATGTGAGTGCACCATCAATAATAATGATTAAAAGATGTTTACACTAACAGTTATTTGCTGATGGTTTCGCAAAAGCCAATCATTCGAAAAAATAATTTTGTTTTAAACAGAATTATTTCCAGTCATGGAAATCCTTTGAAATTTACCATAATAAAAAAACATTCCTGCCATCAATATTTAGTGAGACAAGTGGACAGACAAGTGGTAGTAAAAATTGGTTTTCTGATTATATTAAAACATATAGAATTTGTTTAAACTCAAAAATGTAATAAAACAAATGACATCAAAATTATATGTGGAAGGATATAACCAGAGGTGCAACGCCATTTTGCTGACTTTCCGCCATAAAAATTTCCAATTCTGAATTTGCCTATTTCGGCTTAAAAACTTAATTTTTTTTTTTTATACATTCGAACTTTGTTTGATAATTTATTTTTTTTTCAAATTTTCAAAGTGAGTTATCGCAAATATGCACTTCTATTATGATTTGAAAAAAGTATTAAAAAATGAAAATTAGTAGTTTTATAAAACATAATTTTTTCAAAAACTAGAACAAAAAGAATTTTCTTGAATAAAGTGATACAGTAAATAAAATACAGTAAAGTAAATAAGTGTTAAATAGAAGCTTAATAAAGCTTATTTCTAATGAGCTGATTCTTTATTAAAACTATCTGACTGGCCTAAATGCAAATTGTTTTTCAAAACTTTAATTTTAGTTAAATTTAATCAAAGGACATTCAACATTGATTATGAAAGAAAATTATCACATGCAACTATAATATTCGGAGAGATGTTTTCATATCAAATTAAATGCATTTTAATAATCCTTTCATATCACTCTAATGTTTGTTTTATTTTTACTTAAAGTAATATATAAATCTAGTATGCTCGTGCATAAATAGAAAAGTATTTCAAAAGGTTAAGCTCGCTCTGTGATCCTATATGAAAACCCCATGCTAATAATAATACTTTTACTCTAACACAAAAATAAATCATCAATTGATAAGTACGCTGAATGTATTGCAAAATAGCTTTCCGGCTCCATAGATCCCAATTCGAAACCTTTGGGTTTCTCTTGCCTTACTTTGGTACTTTTCACAACATTTCCAAAGGATATAATAACTATTTATATATTACTGACTGGGCACGATCCGTGTTGCTAGTATAAAATTTTTCGTTTATTTTGAACTGCTTCTTATGTGTTATAGAAAATTGTTATCTATGAGTCGGTGTCGAGATATTTAAAACCGCCATATGCCGATTAACCAACCAACGACTTCAGCGAAGCACTGCATAGGCTTATCGTGCAAATAGAGATAAAAAATTAGAGATATTTAATTACTTTTTCAACTTTATTTTTTAATTTATATTTTTCACGAAAATAGAATAGTTATGATCTGGTATTGGGCTAATTAACGCCTCTAAACACCTATTAAGCACCCAATGCTTTCAGCGAAATAGAGCATAAGGCTATCGCGCTAATCTCTATGGGGCAAAAAACAAAAAAAAAAAAAAATATTGCGACATCTGTCGGACACTACTCACTGTCCATAACGCATTTATATAAAATTTGGTCAAAATCGGTCCAGTAGCTTTCGAGTTTATCGATTACGAACATACACGACATTTTTATATATATAGAGATTTTCTTTGTAGCTATCAATGTAATATATCAGTCTGTAATGGAAACTCACATATTGTTTTATATACATAAATGAGTGTTTTTATGAATCATAAAGTACTCGTTATACTCGTTCTATACTCTGATTATAATCATTTTTATTCCACAACTATTCCAGATTAATGCAAAGTGACCAAATAGTTTTTCAGATGGGTTCACCATGAGTTACATTTCTCTTAGGTGTTTCCCCCCTCCCCAAAAACCAATGTAGTTGATTTTATTTTTTAAAATAAATATATTCCGATTTCGGACAAAACAAAAAAAAAGCAAATCTGTTCGCTGCAGCTTCTGTCACTCTACTATAAATGATCATTATCAAAATTCTGGTTCATATTATAAGATCTCTATGGGAGTAGCAGATAAAACTAATGATTTGTACAATATTGGAACTAAAAAATCTTTTTGTGCCCTAGAAAAATAAAATTGAACATTTGAGCTCCAGTGTGACTGTCCCAATTTTTCTTGTTGTTTTTTCAATCATGATCTTTTCTTCGTTTATTCATGGACTTCTTTAATGGGAACATAAATAAGGACAGGGCGCTAACGCTGATTTTTATCGATATGGTAAAATTGTGCAGAACAAGAACGCCACATCTCTCACAAAACTAAACGTAAGCAAAGGAAAAATGTCAAGTCATATGACAATTTGAGCATGATATAAAACCAATTGTTATCGCTTGTCAGGCGTCAGTAACAAGTTGCAAAACATGTTCAATCCGCAAAAAAAAAAAAAAATATCAGTAAGTTGGTTGGAATATGAAACAATTTTCGAAAAGGAAAAAAATCGTCCGTATGAACACACCCATATTACACACTTTTATTTGTCTGTTGATTTGTTGGTTGGTTTGTTTGTTTGTATATAAAATAACAGCATCACAAATGTAACACAACCTTACTGGAATATAAATACATTTAAATGCCATTAAAAAAGAATCATACCACAGCATTTTATAGTCGCACCATTCCAGAGTATATAAACCATACACTGCACACACGTCACAGCCTTAAACGGCCTAGTGTTTCAACATTGACCGCTCAAATACAGTGGTAAAAGTTTTCCTTGGAATTTTTTCTTCGTTTTTCTACACTAGAGATGCAGATTGCTAACCAACACTGAAATTAAAGGAAACCGTGCTACGTAATGAATAGCGAATAACCTGGACTTCAGAACATTTAAAATCAATAATTTTTTTTTGGTTTTTTTAACTAATTTAAGCTTTAAAGCTTTTGGCATGAGAGCAGGAAAACACAGAGGCGACGCGAACTACGCGACCTGGGGTTTAGTAGGCTGCGTGTTACTCATTCGCCTACGGAGGCACTTCTTTGTTGACTTTACAAGAAAAATAAATTATCAATATGGTATTAATAATTCAATTAATAATTCAAACTCGTAAGATTCATGATATAATTTGAAAATGTGTTCGTATTTCAAATAACTTGTCTCTCAAACAAAAAAAAAAAAAAAAAAAAAAAAAAAACACAGAAATCAAAATCAAAATCAAGTCAAATAAATTAAAAAAATTGTTTTTAATTTAAAATTCTTTTTTTTTTATATTAAAAATTGGTGGCATCTATTATGATCACCGGTTCCACTGTAAAGCACTCATACATCAATATTTGCTATTCTGTTGTGCAGTTCACTCAAGTTAAGTAGTGCTTAGTTGAGTTTAGTTCAGTTTACTGCATATCCATCTCAGTTATGTTTATGTAGTTTTGTTTCCATACAGTCATATTTAAAACACTTTAATGTCGGCGCATACTCCAGCACTTATATGAGACTCTACAAACTCCCATCATTTCCATTTATGTCTTTAATAAAAGAGTAGATGCCCTTTTTCCACCACGTTAAAGCCATTAAGCAATCGGCCAACAAACAAAGTTTTAACATATGGTTTGCGTACATTTGGCTAAACTGGCACAAAGATCTCGCATTATAACCTTGTGCTTTATGAAACGAACTCGTAAGTTTGCTGGTTGTGTTGGTATAAACGTTCGTTCTTCCGCCTGTTTATTTGTCTGTCGTGCAAACAGGCTGTTGCTGATCACTTTGTCTCTGATAACAAAAAAAAAAAAAAAGGAGCGTGCGTATGCATGCATAGTTATATTTTTAAAAGCGTTAAAAAAAGAGCATTCTATACATTGCATTCGCCCAAGTTAACTGGTAGACCTGTTGGTGGAAATAGTTAATGCTTCTTTTATTACCAAATTTGGTTACATTGCCAACATATTTTCGGAGACAATCGATCTGTTGTAGTTGATAGTGGCTGAGGTAGTTGGTAACTAGTTGTTGTTGTTATTGATATGGCAGCAGCAAACAGCAATAGCCATGGGACAGACAGAAAGACAGTCAGAGAGACAACAGCAATGCTGCAAGCGGTTTTGTCTGTGTCGATTTTAGCACATTCATCAAGCTTTCAAAGACAGGAACGTAGTGTGGAAAAACTGCAAAAGTGAAAAGTTAAAAAGTTATTCTGCATTGAAAACAAAACTATGCAGCATTTTGGTTTGCTATTTTTGGTTTCTTCATATAGAATGCCTTTATATATTTGGCTTCTTTAGCGATCGTATCTGAGCAAAACTTGCTCACATCAGTTAAATGGTGAAATGCAAAGCGATAATTTCTGATCCATTCTACAGGATAATAAACTTTAGAAATGTTACTCCATCTAATGCCTCAATTTGCTTTTTAAGAGATAACAAAAAATAAAAGTCTTACTCGGCAAAAATTTATCACAAAAGCAAAGCAGTCACAATCTATAAAACAAAAATTATTTTGACTAAAAAAAAAATCTTTGTTATCTTGTACTTGTAAAATAATTCTTTTTGGTATTAATTAACTTAAAAAAAAATATATCAATTCAAAAAAGTAAAATGGAAATGTGGTATTGCTAAGCTGCTGTCACTGCTATCACTGCTTACAGCTAAGTGATAATGTCTAAATCAGATATAGTAATTTCAAAGCTTTAAAGTTTATTGGAAATATTTTCTATGATTTTAATACAAAAAACAAGGTATGTGCAAGCTATCTAGACAAAAATTAATTCTTGACTTTAAACCTTCATTATTCATTACGACTTTTCGACTTCTGTTATAACTCTAATGCTTTTGCCCAGACTCCAGAAGACTGACTCCAATGAAGAACTAAATATTAATTACTGATATTTATTTAAAAAAAAATTTTTATAATTTATTTCGTAATTTTCGTTTAATATTATGAGAAAAGTGTCAGGAAATTTTAAACAAAATCATGTTGCAAACAAAAGACTTCAGAAACAAACTTCTTTTAAAATGGAGCTGCTTTTGCAAAGCTTTAAGCTTGCTCTAATTCTTTGAATGATTCCCAAAGAAATTTTCGTTTACTCTTTAGCTACGCTACTGCTTTTGAATCTACAATTACTTACCAATATACTTTAAGCTAAACTTCTTATGCAGTCACAAAAGTTTTCATAGAGCGCAAGCAAAACGGCAAAAAACAGACACATATTGAAACATCGCAAAGAGAGCGTGTTACTTTTGGCTTTCTTTAAACCGTCTTGAGCGCTACTGCACATTTAAATAATTCCCCAGGCATACAAGAAGAAAAACATCGTCATATTCCTGTTGAAATATGTTTAAGTTTCTCGCTGGCAAAAAAAAAAAAATATTTAAAGCGATCGATAAGCAATCAATGCATTATTTTACGTTCTTTTCATATTTCTTACCACTACCATTTCAAAGAATATTAAACAAAAATAAGGAAAAGCTCAAATTTATTTTGAGTTCATTTAACCATAAAAATGTACAGAATACAAAAAGTAAAATAACAAGAAAAGGGAGCTTAAAAATTTAATTTTTGTAAAAATGTAAGCAATAAATTTGTGGCAAAGCAATTTTTTTTTCTTATTTTTGTTTTTGTTCTTGACTTTGTTTAAAAAGCTTTTGTTTTGGCTTAGAGTGCGCTTTATTCTTTTTGATCCTTTGGCAATATATGTGTATTCAAGCCCAAAATTTATACATATTAGTTTGGCAGATTTCTTGGAATATCAATGTGATCAATCTCATTTTTCTTTTCCTTTTGTTTTTCTTTTTTTGTTGCTTCTACTTCTTTCTTTGCTTTTATTTCGCTGGTTTAGGCCGTTTTTAACTGATTGCATATTTTTATATAAAAGTAAGTGTTCTCTTTACGTATTATAGTTACGTAATCAGTACCTTAAAGGTATTACTACATCGAATTTTTTTTGTGCTTTTAAGTAATTTTATAACTGGTTTTAAAGTTGTAGAGCTTTGGAGTAGTTTTATATGTTAAATGATTTTCTTGGATGGGCACACTAATTCCTTAGCAGCTCAGCTAAATCAAAGAAGAAGAATGCAGAAAATGTTTATAATGACTTAACAATGGTACCTAATGTATCCATTGCCAGCACAGAATCCTCCTGGTGAGGATGATAAATATCCAGCGGCACAATTTCAATATTTCTCAACTATAACTGTGTCACTTCCTTCTAATGACAATCAGCATATTTCTTTTTGATCGTACTCATTCCAAGTCATCCTAAGGAGCTAAATAGAGAATAGAATATATAAAAAGTAACAAATAAAGAACAGATTAAAATGAAAAGCAAATAATTCGGTGAAAGCTTGGTGAGAGTATATCATAATTGAACATTTCTTTGAATGGACAATTACAATTCAGTATGATTCACATATTTGAACCTTTATGCATCAGTCAAAAGTTATTCCACTGTAATAGTGACACATATGGGCATATCGTTTGGTTCCTTTGGGGTGAATGTCTTACAGAGCTGGGTAATTGGTTTCATTCTTCCAGAGATCATGGCGTGTTGAGTATTTTTAAAAATAATAATAATACTTGGCTAGTAACAAGGTAAGGCCGCATCTGAGAAAGCCCTTAAGGACTTTCTTCTTTTAAGTTGAAAAAAACATTTTTAAATATTTTACAAGTCTCCTTCATCTGTTATTTAAATTAATTCTTTAAAACCTCTGATTTTTAAATTATTCTTTTTCTGTTGCATTCGCTCTTTTTATAGTTACTTGTTTGTTTGTATATTTATAGTTGTACAATAGTTCCCTTGTGTTATGTTTATTACTTTTGTTGTTGCTGTTCCAGCTTTTAAGTCTTTTTATCCTTTTACGGTTTCTTATTCAGTTCTGGTTGTGAACATCTCCTCGCAAGGAAAAAAAATTTAAGAAAAATAACAGAAAAAAGATTTTGATGCTGCCGTTGCTGGTCCTGCTTGTTGCTGGCTGATGAACAGATCGTAATAATGTTGCTTCATTTGTAGTGAGATGCTGTTATTCAACAACGAAAAATACAACAACAAAACCAGCAACAAAAACAGAAATACAAAAATAAAATAAGTCATGTGTGCCAGTCGCATGCGTGGCGCATTTTATTTCGTATTTTCCACCTTTAATTTAGGGTGTACAATGCGGTACAAATATTTCAATAAATTCTTCTGTTTTATGCTTGTTTTATTATTCCACTACATATGTGGCATTGATTGCTTTTTGAAGATTACAATTTGTAAAAAGTTTATTTAGCAGATGCGATTTTTTGAACAACGGCCTATCTTGCAAAATTAATTTCTTCTTTAATGTGATTTCATAACTTGATATATTTTTCTTTACTCTTCATTATCTTTGCCTTTAGTAAATTACAAAAACTGCCATTAATTGTTAAGCTTAGAAGCTTAATTAAGCTTTTTGGCTCCATTGTATGTCGTCGCCAGGGAATAAGAATAATTGTACAATAATATATCTTTTATATCTTAATAATCTTTTATAATGAAAATGTCTTAACTCAGTTAATCAGGAGGGAAAATGGCAAGAAATATTTTTAAAGTTTTTTTATTTCTATCAAAATAATAATGAAATATAATAAAAATATTAAAAAGGAAAAGAAAGCACAAACACATATTAACTATTTCACGCAGAGTACAAAAAGCTGTTTAGCATAATAAGGAAAGGAATAGGAAAAAAAACTAAAATTAATAGCGATTAATTTTTGGTTTTGCTTACAACCTCTAAAACTAAGTGTTCCCATACAGTTACGGTGGTCGGATGTAAGCAAACGGTCTTTATGCTTAATAAGAAGTAATTTATCAACCATTTCTAGATTCTATAAAAAGCATGAAATATTAAATAAAAATAATTAAATGCTTAATAATAATTCAGATGAAAAAAATCGATAAAAGTTGACATAAGCGGCTGTTCATACAAATCACAGAATTGCTTTTTACTTTCGAACTCTGGAACAAAATGTGTAAATTATAAGTCAAACAAGATTTAAAGGTTTATATATACAGACGATTTGAGTTGATTTGAAACAAGTATGCATTTTTTTCTTCGATACTCCTCAACAATTTGTTGGATTTTTGGTGCTAATGAAATACATTTTAAATAAATGATATAATTTTAATGATATTTATTGTATCGTATGGGAATAAAACATTGCCAAGAAAAGTTATAAACCATTTTCTTTATTAGAAATAAATATCTAATTTATTATACTTTCTAACATTTTATATTAGCAAATGGAAAGGGAAGGAAAGCGATTTCTAATAATCCTATCCAAGTCAAACTGAATAGGATTCCAAACCACAGTCTCAATTGGGTCTCAAGTGGGATTGAGCTGTGAAAAAGCTCGTTGGAGCTGCCTTTTGTAGCTTCATACTATAGTTAGTAGCAATAATGATAATTTTTTTTTTTAATAAACTTAACCTGCAAAGATTTCGTCTTGTCCCCAGAAAAACACCCAGACTCTAGGCAGCAATCGAACCCACGACTTTAGGTCTAGTAGGCCGAGTAATATTCATTCGCCTACGAAGGCATCCAATGAAAATGTCTTATGGGGTAGTTACAAATTTTCTTAGATTCCTTTATTTTGGCAGCTGGAACTAATTGTGCAGTAGTTGTATTGGGTTTGTGCTTCGGGATTTGCCTATAATAGGCCAAGATATAACTCTTTGTCATACTCCTTCATAATGTGACAATTTAGACTTTCAAGCCTATCAGCAAAGGGCTCACTCCTAATTAGTAGACATCCAAGATGAAGAAATCCTTCTTTTAAGACCACGCTCACTATCCACCCCCTCAGCCATTTACACCTGACAAATTGTCAACAGTCTCAGCCAGCCATATCCTTACTTAAATTTATAGATTCCAGTGTAATTTCTTTTTCAAAATATACATAGTATTGATTTCTTGTATTTCAGTATTAGATATTTAGATGTTTTCTGCAATTTGCACAGGATATATATTATTCATTTACCGATTTACATATACAACATACTATTTTCAAAAGTAAATTTTCTCTCCTTTTGCATAACATGCTTCGTCCTTTTTCAGATAACGCCATTGACTGATTGATTTCTTCAACAAACAAAAGTCATACGCCACCGAACAAGAGGGTTTTACATGTATTTGTAAAAGGCAATACATATGCAAAATTGCTAATTTAATTAATGCCATAAACGAAGCCAAGGCGTTTTCTTAGTATTAGTCTAACAAAATTATATATTCTGAAAATATGTTTTTTAATATACTTTAAGTTTTAATTTATTGATGACAATAAGCCAATTGTTGTTACGTTGGTGCTTGTGGCATAGTGACTATTTTAATCAATCGGCAGCCCTGTAAGTTCTGCCTATGAAAATTTTGCACTAAAATAATATTAATATCTTACTTTGTACTAAAGGCAAGCTAAGGATATCGAAGAGCAGTAATTTTCCATCTGTGATGGTTGCAGTACTTGAAAGCTATAAACTTCGTTTGCCGATAAATCGATGAATTTCTAAAATCAAATATTGCCATTATTGATGCATAATATGTGTTTCAGCTATCCTGACACAACCCCTCTCTTAACATCAAAAAATTTTTAATAACCAATTAAGTAAATCAATATGCAATATGAAAGTTAAAAGAGTAACTTTACGCAGCATTTTCATATAATAGCCATTAAATATTTAATTATTTTCTCGGTCTGCTGTACGTTGCACTAAAGCATCCTTGACAGAAGTAGTCAATGTTACTAGAAGTTTCTATATTTATATTGTTAATCGCTTAAATCACAAGTACGGGGGCAGCATGCAATAGCGGAAATATGTTGAATCTTAATTTATGAATAAGGTTTGTCCTACAATGATCACATTGATGAAATTTCAGCATAAATTTAAGTTTATTTAAAATTCATAAGTACAGCAGCATCATTATCCCTTTTTTCAACAAAAATATTTATTTTCCTTTTGTTTTTAAATTGTAGAAAATCAAGCCAGCAAAATGTTATTATTTCCACAAATATTTTTTATCTTTGCAACAATTTACGCATTGCAATTTAAAATTTTTTAAATTACCCTCTTCTTCTGTTGTTGTTCTTGCATTGTTAATACAATTTATGCATTCATCTTTTTGGATTCGAAGCGATCTATAACAAGAATAAGAACAAAACATTTTCTTGTCAATTCACGCGTACAAAAGCGCGTAATTGATTTTGACATTTTTGTATGTGGCATTCTTCAACGAAACGTAGAGTTGAAATCCAATAAGAATGAAAACGACAAAAAAGAGGGAAAAACGAAACCTTAAAACCAAAAGTGAGTACTGAGCCCAGGAAAATACTATACAAGCAGGCGCACCTTTAAGCCAATTTTGTTCTTCATTTCTTCTTGTTTTCTTTTCTTTTTCTTTTTTTTTTTTTGTCTCAGCAAACAAAACTCGAGTATTGATTGATTTCCAAAACAGATTTAAACGTTATTTTAGCCAACTGAACCGAAAATGCGTAAAAAAAAGAAGAAAAACTCTAAAAAAAATTGAATACAATTTAGTTTGAGTCGAACGATTTAAGTTTAAGAAATTTTTTTCTTTTTTTTTAATTTTGTTGGTTTTGTTCTTTTTTGATACTGTTTTTGATTGCGTTTTTAAGTGATTTTTGTGATTTTTGTGATTTTTTTTGTATGTTGTGACAAAACTTCAATTTGAAGCGTTTTTCTCATACCTTAGAAACATGTAAAGAATAGGGAGGGTTGCCAAGAGGAACGTTTAGTGGCTTTTTAAACTTAAATATGGATCGTTATATTAAATCGATATTTTGAGAGTGAAATGCTAAACGTTTTTTTAAAAAAAAAACTGTCTATAAAAGCTTTTTTTTGGACATTTTCTCTTAAATCTCGACGAATTTTCATATTGAGATTTTAAAGAGTAGTTTGCCTTCGAAACTGCAAATCGCAATTTCCCGGAATATTGGCAATCATGTAACATTTGTCTTAATTTTGTTCTCTTTTCATTTGTTTGATTTTTTATTGCAATATTTTCAAATATACGTGCATGCGAATGCATTAAAACAAGTAACATTCCATTGACCATTTTGTTAAGACAGACAGTAAGCCGCATAATGCTGTATGGACTGATGTCTCCTCTACTAGTCAAATGCCGGTCGATGCTGGTGCTGGTGCTGTTGCTGTTGCTGTTGCTGTTGCTGGTGACGGTGATGGTGATGATGCATGTTTAAATGGTTGAATGATGTTTTGAATGTGATACTGTGTATATTATAGCCATGATGCTGCCGCTGCTGTAGTTGTTAATTTTTTCTTTTTTCTCATTTTATCATTGTTGTTGTACAATCTCAATTGAGGTTTAATTTAGAATGCAGCCGATTTGGCTGCTGTTACTACTGTTGTCGTCGTACACAGCTGGAATATTGATAAGGTGGCCAAAATCACAAAATAAAAACAAACCGAAAAAAAAAATAAAAACACAAAAGCACAAAAACACCAAAACAAAATCAACATCAACATCAACAACATATAAAAATGAAACATAAAAATTTAATATAAAAAACCGATCGGTCTGTCTATATAGCAGACAGAGAGGCTGACAAACATATATAAAAACTAGCTAAGTGGTCAACTATTTCTCCAACCATCCAACCAACGAACATGCATGTCAATCTATCCAACCAACCAATTCAACTTAAAATCTTCTCTATACAAATCACATCAAATAAACAAATACATACACGAGGCTACAAATATAGTACTTACTCACACTTAAATCAAGTAATAGGGTAACGCATGGGGCGATTGATAAAATTTTTAAACATTCAGTAGCATGTTTTTAAAGCATGTATACGTATTTATACACTTTCGCTGATTTTCAAAAATTTTTTTAAATTTTTCTTTAAGTTTTCTAAATTTTTAAATTTTTTTTTTAAATACAGTATAATGAATTGCTGCATAGCAAAATTAATAAGATGTTCTACACTTTTTTTAAGCCAACTATTTCTTGGCTTAGTGTATACGGAAATCTACAGCTTAACAAAAGGAAGACGAACTAAAGGTTTGCCATAGCCATCAAAGAATCTCGTTGACTCAACTACTTAATAAGTTCGTTAACAAGAAATGACGAAGGTGGTGGGTTCGATCCCTACAGCCGTCAATTACAAAATAAAAATTCTAATAAATTTTTCTCAATTGTTTTATAATCTCATGTATAAATGGTTTTTGTCATGTTTGAGTGAAGGAGGCACTTTTTCGGTTTCTATTGTAGCAGTTTTTGATCAGTAAAGAAGAAAAAAGCAATCAATAAAATACCATCAAAGTTTATTATTAAGTTTATTATTTGGCTTATGGCAAGCCCCTTTTACAGCTTTATTGTGGCTCCGCTCTTACAGAACTGTCTTAAGTAATACATTTTTTAAAGAGGAAACATTTAAGCAAAGAATAATATTTATAAAATAATTCCTATCTAGAGTTGAAAGCTTTTTTGGAGTCGTCACCATATATATACATACATATGAGCATACTACACTGTATTTCCGAACTTATTACTAAAATGGTCTGTTACATAAGAATAATTTTAATATTCACTTTTGTGAATGCAGGATGCGATGAGTGTTTAAGTTATTAATTACACAAGGCGCAAAAGACTTATAGTAGGGTCTAAGGGATACTAGAATTCGTTCTATTACTTATTTATTTAATTCATAGTTCCTTCTGCAATTGTAGAAGGAATCGTATAAAATATTTGTTATATTTTTATTTTCCGTTTTTTAAAATAATTTTCAGCTCATTTGCAAACAACTAATTATTGAGTAGAATATAAAACTCAGCATGATATATAACTTTTCCCAAATGAATCGGCAGCATACAGACAATATCGTATGGAAATTGAAATAAATTGTTCTATTTTTATTACATTAACGATATAATAAGAAAATAAATAAATTTTAATGCATTTTAAATTGAACCGCTCGGATGTGAAAAACCTTTTTGTACTCGTAAGCATTTCCAACATTGCAAGAGTTAATGGTGTGCAAAACATACGCCAATAACAAAAACAGCAACAGCAACAGCAACAGCAACATCCACATCAACAGTTCGAAAGATAATAACAGCAAAAACAACAAGTTGTTATTTGGTGCGAATGCATTTGTTACCATTTTATGTAGGTACGAGTCCATCCATACGAGTATGATTCTGGTCCTTTTCAATTTGCTAGCTATGGCGAAGGCGATTCTGGTGGTGGTGTTGTGTGTTTGTTGTTCGTTGCAGACAATATGTTGTTCCATTGTCATTGTAAATTCTTGATTAAATTGCTCTTATTGCTGCTACTGCTTTTGCTTTTGCTTTTGCTGTTGTATATTCGTATATTGAAGGTGATTCTTAATGACATCGTTCAATTGACATTCTTAATACATAAACACACACATGCATGCATATTTACATGTACGTACGTACGAGTATGTATACATTTAGTAGCTGCCAATAGGCTGGCAACAGTAGGAATTGTTTAATCATTTTTTACCAATTGATTACGATTGCTGATGCATTCGTGTTAATTTCATCGTTTTGATTTGTTTGATTTTATTTTATTTTTATATTTATTTTATATATAAAACTACTTAAATTCAGTGTAAATTACTTGCTTACTTAAGTTCATTTTGTTAGTTTGGCTGTTGTATTTTAGTAGGTTTTTTCTGTTTGTTCTTTAATCATTTTCGTACGTAATTTTTATTTGATTTTTGGTGTTGTTTTAACAAGTATTTAATTAGAGTGTCTTTTATGGTCATTTTGATAGTTGGGTGATTATCATGCAGTTTTGTCAGTGAATGATTTGTTGTTTGCCAAAATCGTCCACAAAACAACTTTACCTTTTCGGTTAGAGACCATAGTTTTTTTCACAGTCGGTTTTTTAATATTTTTTCTTAGTCTGTTTTAGTCGGTTTTATTGAATTTTTATTAATTTGTTAAACAAACATATTCTTCAACTTGTTAAAACTCGATTAAATTTAATATTTAATGGGGATTTGATTTGTTTGCGGCATTGCGCAAAAATAAGTGCAAAAGTAATTGTATTAACAAACTCTTTTATTTCGACTTATGTATGTTTTGAAATCGCAGATCTATTATATTTATAAAGTGTAAAAAAAAGTATTTGTAAAAAAAAGTATTTGTAAAAAAAAGTATTATAAAAAAATGTTTGTGTTTAAAATTTTATTATTTCGTTAAAAAAGAAAATTTGTAAAATACAGGGTGGCCGTCGGGAAGACTGTATACTTTGTTTTAGCAGTTCATATTTGACAGTCGTGAAGTAGAGGCGTGGCAACTTTATTACGAAAAATATTGGGAAACCAACGTGTTTTAATAGTTAAAACATTTTATTACAATCAATCATCGGCTACTGCGAAGATGAGAAAGTTACTTAAAATTTTTTGGGAACCTTTTTTTCGTGAACCGTAGTTGAAAAGCGCAAGCATGGGCTGCAAGACTGGCAGAAAACATTACTGGACCATAAGAGACCATTTACATCGCCAATACGAGGATATGGCTCGCTAATTACAACTCCGATTTTCAAGAATAACCGTAATACTCGGTTCTAGGCAATGGGAAACCCTCCAATTACAACTTTACATCCACACAACTACATGCTTTGGGCTGGATTAAGATGTGGCTTCAACAATCAGGATTACAATGGAACTACTGCGAGACCTCTTCCCACAACAAGTTGTTTCAAGAAATAATCTCAACTGTTGACTGGTTTCATTACTCCGCACTTCTCTTTATGGGGATATCTGAAGAGATCTCGCTTTTGTGAGGCTAAGAGAGCCGGACAATTATTTGATATTGTATTCCATAAATAATTGCCTACATTGAACAAAACATTTAAAAAAAAACAAAATGATATACCTTTGCGACGAACACCCTGTATTATTTTGTATCATCTCATGGAATAAATTATCAAAATCTATACTTAACTGTGAGGTTAGAAGGAATATAACGCGGTCTACTTATCCATCTGACACAGAAAAATGTTAATAACACGTATAGTTGGGAAAATGCAAACCCACATATAAAAATTTTTTATATATTAAATAAAATAAGACACATACACATGCAAAGTATACCAACTGCAAAGTGCATACCCATATATGCAACTACAAAGTAAAAAAATGAAAAATTAGAAACGGCCATACTGCAAAAAATTAAGTAAAAAATTTATAGAAAATTTCATAAAAAATTTAAAAGGTAACGAAGTAAAAACTTCCAATACTTCCACACTAAACAGAAATGAATAAAATATTTAAAAAATTTATATAAAAATTAATAGACTTCTAAGAAATTTAAAGAAGCATTCATTTCGCTTGATCCAACTAATGCTTCTTGTTTGCCATTTAATCAAAAATTTATAAAAAAAATTTGAAATGGTACGCAAAGTTACCAAAATTGGAATTTCTCAGGTATGTTGGATGTGTAGATGATGTAAAAAATATTTTCTATCAAAATGTACGTATATAATTAGTTTATACAACATGGTTAAAGCTTTGAAAGCTCTCACTTTTCGCATTCAAATATATACGACAGAAAAGCAATAATTTTGTTCCTGATTTTAATAATTGACTACATCGATATTAATAGAATATATCTTTGTAGTACAAAGACTTTTTTAAAACAAAATTGTATTAAAAATGGGGTCCAAAGCACTTCACGTCCAGTGTACACATGTATACCAAATTATCGGCTAGTTTTTATTTTAAATGAGACTCCTTCGATAGCAATTCTTTAGGCTAAAGTTTTATTATGCATCTTCTGCGTTCATGTCTACTTCAAGTATTTAAAACAAGTATTTGTAAAACAATAATACGTGCATCTGCGCAGGAAAGTGTAAAATATATTTTACAAGAATTACGCTCGGTTAACCAAATGCAATACACCGGCTACGTGTGTAGACTTAACTCTGCAATAAAGCAGAGATTAAAACATTTAATATAAGAGAGGGAAACACAAATATACTATATGTAGAGTTAATAACTTGTAGTAGAAGACTTGTATCTTAAGCCGTGTGTCCACCAGCAAGTCACTTGCGGAAGAACTTTTGGAAGTGTACTCAAACCGAAATTTGCCGAAGTCTGCTTCCAGAAGTAGCTTGTAGAATTTATTACGACGAACTTGCATAATGTGGAAACAGCTTTCGCGTGACAAAAGACAGTATAAAAAGGTCTTGTGAGAAAATAAGATTGGCCGCTGCGATTACGTACATATACATTGTATATATCTTCAGCACTTTGGCCACTTTATTTTTCCTATATTTTCTAACTTCTTGATCAAACTGCAGGCGTAGAGTGTTCAATTTCTTTTTGATCTTTCTCCCTTTTTTCGGGCGCGCCTATATCATTGGCGGTTTTGTTTTTTTATTTTTATTCTTATATTTTATTCTTTTTGAGGGTGTGCTCCACAGTTCCAGATAACTTTCTTGCTTTTCAATAACCAAATGAGTTTTTTCACTAATCCAAACAAATTTAATTTTGTCCATTTTTATAAATTTGGAAAAAAAAACTTAAAAATGACTACTGAAAAAAAACGTTCGCCCGACGCAAATCCGACTTCTTCTGCAAGCCTTCAAAACAATTCCACTTCACACGAAGTCGTTCAAGTTGATTCAGAAAAGTAACAAATACGTTTTTCCCTATAATTTTTGTAAGTAAACTCTGCATTCCGTAACTTCTGGCTGTCGACTTGTAGTAGATCCGTACAGAACAAAAACTTCTGAAAGTCACTTCTGGAAGCACCTTCCACAAGAAAATTTGGTAGTGGGCACAGGACTTTATTAACCACAAATACTTCTTCATTTCGATGTTTAGAAAAGGTGTGAAAGCATTTGCCGCTTTCTTGCAACACTACTAACAAGTAAACGATAAAATCAAACTTTTAAAGAATTAAGCATACAGCCATTAATAGCCATATACATATATATGTATATGTATGTATATATGGATTTAAATGTATCTCCACGATATGATATTATAATATGCAAATTGAAAATTATAAACCACTCACTTACACCTGCCCAAATGCAGCAGATGTCTGAGTTGAAGCATACCAAGAAATAAAGATATTAAATCAATCTTGCAAATATTTAAAGAAATAAAACAAAACATTTCTGCATTCGGTGTGAAATCTTCATAACGAATATTAATTTTTGACAGATTTTTTTTCAAAATAAATCACAAACGATTCATTAAAAATCCAAAACATTTATGCAACAAACACTAAAACTGTAATATCTGTGTACTTGTGCATGCATGTATGTGTGTGTAAAACAAGATAAGGAGGAAATGTCTGTGACATACCCTGATCACAAAATCTTTAAAATTTGAAATGCTCCAAACAGTCAAAAGCCCAGAGCACAAACAGAGAAAGACCGGCAAATTACATGCAGAGAAAAACATGCATTAAAAAATATGAAATTCATAATTAACATTTAAGCAACCACATCAAGTTTAAGAAGGTTTTATTTTTTTTTTTTTTTTTTTTTTTATGTCTGCACAAAATAAAAATTGCCAAAAGAAACACCACAAATACCTGTAATTATACAAGACATAAGACAACAAGTAAATATTAATGAAAATTTTTTTTAAGTCATTTAAATTTTGAAAGAGACGCCAGCCATCCAAGCAAGCATGCTGCGTTGTCACTTGTCATACAGCTCAGGTTTATTTGTTCCCCATCTCTCTCTACTCCCTGTAAGATTTAATAAAATTTGGCACCCAGTTGTATGCCTTTGCTAAATTGAAAACCTTAAGAGAGACACCCAAAATATAGCAGTGCGATCAAATATCATCGCGTTGAGTATTAAACCATTTCAGATTTTTTTTCCACAAAAAAAAAAAAAAAATAAAAAAAATGTTGAAGGAAAACTTGGTTATAAGACAACATTTTAATTGCTCACCATAACATGAGCAATTGGAAACGGCAACAAAAAACAAAAATACATACCTTTGAAATATTGTAGGAAATCTTACAGTTCAGAAAAGAGTTCATACATTTAAAGGGAAACTAACAAACTCTCCTTCATTGAATTTATTGGCGATAAAATTAAAAAGTTTCCCTGCCTCCTTGAATAAAGAGAAAAATGTTTAAAGAAATCAAATTTCAAGAACTTAAAATAGCAAGAAAATATCATGAAAAAAAATATTGTTAAACCATTAACTCGTCAGACTTTCAGCTTCATACAGTTTCCGAAGAAACTTAAAAGTGTGATCTTCTTACAAACCACCATTTGAGAGGTTCTACTTCGAAAACTAAAAACGACAAGAGGAATTCAGGGTTTGTGATCGGCAAACTTGTATTTTAAAACTCGACACCAAGTTAAAATGGGAATAACTCGTAGTTATGACATCTCTAGCCTATATAAAAATTAATTTTAAAATAAATTAAATAATAATAAAGAAATAAAATGCAAATAAAAACGTGTGCATTTTAAATTGTGTATACATGTTTATAACAACAACAACGACTACAACAAAGTATAGTAGATGTTATAAATGCATTTACTTGCAATGTAAAAACGCAGGCATATTAAAGCCTAATAAGGTTTTTACTCCTAATAAAGTACAATATATTTTGTTATGTTAAACTAACTTAACCCGCTAAGCTTTCGGCTTGACAGCAGGCAAACACCCAGAGTCTAGGACCTAATCGCACCCATGACATCCGCTTTTCTAGGCCACTCATTATTCATTCGCCAACGGAGGCATAAGAATTTAAAATCACATTTTTAAAAAATTATAGAAAATATATTAATTTAATTTATTATTTAATTTATCTTATGATACATTTTTATAATTATAATTAAAAGTGGTTCCCACTAGGAAAAGAATGAATTTTAAGACTTCTACAGCGAATGCAGCTCAGAGTTATAGAAATCTATGGTTATGAAACCGAAATTTGATTTCTAAGCTTACTGCAACTTCTTTATGTGTTTTGCACAATTTTTAATTTTTTCAATTTTATATTATTTTTTTATATTGCATAAGCAATAATAATATATAAAAAATATATTAAAAAATACATATATAAACTGATTTTAAGCCAAATCAATTTGAATAATAATTAAATAGAGAAAAAATAAAAACAAATTATTGCAAAAAAGGCAATAAAGAACATAAAATAAAAAGTAAAATGTAATAAAATAAAAAATAAAAAATTTCGCTGGAATATTTACGAGCACAACCAACAGTCAGTTGCCTCGATGGCTTTGCGAAACAAGAAATAATCCATATATATGTGAGGTAGCAACATATTTATTAGATGATTAATTTTAATATTAACATATTAACAACGAGAGTACCGAACAATTTAAATTAAATTACTTCAATATTTCAAATAAAAAATATGTAAATGTAAAAAGAGTAGTTTCGTTAGACTAATTATTTGTAATACATTTTCAAAATAGAAAGGACGCGAAGCCCCGAAGATCAAAGACCATATTTCGCTGTTAATTGGTCTGAACTTTTAGAGCAGAACCGAAGCATTATTGTTTTGTACAATTCTGTGATTAATGTAAAAGATTTTATTTATATCAATTATGAATTTATTTTGTTTTATTTTTTTTTCCTTAGTTATTAATTACTTTTTTTTTAGTTATTAAATTATAGACGAATATGTATTTTGGAAATGTAACATATTATAAATTCTTCATCATCTAGAAGAAATAATTTTAAATCAGATGTAAATAATGTAGCTCAGAGCTGCAGGTTTTTGTTGTATAAGGAATACGACAGGACATATATATATATATGAAATATAATTGTGAAATATAATTTAGGTTTCCTGTTAAGAGAAAACAACTTTATTTTTTATTAATTTTTTTATTTTTTTTTGTTTTTGATTTTTAATTTAATAATGTAATATATGAGTACATATATTTTTCTGGAGGAAGTTACACAAAGTGTAAGGAAATATTATTAATTTAAAAAAAAAACCCATGTAAGAAAACGTCTAGAAAATTAAATATTTATAAAAATAATCGCACCTGATATTTTAACCGCCCAGCGTCACAAATACTCTTTTCGCTGAGGAAACCTTATATGTTTATAAGTAAAATTTAAAACATCATTTTAAATACATTTACTATTAAAGTTAAAGTAGCAGCATCTGTAAAAATTCTAGAAAATTTTTATTTCGAATTTAGTGCCAAGTAGTTCCCATATGGGATTATGATGGAATTCTTTTAATGTTCTTACCACATACAACGTAAAAAGGAATACACATAAACATATCAGGGTATATGCGAGAATACATTCACCCATACGCATAATTAATTGCCCATTTGATTAATAGCAGGCCCAAATATGATCTTTACTCGTTTTGATCTTTTGTAGACGTTGAAATTTTAAATGAATTTCATATGATGCACATCACATTATTCCACGCTTAAATGCATAACATTGCATTTTTATGCATTTTTAATTATGGTTTTTTTCACATCTTGCTGTCAAAAAATTATTTTAGCGATTAATAGTAGAATATATTTCAAAATTAATAAAATTCTTGCAACGTTAATAATATTTTGTAAACTGTCATAAAAATTGTTATTTGTCAGCCTTATCATTATAGTTGGGATGAAGTCGTAACAAACAAGTGAGTATGCGTGTATATATGTGTGTGTGACTTTATGTTGCACATGGTTTTGAAAGGACGCATGTGCATGTGGCATTTATAAAACCTTATTGCATAATTATAAAACAATATTTCAAACCTTTTAGTTGGGAATTTCAGTTATGATATTCTTTCCTCTGTCTGGTCTCTTTAATCCAAAGAAACGCATTTCACTTATCAGTCTTTAAGCAGTCTGTATTAAGAAGTAATAAAAAAAACAATTACCTTTGGACACCGATTCTTAATCAGCCACCATACCAGCGGCAAGTTGCCAAAAAGCTCTTTCAAAGTTTTACTGGCTCTGGTTTTATTACAACTTTCCTACTTTGCTGTTTGCTTTAGTTGTAGCTGTTCAAAAACAAAATTAAAACATAATTATATTATAAATAAATAAAAATATATTATTAATTAAAAAAGGTGATATGGAAAATTAAAAATGCATTTTTGGTTTTTCTTATAAAAAAAAATCTCAGTTGGTTATAAAAATAGACGTGATCATTTAATATTTTTTTTGTAGCAAAATTAATTTCTCTTAATATAGTGAAGCCGAGTGATGGAAAATAGGCCACACTGTGAATGACTAGAAAAGTAACGGTCAGTATCCGCATACGACTAAAGTAAATCAAACTAGCTTTTTTCAGACTTTTTGATAAGCGCCGATGAACATCAGAAGATTTACGTCTTGGAAGACAACATCCATCATGCCATCATTTATTCAAAAAAAAAAAAAAAATTAACAAAACTGATCTGATTGAACTTTTTCAGAGCTGTTCGGAATGGTAAATATGATTATTCAATTGATGGCTTATCCAAATTTTACTTATAAATTTTATTCGTCTTCTTTATTGTATTCCATTTTATTTTGAGTAATGAGTAAACAAGCGAAATAAAAATATGGTAATACTGTTACAAATGTCAGTGTATGACAACAATATTATATTCGCAGCAACAATTCATTATTGGCAAAACCCTTTTATAATTATATATATTTTGCGAAACTCGCAACAAAAAAGTAAAATTTCTATTTGACAATTTTATTCTTGCCATTCATATATATACATATATTCAGAAGGAAAGACATTCAGATCAAGCTTCTGAATAGATAGTTTAGTCTAGCAACGTTTGATGGCAAACATTTTTAATACTAGAAAAAATATTTATAAAATTGAAAATTATAAATTTTTTTGTTAACTTCATGACAAAAAAAAAAAAAAACAAGAAAAAAAGTATGAGAAATCTGACTTAAAACAATACATTTTATTTAATACAGATGGAGAAACACACATACTCTTACAAATAGCAACACAAAATAACTACAGTCACAACTCATAAATGTCAAATGAAATGTCATTAAAACATGCGTTCATGTCCATATTGAATATTGAACGCGTAAGAAGAACAGACGCCTGCAACTAAAAACTAAACAAAAATAATAAAAAAATAATAAATAAAATATAAACAAATAAAAAATAAACACAAAATCAGCAGCAAATGACGAAAACTCAGTGGAGAATAGTATGTAATAAAGTGGATATTGCAACATTAGTGGCAGAAACGACAACAAGTATATGGAAGCCGCCACAACTAGGAGTAATAAACAATATTTTTGCGATTTATTAAAAATGATAATCGATCAAATAAATGGTCATGATCAAATATTGTTCAAAAAAAAAAAGAAAAAAAAGAGTATATAGAAAAAACAAAAAAGGAAAGAATGAAATAAATAAATGCATTTGATGCTGCTCTCTGAGTACGCTGTGCCGCTACTTGAAACGGTTAAGAATTTAATTTTCCGTTGAAATAACTTTAAATTTCATCCAAGTCTAGAAGGACATTTTCATTCCGATTTGCAAAAATCCTTTCTTTCTTATCCTTTAATTCTGATGCTACTTTCAAAATTTCTTTGAATTTCAACTTCAAATATCCTTATGGAAAAAAAATTTGTTAAAAAATTTATACTAAAAAACTTTAAAAAATAGTTATAAAAATTTATAGCCCCTCAATTTTTTCGGCGACCACTATAATTGTGCAATTTGATACTTTAAATTCGAAATAGTAAAATTTCCCAAAAAAAAAAAAAATTATTCAGTGCCCGTATGAACAAATATAAAAATCAGTGAAATTAATTCGCATATCGTGAAATTAATAGTAAGAAATGTGAGAAGCCGTATTTTCTGGGTTCCGCACCCACAAAAGAAAGAAATTGTGAAAATTTTCAATTGTAAAACGTAAAAAATAAGAATAAAATTAAACGGCACGATGGAAACCAAATAAAAATTACTAAAATAATTATAACCATAAAAATTAATTTATAATTTATAAAAATATTAAATAAAATATTAATTAATTATTAAAAAAAATATTAAATATATTGCCATAATTATAAATACATTGAAATCGAGTGATTTGAGGTTTCCGTTCCAAATGCTAAATACATTCTTTACTAAAATACATTCTTAGAACAAGTGGAGAACAAGCAACACAGCGCACAGCCTACTAACCCAGAGGTCGCGGGTTCGATTCCTGCCTAGATCCTGGGTGTTTTGGTTAAGTTATTAAAAAGCAAAAAATAAGGTAAGTCTAGCTAACAATCAATTTCATTGTGATCACTTTTATTGGGTAGTTTTAGTAAGCTTTGATATAAAAAGCAAATAACTTTGAAATTAATTATTTTTTTTTATCCTCGCTTGGCTCATCAATATAGCATTTGAGCTCAATAGTACTGAGGAAAAACATTTTTCTTACCTTTTCCTTCAAAGCGCCGTTCCTAAGTTCTATAGATTCGTTAAAAATATGAATTTTTTTTAAAAAATTTTCATGTACATAAATATGTACATACATTTATATGTAAAGTCCAAATTTCAAGAGGAAATTAATGTACCGCTCTCTGTAGGGTACAAAGAGATACATTCTAAATGATGAAAACTGATTAGATGCTATTGATGCTTTGTGACAGTGATGCTATTGACGAGGAGAATGATTATTATGATGATGCTTTACAATTATGACTAAATGATGGACTGCTGCTGCAACATATGTGTGGTTATGCGAGTAAGTACACATGTGTGAATGGCTGTGCGTTTGTTTATATGTTTGTAAAAACAAAGGCCAGCTTTTATTGCTACGGCTGATCATAATAAGCCAGGCCAAAAAAAAACACACTCATACTTTCATTCGTCCAATATGATTGTGGTCTATTTGGAAATGAATAAAAAGGAAAAACAATTCAAGCAAAATCAGAAAAAGATTCGCCAGCGACATCTGACATTTATGTCTACATGTGTTTAGCAAGACAGTTGACATGTGTTTGCTTGAATGGCACTGTGTGTGTATGTGTACATAGAAACAAGCATATATTTTCGTGCGTGTGAGTTATTATTAAATCTGAAATATTATAGGCCCCCTCTTTAAGGACCATGACTTTTCTTAGGACGTTTAAAAAAAATGTTGAGTTTCAAAGCATTTTATTATTTTGTTAGAAGTCTGGCTGTGTTGATGTTTCGAGACCGGGCCACTGTACACATAACTTTACATTTTAAGCAAAACCAATTTCATTTTCTATATTAAGAAGTTATTTTCAAAATTTTTCTGGCTTTCAAATCTTTTCTATTATTATGAAGAAACGAGAAGGGCTTTTCTTACTAAGCCTAGCGTGTTTTTATTAACTTTTTAACTTTTTAAAAGGCCTTTCGAAAGGCCTTCTCAATTTTACCTTCAGCTGAGCGTTATAATATTCAGGAGTTGTAAAAGATGCTGCATTGTATCTTAGATCAGGCCATCATCCAATCAATAAAAATCATACAGTTCTCAAGGATGTTGAAATTTATGCATTAATCACAAATAAATAAATGGTAGCATAAAAAATCTACAAAAAGAAAACCTTTATTGAAACTCCACATATTTAAAGAGGCGGCTTCTTAAGTTTTTTTTATGTTTAAATATGACTTTTCTTAAAAATGAAGTCAACTTCGAATATGGTCTGTATCTGTTTAGTCTTATTACGATCAATAAAATTACTGATTTCACTAACTAAGACGAATTCAGAGTACTCTGCTTCTTAAATAATTTCTGTAGACTTGTAGGATTGTTGAAGGCAGTAGTTTTATTTATAAAACAACTTAAAGCTCGCTAAGCCAAGTTTAAGGTTTTGTGTATTTTATCAATTACATTATGCAAGATTTATAATGAAAACATACTTATTCATGGGAAAAACACAGCAATATATCAGTGGAGATAAGCATTTACGACGAAAGCTTTGGCTTATCATATGATTACTCCTCTGGTTCTAAATAAAAACAGATTTTAGCACGTACCAAAGGAAAACGTTTTACACTACTCACCTCTTCAAGTTTCATATTTTAACCACATTAACCACCGGTAGAATATGTTGCATGAGTAAGGCCCATTAACTAATTACTAGTCTTAGAAAAAAGTAATTACTTTGGAATGCGTTTACATTTGCAACTCATTAGCAGCTCTCTAATATTGCACACGATTAAATCATATTATTATGTTTTTTTTTTTTTTATGCTGACAAAAGTTAATGTCGAAAATTCTATATCCTTATCTATGTATAATATATTTTTCTTTTTTTTTAATATTAATGAAAGTGTAATAATTAATGAAACACACACCCACACGTATTAAGTTTTGTAACACCTTTTAAATATTGTAAAAATTTTCAATTGTAAAATTATACAACAGTAACTTAGTAACGTGCTCTCAAACGTACTTATGTAAGAGCGGTTACATACGATTTAATCCGTTATCGGATTGGAATAGCAGGGGCCCTAAAAAATATTTATAAAATATTCTCTTAACTCGAAGGTGTCATAAACGAATTGAGAAATTTAAAGGAGTAAGAAACAATCGGCATTTTATATGTGTTGAAATTGGAGTTTTAATCGAGTCTGGCTTGGCATAAGTCGCCCATTTCGGGTATACAATCCACCTTAATCTATATAAATAAAAACATTCTATTTTAGTTACCTTCTTAGCCATTGAATAAATAACCAATAAAACAAACAATTTTACATGCCGGTCTTTATGACTGTTTAATAAAAATCGAAAAAAAAATACCATAAAAATTATTGCGAACTGAACTTGAAAATACTTTCAAATCGTATCAACGGGCATCAACAAATGTTTTCATAAGTCTCAAATATCTATGCATGGGCCTTCATATGCACACATACTCGTCCATAATATGTATATGAATGCATCTGAATGCATGTACAATGTCCGATATATTGATTGTTTATATATAAATTTTTTTCGATTGTCACAGAATAAAAGATTGCCAGGAAAAAATTTTCAGAAACTGAAACATAAACAGAACTCCTTTATGATGATGAGGACAATGATGACGATGATGAAATGTATGCATTAATTTTATTATTTATTGTTGAACGTGCAGTGCATTGCAGCAGCAAAAATAAAATGAATGAGGGGCATCTTTCGTTCCACATGCTTGACATAACGATATTGGTTGGCCAACTCGCTCATCATTAATATTTACTCATATTTCCTTCGCTGATTTTTAGAGGAGATTGGAGCAGAGTGTACAAGTGTTTGGTTGGTTGGCAAGTGGCAAGTGGAGCCAATGGTGGTTAGTCTGTTATGATTTAAAATGTTTCATATTAAAAAATGTTTAAAAATGCGTGGCGCATAAGTGACAGTATTTAAGTTAAAGTAGTCATACACATTCTTTTATTTATTTCTTACCTTTTTTACTTTAATTCTTTTTTTTTTTTTTTTTTTTTTGTATTACTAAACTTGCAATAAAATATTGTGCACGTAAAAAAGGATAACAAAAGATATAAAATTATGATAAAAAGTATAAAAACAGTTTTGCTCAAATTAAGTCAGTATTTTCAAGACTGCCCTTTTTTTCTTTCTCTAAGTGTATTTTAATTAAATACATTATGCATGGTTTAATTAAGATGATTATTTTAAATGACTTTTTCAGTGAAAAAATAATAATGACAGTAATTAAAATGTTTTTTGTAATACCTAAAAATTTAATGGTATTTACCAAAAACGGAACTTAAAATTAATGGTTGCATTACGTACGCATACCTGATACGTTTACAATTTTACTGAAATTCTAGGAATTCGGAACTAATATTGTGATAAACTTCATTATATACATTATCTTACTATGAATTATATACATATAAGGATCCAGCAGATTTTTATTTTAAACTGACTTTTTCCAACCATTTAGTGCTCATATTGAGAAAATAAAAGAATTCAGAAAGTAAATATGGAAAGAGAGGAACGACGAAATGAATGATGCATTTTATATTAAGCTAATAAAAGATGATACGGTTTATCTCTGTCTAAAAATATTATCTTTTTGAAAAGTTAAATTAAGCGATTTAAAGCCAGAATAACTAAAAAAAAGTTAAAAGAAAAATATCTCGCATACTAAATGTTGTAGAGGTTATAAAAAGTTTGGATTTCCCAAAGTGTTATTTAGTATCAAAACAGTAAAATATGCATACAAAATTTCATGCCATTCCAAAAAACTTTTCTTTGTTATCACTGGCCCGAATGCTTTTTCCAGTAAAACACTTTCTCCTCGTTGTTCAGGTGTCCGCTCCAGTGAATGCAGTGAAATTCCTGCCTTTGAAGACTTGATGCCAATGTGCAGACTTGCATCGTCAATCCGCTTTCAATATCCCCTTAAAACCTCTTCCTTTCTTGACATACGAATACGGGCATTTATTCCATAGATTAATTGCCAATATAACTAGAGTTTCCCTTTGTAAAATGATAAATGAAAGCATGATAATTCATTTTCAGTGCTCATAAAAAGCTTTTTTAAGTATCCAAGACATACACCAGACGAAAACTTTCGCGCTTTATAAGGCTAGAACGGAAAACTATTTCTGTTAGTATTATTGATGATAATGAAATATCTTTATACAAAAATAAAATTATAACAAAAATAAATCAAAATAATCAGAACAACTAAAAAAAGGATACATTATTTTTTATTAAATAATATTAAAAATAAAATTGCTTCAATAAAAAAAAAACAAAATTAAACAAATCGCTAACAATCACTCTATTTGTTTCTAAAAACAAAATTTAGGCCCCTATTATGGTTCACTACAGTTGTAAATTTGATGTTGTATTTTTGAAATTGCGATTATGGTTTACACCTAAGTGTTGTGTTGTAGAGCAGACAACAGGTTTGTTCTTCAAAAAATGCATCTGACAACAACACTTAAAAACAACTGTTGTAAACCATAATCGCAATTTCAAAAATACAGCATCAAATTTACAACTGTTGTGAACCATAATAGGGGCATTAATATGCCAAAATTCAAAAGTAAAAATGGCGGTCAAACTTTGATTTCTTACGTTTAAAAAGCAATAATTTTCATGTAGCTTAAAAGCAACTTCTCCCTTCTGCAATTGTCGCCTTTTAGCCAAATAATCATTTATTTTCAATTCTTTAAAAAAAACAGCATTGAAGAACTAACCATGCATTACTTACAAAATAAAAAAATCTGTGAATCGGTTAATTCATTTATAATGGCAATTTTGATAAGTTTTGGCTGATAAATAACTTAACTCAATTTCAAAATAGTGTACTTAACTTTTTCAGTCTTCTGACAGCAGTATTTTTATTTATTGTTACTCATAAAAATAATTAAAATAATTAAAAAAAAACTTGTGTTTAAATGTCGGCATTTTACAGTCGATAGCCAGCTAAAGTGAAAGTGGCTAATACATCAACTTATCACCCCTCCGCTCATTTGAATGGTTTTTTTTGCTTTTCTGTTTGCTTTCAATGGCTTAACTAAAACTTTTTTAAAACAGGCCTGAATTAAGAGTTTGTAGCTTAAATGAAAAGGATTTTTCATTGTATGAAACACACTACTTTATCCTCTCTGCAACTCTGTCTTTGCCAACTTCATTTATATACATCATATACATAAAAGTACAAACATTGTAAACAATTATAAGGCCAGATTGTAAACTATTACTGTGTAAATGAAATGATCAAGCAGTAGTATTCTATAATTATAAATGATCAGTTCTGTTATAAAAATAATTCTGGTTAATTTTGAATCATGATTTATCTTCTTACTCATTGTCCATCTAAATTACAATTATTGTACAGTAGCTTTGCACAGGTTGAAATGAAGAGACTGACAAGAAATACAAGATGAAAACAATAAAATTTTTATTGATGGGCAATATGAATGTTGGAAAGACTAAACTACTGGATTCATATCTTTGGAAACTGAAATATGGATGTGCCTATCACGATCACACCATCGAACAAGTACGTTACTTAATTGATGTTGTGGAAATTGAAACGGTCGAGGAGCTGCAAAATCATTTTACTGAAAATTTTCGTATAAAAAATATATATTTTGCATGTTTTAATGTTAATGAGAGGAAAACTCTTCAAGCAGCACGAAATGTTTGGATATTAGAAATATTAAAAAATAATCCAAAATCGAAAATATTTTTGGTAGGCTTGCAGTGTGACTTGCGAGAAAGCATTCTTGCAAAATTGACACAAGATTGTGTGAGTTACAGTGATGGTGTAAATATTTCTCGTTACTATGAAAATGTCCACTATATGGAATGTTCCAGTAATAGACTGCAAAGTGTTAAAGACTTATTTGACAAAGCCATTGAAATAGTTCTATATACGAATGATAATGAAGATGATAAAATTTTGGAATTTTATGATCAAATTCAAATAAATTTCAGATTCAAAGAATGTGACTGTAAGTTTGTCTGCAATGAAGGAGAATGTGTAATGGAATAATTGCTTTTATTGTAACATTTACAAATTGACTTTAATAAAGTTGTTATGCCGATTGTATTTTTCGTTTGTTATTTCTCAAAGGATTTTATGTCAGCATTTGCCACAACTTCATTATAAAATATCATTATAATAATATAAAAATATTTTGATTAGTTTTAATTAATTTTTAAATAGTTACTTTCAAAACGATCTAGACTAACGGTGAACACATATTAAACAAAATATTTCTTTTATATTTTTTTTTTACATTGTACAGAATGATTCGAGATCGAGACTCACAACCCATTACAATTTTAGCACATAAAATAATGTTAATATTTAATTGTCCAAAATATTTAAGTATTAAAATTGCCTGCATAATTTCACATTTTATTTTACTGTTCCACTTTACTTATTTATTAATATTTATTTGTTGTTATTTATATTTGAAATATTTGTATTTAATAATCGAAATTTTGTTGCCATAGTTTGTTCTTTACTAAACTTTTAAATATTTTTTATTTTATTTATTTATTTACTTATCATATTTATATAAATATGAATATATAAATATATGTAATTATGATGGCTGCAAAGCCATCAGCTATATTTTGTCTTTCTTTTTTTATTTTAAATTTTCAGATTTTGATTTTATTATAAAAATTAATTTAAAATTTATGTCTATGTTCTTGTCTGAGGCACTCACGAGGAGCTTTAGAAATTTATTGGGTAAATGTATGTATGTCATGATGTTGTTTTAAGTCAGGGCATGTTGAAAGAATATCCTTCAAGTTCTTGGCTGAGCCTAAAAATGAGCGGGCGTTGATAAGGTTTTTGTTTACAATATGCACGTTTGTGTTGATGTTGTGACACTCATATTGTGGAGAACATTTTTATCTATTGTTTGCAATCATTAGTTGGATATCTGGCGGGGGGTATGATGTGGGCAGATTGTAGAGCAATCCGTTTTTGTATTGGTAGTTCATAGAACGAATTAAATATTCTAAAATACATTTTTTGAAGTTTTAATTTCTTTTAATTATGAAAAAATTTATGCATAAAAAATATATTTAAATACTATAGAAAAAAACCATATTTCTAAGAATTAACACATGAAGTACAATGAGGATGTCTGTTTAATCTCCAAGTCTTCTGTAACTCATTCTATATCTATGAGGATGGGAAGCGAAATATCGAATAATTTAAATTAAAACAAGTTAAAGTTTGCTTTTAATCAACGAAATGTTAATCATTCCATACGAATTTTAATTAATTTCTTTTTTAAATTAATTTTATTATTTTAAATCAATTTATTAGTTACAAAAAATGTACCACAAAAAATTTCTGTGTCTCTTTAATTGGTATATCTGTGCCAGTATGATTGGTATATTTTTTGCATAAACTTCCTTACACATTATTTTAAATAGAAACTAAAACATAAAATATTTGACTTTATATAATATTGCATAAAAGGATGTCAGCCTATTAAGTTCGAGGCAGTCGACTGAAGCCACGACACTCAATACAATCTAACCTGCAAAGTGATGCTCTTATTTTTCTTATATCATTTATCATACACATAAAAATTTTCAACAAATCTTTTAGTTTTTCTTTTTTTTAATTTATTTTAATCAATGAAAAATGTTTATTTAATAATATTGTTGGAAAAAAATTGCACTTATTTTATTGGTTTTTTTCGTATATTTTTTACGATAATATTATTAGTTTATGACATTGTGAGAAATTTGCAATAAATTTTATAATACTTCAGCTGAAGATTTTTCAACTTATAATAGTTTTCTTATAACCCAAATGAAGATATAAAATTTTGTATATATCTCAACATATCTAAATAAATCAGCAAATAATCAATTAATTGTTAATCCTTACTTCCCTACCATAACATTGTTAATTTAGATTATTATATGGAATTACAAAATACAGTTAAAAAATAGTTTTGAATTTTAGGAAAAGTAAATTTATTGTCTTTTCTACATTTTAGGGGTATCAATTAAAATAACTAAATTATCTTTATCTTAAGTATTAATTTAATTGTTCATATTTAAGGAGGAGAGATGATATTGCTTGATTAGTTTCAACTATAATTGAATACATTTTGGGATTTCTTTTTGCTTGTTTCTATTTTGATTATTGCCAACAAATAAAAATTATTTTTTATGCCTAGAAACTAAATAACAGAATGTTTATTATAATAATTTCAAAAAGTTTAGACAAAAAAAATACTTGAGTTCTCTTTAGATTTCTTTCCCTCCTTCAATTAAATTAAAATAATTATCCTTAAGCTTATAGTAATAAGGCTGTTTTGTTAAAGTTAGGAAATGCTCGCCACTATAAATAAAGAAAAATATGAGAAATTAAATACTTTGTTAAGGATAAAAATAATCTTTTTTTTTTAATTTTTGAAAATTAATCGCATTTATAAAAAAATGTATTGATAACGAATCAAATCTCAATGATTAAGATAAATACGCAAGATTGCCTGCAGTTGAATTAATGCGCAAAATATTTGCTTCCTTATTATGCATAAAAAGTTAACATAATTAAAAAGTTGTTATCATTAAATTTTACATCCACACGCATATACACTTCATGAGAATGCATAGCGGCTGCCAGTGAAAAATTTTCAAAGTAAACTTCGATTCCCGAAAATTCTAAAAACATATTTTCGGAAAGTAATATTTTTAAATGATTCCTTTAAAATGCTACTCAATATAGTTGTCATGGAAAATAAACAAACTAAACCAAAAGAAAAATATTATATTCATGTGGTGACGTAAACCATATTTCTTAAGTTAGGAAAGTATAATTTTTAATTTATTATCGAAAAATTGTAAGTTTTTGCATCTGAAGCTCTGCGAGCTAAAATTAGTAGGCAATTTTAAAGCAACATGAGTTAAAGGAAATCAGTAAATCACTCACTAACTTTTTTTACGAAAAGCACACTTTACTTACTATATATCATTAGCTTCTCGTTCATCAATAGCGAATGATGGTTGCTTGCTTATTTCCTCTGATTTGGTGATAAATTTTCAAAGGATACATTCTGCTGTAAAACTACATCAAACAACTTAATATCACCCTGTATATAAATCGTATCTATAACTTCTGGTCTGCATCGAAACTTATATTCCGTTAAAAACTCATGATTGACATAAATTTCAAATGATTCCTTTGGGCCATGTACAATTGATAAGCTAAAATCCTTGCCTGGACGAAAAGTGGTTTCCATTTCAGAACGTTCCTCATTACCCCAATTGCCATCGACCCACGAATTACGTATAACCGTAGTTTTACCAATGGAACCCACACTCTGTTTACTGAAGCGTGGATTTAAATGCAAAGCTACAGTTGGATGTGGCCAACAATCCTGGCCAGACTGTAAATTAACATAAAACGATTGAGGTAACAGACGTACTCGTCCCTCAATCTTTATCGCATGACCCAAACGGAATGATTTTTTCTGTATAACACCATAATAGGGCAATAACATTTCATCTTTGCGCAAAACATTCGGCTCATGGACGATTTTATTATTTACAGAAACGTCATGCCACTGTGTTGCTTGGTGATCGGTTAGGTCACGACCTTCTTCATCCGAGTCATGAACAGCCTTTATAGATTTATGGACGCGTATAGATTTTGGTACCGATTCCGGCAGCCGCTCTGGATAGTGGCTCACAATCATACGTTCAAAAAGAACATCATCAATATCGCCCTTTACTTCTACAGCTTGTACGCTTTTGTAGGGTAAACGATGATAGAATTTACAAAAATGATAACCATTCACAGAGATCATATAACATTCTTCGGTGAATAAGACTTGTACGGAAAATGGCGCACCGCGGCGAAGACTAAATGGTAAAGCCGATGCGACCTCTTCACGCCCCCAAACGTTGCGAACTTTACTATTGCGCACAATATAATTTTGAGGTAGACGTGGATTTATGTGTAAAGCTAAATCCCTTGTAGAATTTTCCACAATAAAATTTATAGAAAACCTAAAACCAAGAAAACTTATGAATTATTATTACACAAAAAAAAGCATACATACCTTTCACAATGACGTTTCGTTTTACCCGTTACCGTAAAACTGACACCTTCATGAAGATCCCCCAAATGTGGATTGTGATAGATAGGCGCATCAGCGGCCTCAAAATCTTGTAAATGTTCCTAGAAGCAAATGAAAACCATTAGAAATGCATTTAAAGCGTTAATAAAGTCTAAAAATTACTAACTTATCTATGTATGTATGTAAGTACACCTAAATTCCCTACCTTTTTACAGCAGGATATTCTAAGTAAATACATGATCTATAGTGCCAATAAAGCGTGCAGAATATGTTATTTCCAATTTGAATAAGCTGCAATTTTAATTATGTTATTTAAATTATTGTTGGAACAAAACTTTATTTAAATTTTTCGAATCTGTCAGTTCCTATTGCCAACTTAATTACAACAATGCGCTGTGCGAGTTATGGGCACACATTTTTTTACATAAATATTAACTTAAACTACGAGATTGTTTGCTCAGGTTCTTTTATACCACAACATTGAAGAATAAATGAATGAAGAATAAATAAAATAAATAAATAAAATACCTGCCGTAGTATCTGTTCACATTATCCGACTAAATCGTAATTAATTGTCCTGCATATCTATTATGTGCTACTGCTCTGCACTTGTAGACCATTAAATTAATAAAAGAAGAAATAAAGAGATTTGCAACAAAAGTTTTAAAGCCTTCAACAATGCAAAATAAAAATCTACTTTCATATGTTTGACTACTTTGACGTTGTCACGTCGACCGACAGACAAAATATTCAAAGTCAACTTTTTTTATTCTTAGTCAGGAGTAACTACTTATACAAATGTCATTCGTGCACTTACAGAATCCTTACAGGATGAAGTGCTGCGCAGCATAAGGTAACTGCAGTAGTCACAGGAATGAAATTCCATTAAAATACTCGTTTATACTTAATTTGCCTTCCTAATACAAATTTTTATTTAATTAATATTATACGTATGGACCCGAAATGGACACACACCTCTACATTTGGCAATAAATTGAGTACTAAAGGGCATGATCAGAAACCCACACAATCACAAGATCAGTACTACGTATTTACTTAATAGTATTTATATACTAAAAATTCCTCTCAGCAAAGTCCCCGTCCACATGCAATTTTGTTGCATGCAATTTTTTGAAATTCTGCTTCGAAATTGTAATAGTGTCCATATTAGTACTGCATTTTTTGTATTTCTTATGCCTTCTTTTCTCTTGTTCTTAGTGAGAATTGCAAAGCAAAACATAATTGCAGAGTACATGAAACTCTGTACCCCTCCACAAGCTTCTTACCCCTCTTATCTTTAGCAAGCAAGAATTGCTGCAACAAAATTGCATTGTGGACAGGGACTAAAGAGTGATTATTTCTATGCAATCAGAGTTGCATTTACTTTAGCCCTTAACAAAAAAATTGTGTCCATCATATTTGTACGATTTATGTATTGTGCAATGTCGTTTTAATGAATCCCATCAGATTTCGTGTGTTCACACAATGATTGTAGTTGCTTATTTTCCTACAGTTCTGCAGGAAGGCTTCCAAACTATTCTTCTTTCCACTATTCTTTGTGGTAGTCGTTAGTTATAAAAGCTAGAGATGATAGTTAAAAACGCGAATTAGCTACTAGATTCGGTCTCCATATTTTCTATAGCGAAACATGTAGATCAGTGGGGTTTTGCCACGAACCATGAATGAGAGTGAAACTCGATATTGTCTGCTCGTGTGAACACGGTTTTATCAGTCAGTTACTGTACGCAATTATGGTACTCTGCAATTATGTTTTGCTTTGCATTCTCACTGCTTCCTAAAGACCTCGTTTCACTACCCTACACAGTCGCACAATTCTTTAACACGAGGGTGTGAAAGTGATACCCTCCTATTTTAAGAAATCAAATCAAAATGGCGTTGCTGGTAGCCGATTATCATTGTTTCACTATCCGACACATTTGAACCACTCATTCACACAAAAGTGATATCAAGTCAAAGCCTAATACTTTTTGAAATCAAATAAAAATTATCCATGTATTATATGTTTTATGTTTGTTATATACAAACAAAGTAATTTATTCTATTTGGTGCTGTAGAAAAGACTTAATTATTAATTTTCCTGATCAGACATAATCTATTATTTTATAAAAATTTTCAAAAACTTTTGCAAAAAACTTGATGTTTTCTGTTTGTAAAATATAAACAAATATAATTCATTCTTGCTGTAGAAAAGGATGGGTTGTCGAATCCTACGGCTGTGTAGGATAGTGAAACGAGGCGTTTATACAAATTGTCAAAATATAGTAGGTTAAGTATTTTATTTATTGTAATTTTCAAACTTAGTATTTATACGTGAAATTGATTATTAATTATTTCTGGTAACTGTTAGCTGCTACGACCATTTCGCTTTACAGATAACTTTTATTTTATTTATTTACCAACTAAAGTTTTCGTCAAAAGCTGAATATTTTTTCTCTATTTAATTTAAAAATTAAATTTAACCAGCCAAAATAATTAAAATATTCCATTTTATTTATCTGTTAAATATATTAATGGCATCCTCTGTATCAAAGATGTGAAGTCAGGTATGGCAAACCGTTGACATTTGAAATAAAAATAATAAATTAATTTTAACTTTTGAATTTTTTTACGAACAGCAGTATGACTTTTACTTCAATTTCTAGCATTTCTAAATTATTTCTTTTATTTAAGTTTCAAAAAAAAATATACTTTGATTGAAAATGTTAAAGTTCGTATAAGGATTTTTCAAAGGATTTTTTAAGAAAGCCGTAAAACGATATACAATTTTTCAAGATACAAATAGTTTTTTATAATTACTTGTGCAATTCAATAATCGAGCTTTAGAGCAAAGTTTATGATGCATGAAAATAACTGAGCATTTATATTATATATAATGTAAGTAATTACAAACGCTTCGCAGAGACGAGCTCTTACTTTGCTTCAAATGATATTTAATACAAGAATTAAAGGAAAAATATAAATTATCGATAACGTTTCGAAATGATATAAATATTACCGAGGCGAGCTTATACCAAGTGCTGCCAAATAGAGAAAATAGCGATTAAAGCTGTTTACAACAGATACAACTGGCCATCCACAGCAACAGCAAAGTGTATTTGACTTGAACATTGCAGTTAGATGAAAATAAAGAAATAAAAATATATACATTTTAGCACCAGTTTTTAATATTTCAGCGCAGTCTTCGCACTTTTACCATCGTAGATTTGTAAATGTGGCCACGCTTAAAAACAATTACGTTATCGTTAATGAATTTTGCTTAATTTTCTAAGACTTGATTATTGCTTCGGTCGCGTCATCTGCCGAAAGCAGCCAACAAGTTTTGGTACCTCCAAAAATGGAAAGGTACGAGTACACATATGTGTAAATTTATATTGTGCTCATATATAATTTAATAAAATTCTCGTTATGTATGCACTCGTACATGCGTCCTTACTTGACTGACTGATGAATTTGAATTAAATATTAACACTTGGGCTTTATTGGAATCATACACATGTGCATACGCAAATACTTATATATACATATGTATATATATATATATATATATCTATTCGTATCTACAAAATACCTTGTTGTGTTCAAGAAATAAATATTTCTGGTAATTTATTGAATTCTTATTTAATTTCTTTTTACGGAGCGGCAGATAAATGATGAACTGAAAATGCATTTTTCATTGTACTGAGTGTTAAGCTCCTATACTTCACTTATTATCTTTTAAAGTTGCTTGCCTTCAGAGCATAAGCTTTATATTCACATCTGATTGAGATTGATTTCCTGCTTTCATTTATAATATTAATTTTGTATAGTTAACAAATTGATTGTATGAAAAAAGAATTGATAAATTTTAATGAAATAAACTTTTTCGTTATGCCAGCAAAATAGTTTCATTAAGTCGATCAATAGTCAAATGGATTTCTGGCATGCCATAAAACATTATGTAGTACTTCCCAAACCTTCACTGCCTTACTTTCTCTCCACACTTTCGTTTTCTTCCAGTATACTATATATGTTTGATTATGGCGTACTGCAAATAAAGTTCATTGCCGGGCATTGTTTTTGTCATAAATTGCTGTCGGCAATGACAGTTCTTGAGACTATAAATTACATTTACAACAACATATTATTAACACTTCAAGTACGTCAGACTCACCCCATTTTTATCAGCCTTTTGATTTGATTTGCAGCAGCAGAAAGCTTGCCGCAATATATCACGAAAATTCAATACACTCATGTATTTACAAATATATATTTCCTTTTTTAATTCTAGCAGCTGAGCTTTGAAATGTTTCGTTTTGCCTCAACTTTGAGGTGTTCGATGAGAATTTGGGCTAAAACAGCTTAATACACTTTTTATGACTCAAAGTTAATATCAAACAAGGCCATACCTTGATTGTTTTTGTGACCCACTGACAAACTTAAAGCTTAAAATACGGTTTAAAGTTTATTCTGTAAAACGTTAAGTGTGGACGATGTAAATTTTAATTAAACAAAAATATAAATTCGACGACTAAAAATTTCGTTTTCACACATTTTGTTTTTCATTTTTTTTTATTTTTTTTTTTTCGAAAAGAACTATGATGGTGTGTGTGTGTGTGTGTGTGTCTGTGTGTGTAGTATATATTTTGAATGGAATTTATTTGTTGTTTTTCTATTATAATTTTCTTTCAAGTGCGTTTTCAAAAGTATGTGCGATACAGGCTTACGTACATGAACGAAAATTTAACGTTTCAGATATTTATTATTTCCCCTTCTTTTTATTTATTTATTAAGTTTCTCAAGATGATTCATAAAACAAAGAAAAAATAATAAAAATATTATTCAAATATTTTGACTATGATTTGAATAGTTTTGTGTGCTTTTTTACATCATAAAAACAATCCTTTCGAGAAACTTTTACACATACAAATTTACAAAAACATTTTTAATCACAATTTAACTGATTTTGTTTTGCCAACAAAAATCGATTTTATAAATTTCTTATTTTATCTTTTAGATTCCTCTCTCTTTTCAGTGCTCCTAAATTTGTAACATTTTTTTTTTGAAATTCTTTAAATTGCACTTGTTTATTTATTCGTATGTTTGTAGGTTTACAATTTCGTTTATGACCGCCGTTTATAGAAATATGTACTTGTTTTCATTTCGTTTGGTGATAACTGTTAATAAACAAGTATTAAATTATATATATATATATACATATATATGTATATATTTTTTTGTTTTATATAAATGTAATGTTTCAATTCGATTCAATATCAAATGTATATCGTGGTTATAAAATGGGACTAGACTGAAGAGAGATGAATAGTATTCTTATTTGCAATTAAACCAAAACAATAACAAAAAAGCTTTCAAGTATGAACACTTTCTATGCCGCTGACATGTTAATCAACAGTAGCATGTGAGAAAAGATGTTATTGGAACTAGAAAAGCTTTAATGCAAAGGACAGAGCCCACCCAAAACATTTGGTAGCCATTTTATATCAGCTTGGCGATTTTTTAAAATAATTTCCACTTCTCAGAATGTTTATAACGAATAAAATAAATTGCTCGATTAGATATTCGTTGCATATTTTCTTACAAAATTTAATTTAGACATTTTAAATTATAAATATATAAATGTGACAGTAAATAAAATGTCAATCAATAACAACTTGCCGTTCCAAGTTCTCAAATGGATGGCTGTGAATAATACTTTCCTTTTTATCCAAACGCTTGCAAATCGATTATATTATTCTACATAAATTATCTCAAACTGATGAAGATAAATATAAGTTGGCTCTAGATGTATATACATATATACGAAATGTGTATATTTATATATGTATATAATGATAGATAAATTTACAAAAAACACAAATTTTGAAGAAAAAATTAAGAAAATCCAAAGTAAATTATTTATAATCGGCAACAAAACGCACATTTATTTAAATAGACTATTAAAATGTTAAAATATGCTTGCAAATTGCTATTCCCGTTTTAAGATTTTATGTTTCAATTCAAAATGCTTTTACTTAAATTTTTTTTATTCTTTTTCAAAATTTTTATGACAAATCCAAATCAATTTGTTTTAAACATATGTATATACGTGCATTTATACGTACATATATACATATAAATATATATACTGTTTTATATGTTACGAAATTCCTTCGAGAAAATTTGTCTTTTACTGCTCCAACTGTTTTGCAGTTACATAAAAATGTAACATAATAATATACATAGATAATATCACTTTTAACTATAACGTCTTCGTAACAAAGTATATCCTTATATAGAATAGTATGACTCAGTACTTTACTTCTTTCAATACTAATTTATTGTTCACTTGTCACTTACACAGCCAGTAACAAAAAATCAGGAAGTTTTGCTGGTGAAATAGCTATATATATATTTAAAAATAGTACTAATTCCAATAGTTTCATCAAATAACTATTATTTTGATTATCTTTCATAAATTTCCCACAAAAAAAAAACACAGATTCCACGTGAAATATGTAAATTCGTACACTTTTTCTTTTTAAATTCTGAATAAAAGTGCATACAATGCGAATGCATAATAATTCTAACGTATTAGTGTTAAATGTTTAAAAGATATTTTGCGTTGCATCTGCTGTTGATTTATCTTTATTGTTTTTATATATTCTTTAAAATATCTTAATTATTTTATAATTTATAATAACTTGTGAAAATTTTTCCAAATTGTGCGATGTTATTTTTATTATATCTGGCAACCTTTTTTAAACACAAGAGACTCCACAGAGAATAAGATGTGAATACTCACATAATGTTAATAACTATTAAAGGTTAGAAGCAAAACAAAGCGAAACGTCAAAATGACGTATGTACGTATTGACAAAGTATTTGAAAATCATTATGTACAAAAACAATGTAAAAGAAAAACACAAAACACAACACAAAATAATTGAGGGGCTTGCATTCAGCCGTCTGCCTACATGCATGTATTTGTAAATAACGCAGTTTTAAGAATATTATATATAACTTTCAAATATATATGTATGTATATACTAGATATATCTGTATGGATGTGAATCTTACTTCATATTCTGCTTCTATTCCATTTATAATTTCGATGTCCTCTTCGAAATAACTTTCACGAAAATTCGTATTGATTCTTTCAGCCTCTAGAAAGTTTTCCACCGAACTAACCGGTGTTTTTGCTGCAAAGGAGTCAATGGCTTCAAATGCTTCCGCAGACGCTTCTATGGCTGCAAAATCAATACCACTTCTATTGGATTTAAACATTTTGCTTGTCAGCTTTCCCTGATGATTCTCTATAGAACGTAATTTGGCACTGTCTAGAATATCGCGATAATAATTCTCACTAAAATCACTACAGTATTTGTAAAATAATGTCAAACGCTCTTTATATCTTAAATAATTTATTGTTTGTGAAAAATTATAATTGCAGCGTTTATACGCATTTGAAAAAGTGTAGAGTTCATTCAATGCACTATACAGATAATACACTAATGCTGCCATAGTGAGTGAAACCCACCAGAAGTAAGAACAAATCTCTACGTCGTTTGTTTCTTTCTTTATTTTGTTTTGTTTTGTTTTTTAAAAAGTATTTTTCTCCGCTCCCACATTCACACATTCTTGTTACATTTGTTTGTTTGCTTTTTGTCGTATCCTATCTCAATATCATTTTCGTTCACAATGCAACGAGGCACAGTGGATGCAACGTTTTTCTGTAAACATATATATGTATGTATAGGTATATATAATATAAAAATTTCTCCTACCAACTGGGAGTGATTAAAGTAATTTCTGGCCGAAGATCAAAATATACCAATTTTTTACTTGGAGGGGAATCAGTTTTTTTCAACAATCTTTGTCTTGCACAATCAATCAGCACCAGTGAGCTTTTTATTTGACTAAAATATTCTGTTCAACTGCCAGCTTCATTTACTGCCATTTCGTAACTGCACTACAAACTTGGTCACTTTCACTTTTCGCCAGAAATTTTAAAAGCACAAATTTATTTCAACACACCTCACTGTGCCTCTTATCGATCAACCAAGAAATAAACATAAATAACTGACAACCACTTATGAATGAATATTTTATTTGCTTTGAAATTTCACAATTTTTCCCTTTCTTTAAATCACTTTGGATTTTTATTTTATAATTTTTCTTTATAAATTTCATAAGTTCTCTGGCATTATTTTTTTGTAAATAATTTACGCTCATTTCGTTTGTAACTTTTTGACATTTGCGTTTTATTTTGGCGCCTGCGCTCTACACGTCCATGTTTACTAAACACGCACAAATGTAGAGAAATACTTGTTTCTCTTAATAATAATACTTAATATACATACAGACGTAACATTTCGCTTCTGCGGTATATTTCAAATTCGCATTTTATGAGATTTTAGCCGGCTATAAAAATAGACTGACATGACGTCTCAAATAACTACACAATTATTTCTTAGAATCAGCTGAATACGATGGTTCGCACACGCACTCAACTGCTTATACATATTAAATGTTGTGTTTGGGTTCGTGTTTGTATATATGTACGTATGTATAAACAAGCCTTGGCACATTCATAGAAGTGTATATGTGTTGAAAAGTTATCTTTGCATATACATACAAATATGTATGTATATAGAAATATACATAGCTATTTATGTACGCATATCTCTATGCGTATGTATGTATGTAGTTATTTACATATTTAAATTCTAGTTATAAATATTGTACTTAATAATTTAACATTTTATTTTTTTACATTGTTTATATATTTTTATTTGCAAAATATTTAAGAAAAAATTAAATATAAAATGTTTGTCAAAGTGTGCTTTTTATTTAGTAGTCATATTGATATTAATGGGTAATCAATCAATTGTATTGTTAACAATTTTATGTAAAAGGATCATGACATATTTCATATATATGTATGTATGTTCAATGAGTGGGAAATAACGGCAGCGTGCCTTTCCAGTGGAGTTAGGGCCTTTTGAAGGTGGCAAGATACGAAAATGCCATACGGTATACAAAACCTTGCAACAAAAATGTGCTCATTGCAAGTTTTCAATAAATTTTTTAACAAATATGTATGTATGTACATACATCTATCGATAAAAAAAATTATTGTTTGACCTTAAACGTAAAGTTTGCCTTAGTCGACAGCTTAACTGATATCGCCACCTATACGCTAATACGAGTATTGCCTATGTTTCTTATAAAGCTACATACTATGTGATTTACAGTAAAGGCAAATCTAAAATCGCTTTGGGCAGAATGGAAAAACAACTATTAAGGAATTACTTGCCTAGACCTTATGCATATACATATGTACATATCGAGGTAGACCTTGACCTGCAGTAACCAATTTTGAAATTAAAGTCAACAGGTTAAAGCGAAAAAATGTGCTCTCCTGGAACTCGTTCAGACTGTAAATTGTCATGACAAATTATCTGATATTATTATAGATAATAGATTTCTATTACAAGAGAAATTAATTTTGTTATAAATTTGTTGTTGAAAATTGAAACAAACATGGTATTAAACATTTTGGCATTAAAAACTAATTTTAAAGCAAACTCTGCTTTAAATTTTTAATGAAATGGTTTATATAGAACTAGTACTTTGACGGCCAAATAAAATATTAATATCAAATAATATGTTAAAAAATTACTTTACTTATATTGCCATGTAGAGTATAAATTAGCCATTATGATGAACTTGCTTCTATTCAGAATCAGTAAAGAAATTGAAATTCATTTAAAATATTTAGAATGCAGGCAACAGTTTTATAACATTTCCAAAAACTGCACAATGGCGCTGTTTGCATTAAATAGATTTTCTTTAATTTCTAAGCTTTAACAAATCAATTAGAGTCGAAATTGAGTTTCTGGTTCTGTATGTGTTTGTGTTACTTTGTATGTATTTTGTTGGAGACACTTTAAAGATTTGATTTGTTATAGAAAAATTGTACTTACACATAATCTTGCCATGTTCTATTTTTATTTCATGTTAAAAACTAAATAAAGAAGAACCATACGGTTATATTGCTGTAAGTGTTTTCTATTTTTTCCCTAATATAAAATATATTTAGTATGAACATATTTAAAAAAGGAAAACTTTAGATATTTACGAGATGTTTGTTTATACTGCATTGACCGCAATTAAAACAATTATGGAATGTGCGCGCTGTTTAATTAAAGTAAATACAAAACTTACATTAACATAAAATACACTTTTGCTCATTTTATACTTCTTTCGATGCACTTCACTATTCAAATGGCAAAATTACGTTTAAAACATTTCTCAACTGCTTGTTAATCAAATATTAGAAAAAGCTTTTTGACAATTAGGTATGCTGCACCTTACTGTGATCATTTCAAAAAACCTACTTAAAAAATATAGAGTATTTGTGTATATTCGTATTAATAATATCTATTTGCATATAGTTTTAGGAAAATAAGTCTTGTTGGAGAAAATATTTACTATTTTTAAGCAATTTTTTAAAGAAATGCTTTTTGTGTTTACTATTTAATAAAAATGAGAAAAATTCTGTTAATTTCTAATGTATTAAAATATTGATAAATAAAAGTTTTGTTGTATTTTTAAGATTTGTCCTGCAACTTCTCTAAAAATAAATTATTATAAAAAAATAAAAAAAAATTGAAAAATTTACAAAAAAAATAAAAAATACTATTTATGCAGAATCCTATATATGTATAATTCTTATACAGAAAAAAAACATTAATATAATTTAAAGTTTTTCCAGATTTAACATTAACATCAGAAAGGTTCTAATAAAAATAAAAGTGTAGGGAATATTTAATTCTTTTATCATTAAATAAATTAAAATAGATTTCAGTACATTTTACACAGAAAATATCATTATTACCAAAAACAAAACATTATTCTTTTTTATTAAAATTTTACAAAAAATTTTCAATAAAATGAAAGCTTTTTTTTAAATATAATTGTAAAAATAATAATAGAAGTAAAATTGTTTGGAAATGCAATTTCCCCTTACTCCAGACAACAATTCTATAAGGATGGTATTAATATTTAATTTTTTGCTAATTTTGAATTATTCAAATAAATCATTAAACTAAAGTACAAAGTTACTGTATAAAATTACTGAGTATTTATTACTTTTGAAAGGCCAGTCCATGATAATAAACTTTAAGTTTGTAGAAAATTTATCTGACTATTTTTCTACTCACTTAATGATACCATTCAATAACTTATATTTATATAAGTTGCCAAAAATAAAAATTATATAAAGTCCTTCGAAATTTAGCAAATAGAAATTTGGTTTTATTTTGTTAATCTTGATAAGCGTAAATTAAAAATTGTTTGTATTAAGTACCAAAGTCGATCCGATAATTTCAAAGAAGCGAGAATTTTATTTTCTGATAGAAACAGTTTTGTAATGAATGCTTTAAATTTTAATAAAAATATTGAAAAACACTTTTAGTTTTTTGATAAACAAAATAATACATTTTATTAATTCTTTTAAAATTTATAAATGATTTTTGAATATTTATTAATAATAAAGAATATATTTATATTTATATATTTATTTCATTTTCTTAATGCATATAGATAGATAGAACTAAATTATTATCATAATTGAATTAAATTGTTCTTTTATGAATTTAACGGAAGGGATATCCAGAAGTTTTCTATCAAAATATGATTTTGCAGCTTAAAATAGTGAACTGAACACTTATATATGAGTTTATTTAATAACATTAATAACTTATATCTATAAGATAATAAGAAGTACTTAAAACAACGTTGTATTTAATTGTAAAATATAAAGAATTGTCTTTACAGAGAAATCTTAGACTTTTTGAGATTAACAATATTTTCTGTAAAATAAAAGAGAGAAAAAAGGGATATAGAAAGAGAGATATATACACAAGGAATAGAAAGAAAATACTTAAGTTCATTTGAAGGAAAATTTATAGCAAATAGAAATGCCAAAAAGTACAAAACACTTGATTGATCTTTTTGATCTTTCTTTTTCGCTTTAAAATAATTTTGATTCTACTTTGCCAAAAATTTACCTATTTCTAGTTGTTCTAGAAGGCAAGGACCGCTTGCCTTGCATGACCTTGTCAGGCCCTTTGTAATATTTAGATTGGGTTTTACTTTGCCGCGTCGGCCGACCAATTCTATAAATAAAATACATTGTAATCGTGATGACAAAAATTAAAAATCGTATAAAAACTTACTGGTTATTCTCAGATTCTTCTTCAGATTTTATATTGTTTATAGTCTCCGATTCCTCTTCTCCAGTTTTTTCTAAAGTTCGACATTTTTCTTTTTCATTAGATTCGGCGGTAAGTAGTTCATTTTGCTTATCAATAAGACGTTTGCGTCCTCTTCTTTTGGGCGTAACTACTAGATCACCAGATGTATTGCTAACAGCAATGTTAGCCGTTTCCGTTCCTTCTTTTTCGAATTTACTAAAAAAAAATAAGAACAATTTAAAACAAACCCATTATGCAAATAAAAAATGTTAAAATAATGGCAATTTACTTTCCAAATTGTTTCTTCACAGCATTAGTTTCGAAAAATAAAAATTTTTTTATTAAAATTTATATGAGCATTTGCGCTCAGCTTGTGAAAATTAAATTAAAAATACAACAACTTACTCATTCTCCTCTATTGGTTCAATATTTTCCAATATTTTCCCTTGTGGTTCTTCTTCTTTACATTTAGCTTTATCTGCTGTATTTTGAGCTCCAACTCCTCGGGAACCAGTAGGAAGCAGAGTACGACGACGTTCTTGAATCCTGGTGCTGGGCGACTTTTTTAGTTCTCTCTTTTCATCCTTCTCTGTAACTCCAGTACCATCTTTCGTTGCTGTTTGTTCATTGCTATTATCATCATTTTTGCGCACCATAAGAGTAACCTTATCGATTTGTTCTTCGACATCTACAACAGTGGAACAAATATCCGTTTTATTGCCTTTACCCTCAACGACAAGAATCTCTTTAACTGGTGGATTAGAGGTAGAGACGGCATCTTGTATTGTACCGTCGGCTGAAGATGTTAGTTCCTTGTTTTTTTTTTGCTGTTGTTGTTCTTGGGCTTGCTTGAGTGACTTCTTCAAAGCAGATCTTATTTGGTGAATGGATTGCTTACCATTTGGCGGTACTTTTACGGGATTGGATATCGTTGCAGATGTAGACGGTTCCCTTTGTGGATTGCTTATCACTTTCGTCGATATTTTTTGCAAGCCAATAGCTTCTAAAAGTTGTTGACCCAGCGAAGATTTATTTTGTACTTTTTTTTGTTGAGGTGATTTTACTGCAGCCGAATCTACGTGCGCAAGGTCGACACCATCGGCGTTATTGGTTTTAGTGGGAGTCTGCTGAATTGTATTTTCCGCTTTGGTTATAATCCCAGTTGCTACTTGGTTGATAGTCTCTTCTATAAGTTTTTCCTTACTTTTCAAAAGAGATGACGATGAAGTGGGGATTAAGTCTTTGGTTTTCAATAGAGAAGTGGATAATGAAACGTTCATGAGGTCCTTGCTTTTCAGTACTGAAGTAGATGAAATTAGAGATTGTTTGTTATTTTTCAAAAGAGAATAAGCTGAAGTAGAATTCTGCTCTTTACTTTTCTGCTCGGTGGAAAGATCGAACATATTTTTTGGTGGATGTATAACAGTTTTTCTTCTTTTAATAATGGGTCGTGTGATAAGCGGTGCGGAGGGTGCAATGAATGTGTTGGTAACATCAGCTTTCGGTTGTGGTTGCTCTTGATTAGATGAACCATTTTCAGAGGAGCTGGTGGTACTTACTGGTTCCATTAATACAATGTCGTCATCCAAATCGATTAAGGAATCAAATTCGTTGGACTGCAATGTTGTTAAATTGGAGACACTATTGCGTCTACGTTGATGCATTTTTCCATCCTTCATAAGGGCGGCATTTTGTTTTAGTAAGAGGGCCATAAGTTCATCAGCTTCATTACCCGCTGAGTTATTCAACAAATTAAATTGAGATATTAAATTCGAATTTAACTCATATCGTACATTAGAGGCCGATTTAGAAGTACGTTGCCTAAATTTTTTGCGTGCCTCCTCCTTCGTTGTAGTTTCCTCCTCATCAGATATAACAATAGAATCTCTCGATTTTTGAGCGGGAGCTTTGCGTTGCCTTTTTAAAGCTACCAACGTAGTTTCCCTCTCCCTTTCTCTCTTTAAAGATGCGGATGTTTTTGTGGAGTTAATCGCAGAGGTTAACACAGATTTAGTGAGATCAGTTTCTTCCGGGGTAGCTGGTACCAACTGCACTGATGTTTCTGGTGGCAACTTATATGGTATTGATTTATTAATTTCTGCACGGGCTGTCTCTAAAGCCGTCATTTTTGGTGGGCTAAAATTGGTAGACACCTTTTGAATATTTAAAGAAGTGTTGTTCACAATTTGTTGTTGCTGTTGCTGTTGTTGTTGTTGTTGTTGTTGTTGCAAAGCCTGTGCAGCTAATAATACGGGAGTTAAGTATGGACCAAGCAATTGTGTTAAATCTGTATCTTGCAATAAGTTCGGATCCGACATAATATCGGTGAACCTTGAATTTTTTAAACGTTGTAATTGTAATTCCATATTGCGTTTGCTGAAAGGCCATTTTAATGCCTTTAAAATTAATTTCAATAAATCCATATCACGTATCACATTACCCAATAATATATCTTCAGGAAATGCGGATTTTGGTGGGCTAGAAATGTGTGTGATAGATTGTTCTTCCTGGTTTTTGATAACCGCAGACACTGTCTCTGTAGCCGGAAGTTGCGTTATATTTGCTGCTATTTTACTACTTAAATTTAGCGGTTCTTTCTTAAACTTTTCTGGCAGCGATTTGTTTTTAGGGGCAGCAATTATAATTTTTTCTGGTAACTCATCATCCGTCCCGTGGTTAAGCGCCTCTGTTAAAGGACTTTTTGATGCACACTGCATAGCTTCGGCTTCCTTTTGCTGAGCGGTTTTTAGCAAAGACACTTGGCCGGAACTGTTCGCTTTAATATTATTCAAAGCCTTCACTAAATTCTTCCGCTTTTGTTGCAATATATTCTCAGGATGCTTCAATCCTGAAGTGGGCTTCGGGTCATCTTCATTAATACAACCAATAACGTAACCACCGCTACTAAAAGTTGTTATTTGTGTGGTGTTATTTGTTGGGTGTGCTTGGTTTGTCTGCGACTGCGTCTTTGTTGGGTAAAAACTTAATGATGGTGTTGAGACTTTCGTATTAGCATTAACATTATTAACTTCCACTACTGGATTAGGTTTCGGTGCAATCAGTCTTGGAGATTTCATAGATTTTTGGGCTATAGATTTAGGAGTAAAGCGTGAATCCAATAACAAGCTCTGCCTTCTTTGTGAATTAGAAATCATTTTTTTTTGATTATCTCGTGTAAGTGGATCGGAAACTGATACATTTACTATCACATCATCCTTACGAGATGTTGTCGTTAAAGGTTGTAGCAGAGGTGGTGGCAATGAGGGGGTTGGTGCCGCAGGTGGCGGTAATGGAGGATTTGTCGCTGGAGGTTGTACCAAAGAACTCGCTGCTGACGGCGCCTCTACAATTTCATCATTTTTAGATTTATCCGTGTTAGTCTGGTTTTCCGTATGATCAGAAGATGTAAATTCCGATGCATTTGTGGTTTTTGAAGGGCCCTTGGGCTGTAAAAAAGATATGACAGTGAATAGACTGAGTGAAACAGTAGAAAAATTATAACTTAATATTTTTCATTACATAAGATTCAAATTCACGGAAACAGTTTTTACAGGCTGACCTAAACTAACGTACCTCTGCTGGTGGTGAGAAGCAAACCAAAAAAAAAAAAAAAAAAAAAAAAAAAAAAAAAAAAAAAAATCAAATCTTCCAATCTATTGCTGCAAAGAGAAACCATCAACAATTGCACTATTTTTGTGCATTGAGCAATTATTTTTCAAAAGATGTTTTCGTGGGCATAGATGTTTCCTTGAAAGGACAACGAAAATTTGTTTTCCTCCGTGAAAAACATTAATCGAAAGAAGAGTAGCTTTGTTTTCGAAAAATAATTATTTCTGCGCATTTCAAATTTACCAACTTACCAAACTGCTTAAGAGGAAATCCTGGAAAACTTTTTGGGTATGTGTTGCTATTTTAGATAGGGAAGCGGTTGCCTCCACCTGACGGAAGCAGGACTTGCAAAGCACCTTTGGCAGCGAATCATAATCTGATATCTGAAATTACAAAAAAGTACACAAATGAAAGGAAAATTGGTTATTTGCAAAAAAAAAAAAAGAATACGAATAAGAAGTCCTGACCACACAAAACATTTAGTTTTCAATACTGCTATTTTTGTAATATTATTTACTCACTTTTTCGTTATTAAAATAGTGCCAAACAAGATTAAACAACAATAATAATATTTACAACGTATACACAAAGCGATTTACCTTGATTTGCGTCTAAAAAATGATCTCATGTTATTTTTTATACCAACTAATATTAATACTAGTATAATTGATAAAGAGCGAATGGTATTAGCTGAATTTGTCATTGGCAATTATAAGTATACATGAACATTCTTCTATTTGTACAAAAATCTGTAGAAATCAAAAACTTCCGATTTCAACAAATAATTTTTCGCTATTTAATATTAAAAGAAGCGAACTCTTTTTACTAATTATTATAAAAAAGTGTCAAAATTTTTATTACATTTTATTTTTTTTTATTTACATTTTATTACCAAAGAGAAATTTTGTATTTTATGTTATAAATATGAGTTATTTTTAAATATCCGATATGAACGATATATAACAAATGGGAAAAAATTACTCTACGAGCGACTTATGTGCTGAATAAAGCTTATCTGAAAATGGGCAGCATCTTTGTGAAGCGGTTGCTTTTATTCAATGAATACAAAATAATATAAAATATTTTGCAACTAAATATTTGTAGCACCAGACAAAAATAATAAGCACAGTACGAGCTGGATTTGGGCAACCGAAAAGAAAGTGGAGTAGTTCTGATAACGGAAAAGTGATAACCGACCACTAAACATCGTTGAACAGTCGTTGAACATTATTTGTTTAACTTAAAAACATCATTTATAAGGCAAAATGATAAAATTAACGTTTTAAGGAAAAATAAAAATAAAAACAAAAACAAAGATTATCTTCTGAAGTGTTTGACACGCGCATATATGTACATACATATGTATGTATATGCACATTGTAAGTCTGAGCGCTTAGTGTAAGAAGAATCGTTAAAAATTTATTTGCTTTTTATCCTATCATCCTATATTTCTTATAGGGCGATTAATTTTTCATAAGAAATGCTATTTTCTGTTGCCCACGTCCACTCCATAAATATGTCAAGGGGCTTTGTGACATCATCTACTTTAACTTTTTGTGTATGTTCAACTTTTATAGTTTGCACAATTTTTCCGCCTGAAACGTCTACAACTACATTTTATTCTCAATAGTCTTTTCTGATCCATTCTGCAATTTTACCATCTGTTAAGTTTATATCCAGTAAAAGATACTGCAACAAATTTAAAACGGATGGTGTAATTGAAATTAGTTTTTCCGCGTTCTGATCCTGTAGCAAAATCAGTGGTATATCGTCTTTGCCAGTCCATTGTTAATTTTTTGCCATTAAAAGGTTCTATAATTTCTTAATACCAATGGTAGAAACTTTGCCCAATACATTAGCTAAAGCATTCTGAAGATGGATTATCTGCTGAAACTGTAAGTTTTTTCTAAAACTACGTTTCTGAAGGAACAAATTCAAAACACGAAAAGTTGCTCTTAACGAGACAGATTTTTAAAAGAAGTTCCCCATAAAAAAACTCCAATGTAAAAAAAAAATTGCGCATCCCGCTAATCGATGTTTTGCGGTTTATCGGTAGTTCGGCAAATCGAGCTCGTAGTGTATGTTCTTTTATAACTTTATTTAAGAATTGGGTTCATTATTTGTGAACGCAAATTTAATGGTACAGATATAAAACTTAATATAAGTTTATGAAATATGATCAACAGTTTATTAGCATAATCATCACATCTTGGAGAAGTCGAAATTTCGGTTTGAAAAGGCTTATTTACACGTGTATTCATTCTCAAACTTTCCAACTTAAATGAGCACTGCAAATAAGTTTGTTCATTTACCAACACATTTAACCATTCCGTTTTTTCTCTCTTTAATTTGTTTAAGTTTGCACTCTCATATATTGTTTTAATAACAGCAGTATGCATGTGTATGTATGGGTACGGTATTTTTAAACGCCAATTATCATTTTTCTTAGTTCTTCATCCGCCTTCTTTTTCATCATCATTGTTATTAATACTAAAAATACGACCTTCTAGTGTATGAGTGCATGTAAAAATACATGCACACATATTTACGGTTATATAGTATTAGTGTAACTAAACAAGTATTTATGGGAATGTGTAAGTTGCTGTTCAGTGTTTGAGTTCCATTAATGTTGTTTTCATTCAGCGTTGCCACAAAACACTTTTGCGACTTAAAATGTTTGGGAATTCCTGAGTTTTTTAAATACGCACATGTTATTATTTTTTTCACAACCGTAAATTAATCGATATTTATATAGGGTTTTCCATTATGTATCTAAATATTTTAAATTTGAAAAAGAAAAATAAAAACTATGTAAGGTATCCAGGTAATTATATTTTATTTTGAAAAGTGTTTTGAAGACAGTTTTATTCAAATTAGCACTACGAGCTGCATGTAAATTCCATCAATTTTTGTTCGTTTTATCGTTCAGCATTGACGTATACCGAACTCCATTAACGGTAAAGTTGTTTTTTGAAAAAAATATGACTCCACGACTCCACTGCCATGAAGAGTGCATCAGACATCCACTTTTAATCGTTACCACAGTGTCACGTGTAATTTGTCTGAAATGCTCATATTTTTCTTATGAACTAAGCCATTCTGCCAAAAATGCGCTTCATCCGAAAACACAATTTTTTGATCAAAAATGGATCTGCTTCGAAATGCTCCAAAAACCAATCATTTGAAGGAAATTGTTTTCAAAACATAAGTCAGTTGTTCTATTTTTCAAAACAAAAAAGCAATTACTTCGATACCTTACCTAGTTTTTGTTTTACTTAACTTTAAAGTGTGTAGCTTCCTAATGGAAAACCCCATACGAACATTAACTATATAACACAAACTGCAATTTCTTTATACATTAACATGTATTTTTTTTTTTCTTTTTTTGAGTGGCAAAAGTCACTGTCACAATATGAATTTTTATTCCTGCATATGTAACTAAGCTTTCATGTTGCTGATATTCCATAAAAATAATTAATATTAGTTAAGCTTCCCTTTTCAGAAAATAAATATTTAATATAATATACATATCGTTCGCTTCATGTAGAAAGGCTCTAACTTTCATTTTTGCCAACTGATTTTGTAGTTATTTCAATATGTATTAAGTTCACTAAAAAATCCAACAATAGTAATGCTAGTGGCACAAAACTTTAATTTATCTTTAATTGAAATAACTATTTTGTGTTTACTGATGAACTAACTATTCTATCACAGAGAAATGCTTCTACCAACAACTTATGCCGCTTAATATTCAATTTTTAATGCTGGATTTAATTAATATTTAAATGAATTAAGAATTAAAAATTTTTGCAAAGAGAACGTGAAAAATGTATAAGAAAATATAATTAATTTTTATTATGAAAAAGGCGCTATTAATCACGGCAATACTGATTATTTTTATTTTGCCGGATTTTATCAGATTTTTTTCTTTTCAAAATTGTTATTTATTAACCGTATTTAAAATTTATACATGTATTCTTATGTATCTACGAATACATACACAATGCATTTAAGTAACACTTAACATTTTGCTAATCTTTATACACACTCATGCATTCACATGTATGTATGTATGTATATTTGTTGTATGACTGCATGTGCATTCAAAACTAATTTCTATCCACAAACGGTGCATATGCGTATTGAGCTTAAAGATTTTTCTTCTACTGCCAATCTTATCTATATACATATGTACGCGAAAATGTATGTAGGTATGTATAGGTTAGTGTGCACTCTTGTTTGCATGCTATATGTATGACGATATGTACACATGTTCATTGCCTATAGTATGTTTAAAACGAGAATTCTAAGGCATAAAGTAATATTGTCACATTAAAATTTTATGTACATACATACATACATATATATGGATGTGTATGTACTACATGCATACATACCAATGTAGGTTTTTTTAAAAATGTATTAAATAAATATGTACATTCACACATGAGAAAACAGCAAAAGGTGCAAAGTTTAATGTTTTCTAGTTCATTTATGCCAATACATACGTTTATACATAAATATGTATGTCTAAAATTTTCTAAACTTTTCTAAACTAAACTGTACATAAATATGTATGTATTAATTAAAAAACTACTTGTCGAAACATGTACATCTGTATGTACATACATACATATGTATGCATGTATAAAAAATTCATTTGCTATAATATATTTTAAGGTCTTTCCCTATTGAGGCGACGAAATGTACATATGTATGTATGTACATACATATGTATATTATACGCACTAACTGTAACATTTTTGACAAAAGTACCATAACGGTTATTTTTCTCTTTTTAAACTAATTCTATAAAAAAATAATCAGTTTTGTTTTTGGTTTTTCAACCGCATATATATGCATTTGTATGCGTGTATGGACGGATATGTACATGCATACATACATATACATATGTATTTTTTTCAAAGATTTCTCTATAACTTGACCAAATACATATAAATATGCATATATTTTAAATGTGTATGTTTGTATGGATGTGTGCATACATATGTATGCATGTATGTATGGGTACATACATATGAATGTGTATGCATTCCCTTATATGCATATTATTTTGCATAGGGTTCATACATATGTAGATTGTATGTATGTATGTATGTCAAACAATTATGTTATATAGATAAGGGAAAGTAAATAGTTTTTGTTCGAAGAAAAATGTGAGTTATAAAGGGGGCCGAAGTTTATGAATAAATTTTTAAATTGTTTCGATTTTTCATGATCCATTAATTTGCTACGAATTATGAAAATGCCCTTGGATTAAAAATTTTATTATCCTAAATTGTGTGCGATTTTAAACGATTTACGATTTGGAACGCTTACTTGCATATTTCTTACATATGTATATATATACATACATATACACTTATATAGATGTGTGTACACATATATGTAAATATTCTGCAATGCTACTCTTAATAAAATGTTGTTTGGTGCTTTTGGAGTCAATAATTCCTTACACATATTTGTATAAATATTTAATTATAATTAGTACTTTATACCGATTAATCGTGCTTACAATTTGTCGTCAATTTTCCATGCCCACAAATTAAATGTAACAAAAAAAATTTTTTCATTCCTACATGTGCCTGGCAAGCCTAAGCATAAAGTCAGTCAATAAGCATAAATATCAAACAAAAGCAATAACATTTTGAACATGGAAATATGAACAATAACAGAAAAACAACTGCATGCAATTTTTGCTCACACTAATATATGCACAGGGGAATATGCATACGCACGGCTTTAGAGGAACGATTAACCAAAACAAAGAGGCAAACAGCTGAATAACAATGAGAATCTATTTTGAAATTCTGAATGTTGGGTAACAAAATTTCGATTTATGTACGGAAATACCCCAGAATTCGCAATTATTATCTTACAGGATGAATGTCTTTAATGTCTTGAATGTCTTTGATGTCTTTAAGATAGACATATAAATAGAAAGCTATATGCCATACGTTCAACGAATGATTTTAAAGAGATACGTAACGCGACTAAGCTAATAAAGACAGTAGTAAGGACATGTAGAGTGAAGCTTAACTGAAAAATGGAGTGCTAGAAATTTTAATTTTGCACAATATAATTTTTTATAAAAATCGTATCAAATGTATACATATGTATGTATGTACATTACTAATACATTCGTACATTTAGAATTTATTCCTCGGAGAATTTATACAAGTGATATTTAAAGACATACTTATGTTTATCTTGAGCAACCTTTAATTTTCGGTATTTCGTTTAAAAAATATAAATAGAAAATAGGATATGCAATTAACAAAAAAAAAAAAAATTAAAAAGTGTGAAAAAGTGCTCGTAGCTCCACATTTAGTTGAGAATTTTTACAAAAGGAAAAATGTAACGACTTCTAGTCTAGAACTTAGGCAACTAAAAACTATTATTTTGCCTGAATTCAGTCTATTTTTTTTCTAAAAAATGATTATGCATTATTCTTTTAATAGAATTTTATTAATCTTTTAAATTTTTTGTAAAGTTGTGCTAACTTTTTAAACATGTTGTATATTGGGAATTTTTTTTGGCGAAGTGTAGTCAATAATTTTTATAAGAACTGAGAGAGGAGTGATAATGTTAGTGGATATAAATGTATGTATGTACATTCAAATGCACATACATACATACATGCATGAATGCATGCGTAGCTACGTATGAATGTACATATGTATGTTAAAAACAGGTTATTGTAGCCTTGACAAAAAATTTACAGAGAATATTTTTCTTATTTTCTATCTAGTGTTAATAGGTTTTTGTTAATAAGTTTTTCGCATACATACCGTTAAATAAAGAAATTTATCCAATTTATCCTTTAAGCCGGGTGTTTTTAATATGTAAACACATTCAGCCACTGAATTTCTGCTTTTGGTATTGGCCGCACAAACGCGGCACAAATATTCCAAATTTGCATGAATACCCATTAGAAACAATTTTTTTCGTGCAAAATTAATAAGTTATAAATTCTATAATCCTGCAGGTTATAACTAGACTTTTGACAATTTTGAAATTTTTTGTTCCAATATTGCACTTCTGTTCTTGTACATATAAAAAACTTCATAAGTTATTTCATAAATTATTGTCACAAAAATATGTATTCTTCCAATACAGCGAAATACCTGTTAAGAATTTATTATTATTTTATTTGCGCAAAATTTTTAAGATTTATCTTATTCTAAACACTGTCACTAAAGATTTAGTTTTACTTTTGTACATATTGTATTTGTTTATCATGTAATTATTCCATATACACTTATACATACATATAGTACGGAATTGTTTCGATTGCGATTGTGTTTGTGTTGTTATTTTTATAGATATAGGATTTCTTTACACACAAACATGCATGTTTGTGTGCCTGTACGCTGTGAATGTGTGATTTATTTTTTACTTTGTTTTCATTTCCAAATTCTTTAACTGAAAATATTCTTTTCTCCGTTTACTCTCACTCAGCCACTTTATTTAGTTGCGTTTTTAATTTCAATGCAATGAAAACATTGCACTCAATTTGCGTGACGTTGCCATACTAACTACTCGAATGTAAGTATTTATCTTTATATATAATTTATGTTCAATGTTTTTAATTATACAAACTTCAAGCATAGTCAAATACTTGGTTCTTAATTGTTTAATGTAAAAATTGATGCAATGTTGGTCGTTTTCAGACTAACTTAAGTCAAAATACTTTTGCAAGCGGTACGGTTAGACAATTTAACCTTCTACTCATATACCGCAGGTAGAAAGGACAACTGACGCAATGATTTTTGATATAATACTGACTTAAGCCAAACCAGATGTGCCATCGGTGCAGTTTACTCTATTTAACTGCCTTAACATATATCTCAGGTAGATAAACAATACAATATTCCCTAATTCCTGTATTGTATGTATACTGTATATTTGCTTACAAAATTATTTTCTCCTTACGTATGTAAATATGAAATTTTACATTTAGGAATGTTAATAATGATGAAAAAAATTTCACAGAATATTTTTCAAAATTATAATGATTTACAAACTGTTTAATTCAGTTGGTATATGTAGTAATTTTCACTTTATATAAAATAGTATCACATATGTATGAACACAGTGCTACAAATACTAACTAACTCCATTAGTGTCCTTTTTTACATTTCAATCAATTAAAAAAATCTTTAGAAAAATTTTTCGCAACAAGTGGCATCGCGGGACCACAATAATGATATTTATTTAAAGAGAAAATTATTGATATGCTAAGAGAGAGTAAATTTCAAACTCTCTGCAAAAGAAAATTAATTGTTTATTTTCTTCCACATGGGTTTTTTTATCTCAACATGCTTTGAGTTTTCCCACTTTTAATGCTTATTGTATTTCTTTTAAGTCTTATGTGTGTTCGTGTCTCCAATTCGTTTTTGCTTTGTGTTTCTCGTTCATACCAATGTTGAATCAAAGCCTAAACAGCGGTAAGTTGTTGCGATATAGTTTTTAGTGTACGAGTAGTGTTATTGTGTGGTACTTTTAAAGATTTAAATTTGTTTTTGTTTGCAGCACTAGTTTGATATTCTTTGAATGTATTTGTGTTATTTTTGCATTTACTCATATACTTGTTCGCCTTTAGACGATGAAATCTATGTTTGCATGTATGTATGTATGTATGTATGCAGGTACTTTTTGTTGAAAAGTATTTCTGTGTGGGTATATAAACATGCATACGTCCCTGCTTATGTATGTAAGTATGTATGTATCTTAATAACTACGTATGCAGGCACTCAAGTATGCATGTTGTATTTTTAAGTTGACTTTTCCGTCGCGTTTGTATTATTACATGGGTTTGTAGAGTTCATGGAATTATTTTAAACATTTAAGCCTGTATCAACAATCTGCGATACATTAAGCACATATTCATGTGTGTATGGTTTGTTATTTGCATTTTATAATACCACCAACAATTATATTAATTAGCGCCACCTAGTGTTTACTTTTTTTCGAGGGAAATTAGAAAATGGTAACTAACTGTAAGGGAGGAAACACGTAACATTATTACACTTTTTTATGTTTTATAATCATGTACTTTTTTCCTTGAATTTAATTTGTATGATTTTCAAAATAAAATCTTGCTTTTCCGTTGTTGTTTTCTTTTTTCTGTTTGTTTTTAAACACACACTTGCACTGTAGAGAGATCAAATGAAAACTGTTTCGTGTGTTAACAAAGCAGTCTGGCGTAGCTCATCGTCATCGTTCAACTTACTACTACTACCATACATTATTAATCTATCGTTAGGTATGCGAGCGTGTGTGCTCTTTCTTGCCAGTGTGCATGCATAGTATTGTTGTTGGGGATATTTTTCGTTGGCGTGTTAATAATGTGTTGGTGAGCAAAAGTTGGGTGTATGTGAGTACAAAATGTTTCAATGTATTTCGCATTCAGCCAGTTCGTATGTTGGATTATGTGGCTCTTGTTCCTCTACGAGAAAGTGTGCGTTAAAAATTGTAAGAATGAGTGCATATTTCAATTGTAGTTGTGAAACTTTTTAGTCTTTTTTTATAATTATTTTATTTTAGATTCAAATAGGCACATATATGTACGTATGTATGTATGTATAGATGACTTCCTATATTGATGAAGTTGTTAGAATTTTAATGCAATTCGTCATTTTTCAAAATATATGTATGTATGGATGTGATTTTTAGAACTTTGTAAAATTGTTAATCTCCAGTTCCGGCTTAATTACATATGTTTGTACGATTGTGTATAGGAATATGTACTTAATTTAAACAATCATAGATGCGATTTTGAAAGTATATACATATGCAACATGTTTCATATTTGAAGTCCTTAGAATATCGTATATAAAGAATATTTATAAAATATTTACCAATACCCTCTACCAGATAATGCACATTTTCAGGAACAAGAATTTTGTGTATTTCAATATATTGCTATATTTAGTGCCATCTTATATATACATACATACATACAGATTGTTGCAGATCCCTATACCCTTTGTTGATCTAATACTATCTTTAATGCAGAACTGGAATTACATAAATGGTTTCGAAGTCAAACTTAACGGTAGTTTCCGGCAGAGCAATAGGTAGTAGCAGGACGAACTAAGTAGGTTGTAGTATAGCTAGTGTTGTATTCGTGTACTTGAAGTGAAGACAGTACTTCCAATATTTTTAGAAGATTATCTTTCTACATTTAGCTCGAAAAAAATAAAAACGTATTGATATACTTTATTAATGATTTTTTTTTTTAATAAATCCCGTTAAAATATTTTTAAGTCATGTCATTAAAACAGAATTTTCGAAAACAAATTAAATTTTAATTATTCAAAATATGAGTTTTCACGTACATATACAGAATTTAATTTGATTAAAAAATCATATTTTAAGAAAATGTTAAAAAGATTCAATAATCTGTTTTTTGTTTTATTGTTTAACTTATTTACTTTTTTATTTTACGAAAAGTCATTTTTAATTAAATAATTTTTTTAGCTATAAATTCTACAATATATGATATACTCTTACTAAAGTAACTACAAAATACGTTGTTAAATATAACGCCAAGCGTATTTATGTGCGTGATCTTTGGGCGTAGGTGAAAGGAAGTTAGAATTTAATTAAATATTTTAATAAAATTAAAAAATAGTTATTTTTGTCTTGCAAGATAAAAAATTTGTGCAATAGAGCCGAAAAAGGATCCATTGTAAATACTAAAGCACAGTTGGCATCACTAGTATGTTGTTATCAGTTTGCTCAAGAGTTTTTCCAGAAAAAAAAATCAACTTGATTTCAGTACACATTTGCTTTGCATGTATTAGTGTGCGGTGCCTATGAATTGTACCTGCAAAACGCACAGTGGAATAGAATGAGCAATACAATTTTTCTCACTACTATACCTTGGCAATAAGTGGTGTCGAATTTGTATGGCGCAAAATTTTTAAAAACATTAAATCCTTCACCACATGTTTTCCAGAGAAGCTCATCACTATCCTTCAGTGCCTGATCTCCTGCGGGGTTTTTTCCATCTTACATGCAATATGTAATACTCATAAAACAGCAGTATACGGTTCAATACAATAACTAACTGAGAACAATTTCAACATTTTTTCAATTTTTTTTAGTATTTCCCACCACTGTGGATTAAGTTTTAAGCATGAAGTACGTATTTGTATGAGTGCGCTAACTTGCATTTGGCTTGTCATTAAACATGATGTTGTTTTGCTTGGCTTTTTTTTATGAATTTTGTACTTTGTTGGCTTTTTTGTGCATTATACTTGTTTACAACAAAGCAAAAACAATTTAAAAACGTAGAGTACGTAATACATTCAAATTTACAGCACACATTCACACACACTCATGCATACTTACTTACATCCACTGCACAAAGTTTGCATGCACGCATGTATGGGAGTGTAGATTTGACATGTTTAAGTGTGGGTTATGAACTTTTTAGCTGTTGTTCCTCTTTCTTTTCTATTCCAGTTGTTCTTTATATTCCTACGGCAAGCAGCATTCAATACCCCACACCCATACATTAATGCATGCAATCCAATGTAATGCAATGTTGTGTGCAGTGTTGTATCAAAACCAGTATGAAGTTTTTTCAGTTAAAATTTTTTTTGCTCTTGTTGTTGTTGCACGTTTCTTTCAGTTTTATTTAATTTTTGTTTTTGCTTTTATTTTTGCTGTCGTGTACATTTTGTAAAAGCCTGCATAACCAGCTTATTTTTGTAATTTTGTACTCGTATGCATGAACATTTTTGTGTTGAACGCTTTTTCGCTTGATTTGCTGAAATAAATGGATATACAAACGTACATACATGCGCTAGGCTTATGCGCGTTTATGCCATAAATGCACACATGCACACATACATATGGATGTGTCTGTGCAAGTATTCGTAACAGGAGTTGGCTGTTTACTTTAAAAAGTGTACATGTGTATTGGCAATAATTTCTTTTAAGCCAAATGCACACGCTATAGTTAATGAGTATGAATGACTTTTACAGCCATATTAATGCCATTTGCCACATTACGAATTCATGAAATATATCAATTTATTTAACGATAATAAATGCACTTTTACACTAAATATGTATGTATATGTATAGGTTTTATTGCACATTGTTGTATTCGTACTCGAGAGTTCTGTACGGAATAATACCAATGCGACTGCGTGCTTCCTATTGAAATCACATTTAAGGTAGAGAAAAACAATTTACGAATCTATGTATACATGTACATATGTATGTATATAATTATGTAGATACATGCATTTTCATGAATTTGCAAGTGATTTTGAACATTCACATATCACGCTCTTTTCAAGTAACAGATTGGAAAAAAATAAAAAATGACTATGACTCTTGACTATGAATGCAACAGTTTGGCGATTTTTCACTGTGTTGCGAACTAAGCTCAGGAAATGAATGAGTACTTAGAGTACAGAACCCACCCACTAAATAAATTAAATCAATTCAAATACATAGGAACCAACGTACATTCTTATTTACATTACCACATGTGCCAACATACATAAATACATATGGAAGCAAAGAGTATTTATGCAATATAAAACAAAAGTGAGCACAATCTTTTTAGGATAACCAGCATTTTGTTTGCCGACAACACGCATACATTACGGGAAATTTCCTTAACAAAAATTTATCCACAGAAATACTGAATTTTATATAATAGCGTGTCTTTGTTTGTCCTAAATATCTCATTAAAGTCAGCAGTATATATCGTTGATGATCCAGCCGGATCGTATGAACAAACAAATCGGTGGAATAACATATAGAATTTGCTATATTTAGTGCCATCTTATATATACAACACGCATACATTATACATATGGATCTGTATACGTACATACATATGTATGTATACAGATTGTTGCAGATCCCTATACCATTGTTGATCTAATACTAACTTTAATGCAGAACTGGAATTACATAAATGGTTCCGAAGTTCAACTTAGGGGTAGTTTCTGGCAGAGAAATAGGTAGTAGCAGGACGAACTAAGTAGGTTGTAGTAGGTAGTAGGTTGATTATAGTTTAGCAATCCTTTTTTTTTGAAGCTAGTTCTGTATATCAGAAAATATTTTCAACCCCACTTTTGTTATTTTAATTTTCTTTTGCCTCTTTTATTATGAACGCTATGCCTGGATTTTCCTTAATGACCCGTTCCTATAAACACTTAGTACTGCTTTATACATTTTCACAGTTTTTCACAGTCGCTTTCTGTACCAACCTACAATTATTTCTATCACGTTATTTAAGCGTAATTAAATATGAAATCCACAAATAATGTTCTGCCATTGTAAGAATAAGGTAGGATTAATGACTCCTAATCCAACTTTTGCCGAAATATTTGAATTTGCTGAAGGAATTACTCTCTGTATAAACACCAAATTCTGTGTTTACAATTATCTTGAATTCTCTTCTTTGAATTTTATTTTTTCACCCGAAAATCAAGTATGCAATCTTGTTTCTCTGTATTTTACTTCTCATAAATTCGAGAAGTGTGAGACAAGAATTGCGGAGTTTGGAATAATTTCTCATGTTATTAGTCAAGAATCAGGAAAAAAGGAAACATTTGGATCTTTAGGAATAATCTATGCAATACCAGCTATTGGATTATAATCAAAATTAGTCAAACTCCATAAAATTTTAGATAATAATATTATCTCGAAAAAAGCGTTTAAAAGCACAATAATTAATTTGATAAAAATATTTTATGCCTTCTGAATAGAATTTAAAAATGTCGTTCAGCGACATTTTAATTGTCATTTTAATAGATCTAATAAGTTGATTCATTTAAATTCTATTTATAATGGCATCAGTCTTCGATTTTTCTTGAAAGTGTTCCAATATTATATTGTACCATATGTATGGATGTAGATCACTACATGTATATACCAGGAAAACGTAAGGAGCTACTGTGTGAGAAATTAACGCGAAAACTTCCTGCCCAACATACAAACATAATTAATTTCCTTACCGGCACAAAACTTCATGTGTGTACGTTCGTATGTATATATGTATTTACTTATACAAATACACATGTGCATACATATGGTAATGAATATATAATCCATATGTTTCTACACTGACTTGGAATTTTATATATGTATGTATAAAAATACTAACCGTTTATAGTGTTTAGCTCAGAACGGGTTAAGCTTAACACATAAATTGCATCTTTATAAAATATATAAACATCCATACATAAACATACGTGCATGAGTACGTGTGTATGTACCTATAAGCATACTTAGTAAATTTTTTATTATTTCCTCTTTAATTTTTTCTGTTTTGGATTATGTTCTCAGTATTTTTTATATATTCTTCCCACATTGTTCATAAAGTTTCAGCTTTCACAAACTAACACATGCTTGTACATATTCTCATAGAAACACATACTCATGCAACAACAATTTGCCGCACACACACTTAAGCAAGCTCTCGCTAAAATTGGTAGACGAAAAATATTTGCTTATAATTGCAGAATTACCAACATTTCGGTTATAATTTATCTTTTGAGTGTGTGCATATGAATATACGTACGTGTGGGTTCGAAGTCAACTTGCTGAATGTAGAACTGTACATGTAGTAGTTATTCAGCCATGCGGTTTCTTTAGAAAATGTGTATATATTTTTTTGTTGCCAAGCCAATGCAAATAATTGTTGTTTATTTGTGAAGTGTAAAAGTGTTGATACTTTTTGTTCAACACAAGGACGCAGTGTTTGTGTATTGGTTGGGTAAGTAATTGCACTCACACAATTGCTATTCTCGTCTTTCGTTGGTTACCTCATCATTATATACATACATATGTATGTAAATTATTTTTGAAAGCAAAAATATAAATATGTATGTACATACATAGATATTTGTACATGTATGCATGCATCATTTATATCATTATGTATGTATGGGTATATACCTATATGTACATATAAAACAACCTTACATAACAGCAGTTTTATGCAGGTAAGGAAAATAGTTATGTATGTACATATCAGGGCTGTCTTCCTAAATGGCGGCGCCTTACGCTTTTCTTACCGAATATTTTCAATTGCTTACATACGTACATACGTAAAATTGTTTATGTACGTATGTATGTATGTATGCACGTACATATGTAAGGATATTCAGATATTTTTCCGTTTTATATTCCATTTCTTCATCTTTTATAAGAAAAAAAATTTCCAGAATGAAAATTAATATTGTAAAAACCCAAATTCAGGCAGAAATCGTGAAAACGATACATCACGTTCATACATATGTACGTACATACGTATCTACATACGTACGTTCTTTCCAACATAACAGTGTGGAAAAACTAATTTTACGAATGAAATAGGTAAATGGAAATTTTCTGTAGTTCATTCTGTCGAAGAAATCTATAATTTTTCAGATAGTAACTAATTATCAGATGATTTATATATGTATATTTATATATATGTACATATATTTGATTTTTATATATTTAAGCTTAATTTAATTCAAATATTGGACAAATCGTGTTAGTACACATATCATACATACTCGTAAGAAAGCAATTAAAAACGAGCGATATAAAAATAATTTGATATAGATTTATATATGTATATATATCTATATATACATATATATATCTATATATATATAAAATTATTTTTATATCGCTCGTTTATATATATATGTATATGTATAATATAATACACATATAGTAAATATATTGCATATATTAAGTGTAATACACTTAACACCATTGCTATGAATAATAATCATATATAAATAATAATGTCGATATATAATGCGCATACATACATTTGTAAGTTTCCTTATATATCTTCATATGGCTATGTGTGTGAATATGGATATATACCCATACATATGTATAATTATAAGTAATTGCGTTTCTTTATTTGGTATTATATACAATATATTACAGTATTTTAGGAATATTTTATTTTGGGTGTTGTGGACTTGTGTTACTCGTAAGTGAATAGTTGAAAAAAAATTAATAATAAAATTTTGTAAAACTTGAGCGATGTATAAGAATAATTGAACATACAAATCTTTCTTATATGTTTACACCCACAGCCACATATATGTACATGCATATGTATGTTTATATGCACATACATGCATACATATGTATGTTTGTGTGAATTTTTTTTGTATAGGATTTTGGCGTAGTTATGGCTTATGCTACATTTGTAGACCCTGGGGGTTGCTTAAAGAGTTTTAGCTTCATGAATGAAGCTCATTTTGCAACACTAGAAATGATTTCCATATATGTGCATACGTGAGATACCATGATGACTCATATTTTACCAATGAAAAAAATATGGCGATCTAAATATTACAATACGTATCGGCATAAACTAGCGTAATAAATAAATAACACTTCATATTTTCCCAGAGTATGTAAATAACACACTGAGAAGTATTTTTAAGATCACAAATATTTTTAAAAATCTTATTAAAAGTGACGAAGCTAATTTTGATTTGCATGGCTTTGCTGTTAAGCAGAACTGCGGCCTTACCGCTACAGTCACAAAATTTTAAAGATGGCTTAGAGGATACTCTAAAACGGCCCCCTTTGCGAACCAAAAAATTATGGTATTTTAAGTATACAAAATATGCAATTTGTATGTTTTTTAATTGAAATTGAAAATTCAGCTGTTTACTTGAAAACGAACAAAAATTTTCACACTATGTGAAATTGTTGCCTTCAGAATTTGGTAGAACAATCAGTCAGCCATTCTAGCATAGTCTTCTGCCATAATGGTTCGTACCCTTCAAGAGTACTAAATGAGTATATAAATGATCGTGAATGTATCATTCCTATTGTTGATAGCTCACTGCCACAAGTTTCGTCCGGCAAAATGCAACTCTTATCTACTACATACATATATGTATGTATATCTATTTGTATAGTTGTGCATGTATGAGTTTAAGAATTATTTCGAATATTTTTCAGGATCTTAAGTTAAAATTTTTAATGACTACACAGTGTGCTTGCACTTTATTGTAAATGCATACATATGTACATACGTAAAACGTTTTAAAAGTAGCTTAGTGTGGTATTATAAAACACAAATGAAAAATTAAAATTAATGCATAAAAGAGGATAAATACGTATGCATGTATGTATGTATGAAATTACATGAATTTGTATCATTGCGTTCACATCCACATATAAAGATATGCATAAATGAACTGAAAATTAGTTGTTGCTATAAAAATTTTCTGTATATGATCAAAGCTATAGTTGATCACATAAGTGTGTGTGCATGCATTGAATTTATAAATATTTTTAGTTTTACTAATACACACATGTAATATAGAAATCATACTGAAGAACCATCCACAATTCGCATTGTGCGTCATGCTACAATATGTTTTCTTTTTCTGTTGTGCTGTTGGGTTACTCAGCACAACATGTACATCCATACATACATACATATGTCTGTCCACTTGACTCTGTTGTGTTCCTCCACAAATGCACACATCTATATGCACGTCAATACATATTTGCTGATCGCCACCCCCCGTTCTAAATGCAAGCCAACGAAGAGTGAGTTTGTGTGTTTCTTGAACCTCATTTCAACACACACTCTCTATAGCATTTTATTAATTTTTTCCTTTCCTTTTATACTTTTTGTTTTTCTATCACGTGAACATAACTGTGGTAGAGACAACATGTGCATGCCCATACAAAAAATATACATACGAATACACACATATGCGTTTGGTGAACACACAAGCCAACCTTTATATTGTGGGTCTTGTGTGTCGTTGGCTATTGTTGTATTAATGTAAATGCGTAAAAAAAACAACTACACACAGCCACAAGCTGCTTGTGAAATGAGTCTCTACAACGCATACATACACACTCGTCCATAATTTTTTACAGAAAACGAAATTTACAAAATGTACTCTTTTGTGTCTACTCAGTTTTTTTTTTATTCAAAATCTGTGGAATGCTTGTGTGTTTGTTATCCGTGTATTGAATCTCTTTAAAACAGCTAAGTACGCGAGCGAGTTGTTTTCTGTGCAAGTGTAAGTGATTAATGTCCAGTGAATTAACGAGAGCCATCTAATAATTTACGAATACCTCAATTCTAAAATATGGTGATGCTATTTCTAAACTGGTGTTTTTAATATGTACATATTCTCAAGGCACTCTAAAATTGTATATATACATATAACAGATATTATATATAATACCTATTTTTCTTGTATAAAGCTGTTGGAGAAAGACTCATTTTAAACAGGTTGAGAAAAGTGACTTGAACTGGTTTACATACAAAAGACGTCTCTGAACTCTTTTTTCTCATCTATTTTAACATTCGTTTAAACCTGGAAGCAAGCGATACCTTGCACAGTGAAGTATATTTAGAAGTATATTCTTATATTAGAAGCATATGTGTTTAGTTTCGGGTCATGTTAATGCAAATGTATGGATATGTAGCAGTGGGGAATACGCAAAAATTGCACCATGTATTATACATACACCTTCGCATGTATTATTTAAAAATTTTCCTATATTTATAAAATTTTAAAAGTGGAGCATGTAATAAAAAATATTTTTGGATATGTTACAATCTTTTCTTTAATTTATCTCTGGTGAATTTTTCATACATTCATATGTACATATATGTACATTTAAAAAGAATTACTGGATATTTAAGCCCTAATGGATGTTACGTTAACGATTGACCAAATTCGAACATCGAATGTACATACATACATACGTACTCAGATGCAATACGTTTTCGAAAATACGATATCAAAATAACTTCTATAACAGTCCTCATGGTTAAACGCACTTGATGCTTATGCAATACACTCGAATCAAAGATGAAACCTACATACGCAGAAAAAATATTCTCTGTAAGTTATTCATACACCACTACATATGAAATCTTTATAAATTTGTAGCATAAACAAACGTTGGGTCTTGTTCTTAAATGAAAAACAGAATAAAAACAATAAACTATCTGGCATAAATACGCTTGGTTGTGTGTATATTTATTGATAAAAATTAAATTGTCAGCAGTGTTGCCGCAGTGGATAATCCAGTTATATCTGAGCAAAGTTCAAATTAGGTGTCTACTACATGAGCGATGTTTCTTGTATAATACTTGGAGTGCAATGTTTTGTAAATTACCTGCAATGTTATATTGCAGTGCGTTTCTCGAAATAGATATTTTAATTAAATGCTGCAAATGTAAATTATGCTCCGTTATTTAACTATTATCCATGTAAATATTAGTAAATTTGTGCGATTAAAGCATGTTCCAAGCTTCACAATAGTTAAAGGTGCTGCCATCCTTGATTTAAGAAGTATATGATTAGTGTGCCTCAGCTATTTTTAACACTTTTAGAAAGCGATTAATGTAGTATGTGATTTGTAGGAACTTAAGACCTCTGTTAGGGCTTAATTTATCTAGGATTAAAAATTAATAAAAGAAAAGAAAAATGGAAAAAATAAAAATATATGGGATTGAAAAGTAAAATTGGTGCTTACGCCTGGTACTTAATGACAAGTGTGGATAAACTAAAGCCGAATTATAGAAAATAAACTTAAACATTTGTTTTTTTTAAATAAAAACACTTTTGAAAACAATATTATACAGCAGATATCAACCATAGAAGACAGTTTATGAAAAACGTGAAGATATACATATGTACATATGTGCATAGGGATGTACATACATATGTATCTAAAAAATATTTGGCAGCTCTGAAAACGGGGCTTATAATTTTGCATTCTTTTGCCTCAGTGTGTGTGCGAGTACAACATACACGTACTAGCATATAACTACTCTAAATATATTTCCCAAAGTTAATTCCTAATTTGAATAGCTATAACTGTATACGTACTACATACATAAATACATACACATGTATATGTATGCATATGGGAGCGTATATACGCAGTTTCCACTTTCAGTTTAGTGCCTTTTTTGCATTTACGTTTTCCGAAGCACAGTGATGGTTTTTTTGTATGCAAGGATGGATGTCTTCCGCACAAGGAAGTTTAAGTATTTTCTACTCACACTATTACAAAAAATTGCTACGCAATTCCAAACACTCATATTTATTTTTTGTGTACCATGCTTTCATACATTCATACGTACATATGTATGTACATTTCTATGAACATACAATACATAAAAGAAAAGCAACAACTGACAGGAAAAAAGAAATAAAAATGAAATCTCTGTAAACAAAAGCACACTTACACATCTAAATAATACTATAAAACGTTCTTACTTTAAATTACATTCATTATCATCATTATTGACATCACCAACAACACTCTTAATCATGATACTCAACATCATCATTCCTGACTGTATGTTTGTGTGTATAAACATCATTAGTTAATAATAAACACACACATTTGTATAAAGCAGAATATAAAGTCATACGAGTAATTCTCTCCCATTGTTTGTTTTAGTTTTTAAAACAACTTTTTTTGTTCTATTTTCCGCTCACAAAATTTTTATTCGCTACATGTGTATGCGAATATTTTTGCATCTAGTTTTTGTCAAATGTGTGAATGCGTATGCAGCGTCATTGGTTTAGGGTGCCTAAATAACAAATTTATTAACTGTTTGAGGTCTTAAGTAGATTTATTAAGTTGGCATATTTCTAATGAGGTTTATGATTGGCGTTTTTATAATATATATTGATTAAACTTTGTACGATTTTTTAATGTTTTTTTTTGCGTTTCCTCTAAACGTATAGAATATTGCAGTACCTTTTTCCAAGAGAAACTTTAAAGTTCCACAGCAATATGTTGTCACGCTCCAAATAACGAAATACTTGCACCAATGGATTCATATATTTAAATATTTTTAATTTAATTAGGCTTAGTTTTTTTAGTTTAGAAGAGATTTGCTATTTCAATTGATTAAAGCTTTATATAATAATTCTTTAAATGTAACTTTTGGGTAAAAAAAGTATTGAAATAAGGAATAAGATATCAGGCAGAACCGGCTACCCTGTGTTGTTGGCATTTTGTTTTTATTTCTCTCTCTAGTTTTTGTATTTGTGACCGGCCTCAATACTTACACACTTGTCCACAAGTTGCTTATCAGCTTTTGATATTAGAAAACAACAACAAATGGCTTTACTATCGTGTTTGTGTCTGCTTGTGTATTGTGCCCATGCAATTGCCAGATATGGAGGCAGTATTTGTGATTTTTTCGTTTTTTCCTTGTTAATCGTTAAATCTGGCAACGTATATTCCTAGTCGGCTTGGTCTGTAGTTTTTTCTTGTTTAGATTTTTTTCATCTATAAAATGTAGATTATTTTATATATTAAACGTAACCAATATTTTGTTACCAAGTGCCAACATAGCGGTGGACATCAGTAACTGCGTCACAGTGTATTTGGATGACAAATAGGACTTCGACGAAATTTAAAGACGTGAGGCAATTCTAATTCAGAAAAAAATTTATTTTGTGTTGTAATTGCTCTTATTTATATAATTATATTTTTATTAAAAAGTTTTAGTTAAAAGTGATATATTTTTTCTGTGTTTCTGTTTCTCTCTCTATCCTGTATCCGCTTTTGTAATTTTCTTATTTTCACTTCCGCTCAATTTGTAATATAAATAACATTGTCGAAAACGCATATACAACCCTTTCAGTAGTTGTAATTCGCTTGATCTATAGAAAAACTAACTATAGTTTTTTGGATGATAATATCAAAATAATTTATATTCTTTGATAATATTCCTGTATTTTATTTATTTTCTAAGTAAAGTAACATATATATATATTTTTTTAATGTAATAACATTATCACATTACATTACATTACATTACATTACATTACATTATATTATATTATATTATATTATATTATATTATATTATATTATATTATATTATATTATATTATATTATATTATATTATATTATATTATATTATATTATATTATATTATATTATATTATATTATATTATATTATATTATATTATATTATATTATATTATATTATATTATATTATATTATATTATATTATATTATATTATATTATATTATATTATATTATATTATATTATATTATATTATATTATATTATATTATATTATATTATATTATATTATATTATATTATATTATATTATATTATATTATATTATATTATATTATATTATATTATATTATATTATATTATATTATATTATATTATATTATATTATATTATATTATATTATATTATATTATATTATATTATATTATATTATATTATATTATATTATATTATATTATATTATATTATATTATATTATATTATATTATATTATATTATATTATATTATATTATATTATATTATATTATATTATATTATATTATATTATATTATATTATATTATATTATATTATATTATATTATATTATATTATATTATATTATATTATATTATATTATATTATATTATATTATATTATATTATATTATATTATATTATATTATATTATATTATATTATATTATATTATATTATATTATATTATATTATATTATATTATATTATATTATATTATATTATATTATATTATATTATATTATATTATATTATATTATATTATATTATATTATATTATATTATATTATATTATATTATATTATATTATATTATATTATATTATATTATATTATATTATATTATATTATATTATATTATATTATATTATATTATATTATATTATATTATATTATATTATATTATATTATATTATATTATATTATATTATATTATATTATATTATATTATATTATATTATATTATATTATATTATATTATATTATATTATATTATATTATATTATATTATATTATATTATATTATATTATATTATATTATATTATATTATATTATATTATATTATATTATATTATATTATATTATATTATATTATATTATATTATATTATATTATATTATATTATATTATATTATATTATATTATATTATATTATATTATATTATATTATATTATATTATATTATATTATATTATATTATATTATATTATATTATATTATATTATATTATATTATATTATATTATATTATATTATATTATATTATATTATATTATATTATATTATATTATATTATATTATATTATATTATATTATATTATATTATATTATATTATATTATATTATATTATATTATATTATATTATATTATATTATATTATATTATATTATATTATATTATATTATATTATATTATATTATATTATATTATATTATATTATATTATATTATATTATATTATATTATATTATATTATATTATATTATATTATATTATATTATATTATATTATATTATATTATATTATATTATATTATATTATATTATATTATATTATATTATATTATATTATATTATATTATATTATATTATATTATATTATATTATATTATATTATATTATATTATATTATATTATATTATATTATATTATATTATATTATATTATATTATATTATATTATATTATATTATATTATATTATATTATATTATATTATATTATATTATATTATATTATATTATATTATATTATATTATATTATATTATATTATATTATATTATATTATATTATATTATATTATATTATATTATATTATATTATATTATATTATATTATATTATATTATATTATATTATATTATATTATATTATATTATATTATATTATATTATATTATATTATATTATATTATATTATATTATATTATATTATATTATATTATATTATATTATATTATATTATATTATATTATATTATATTATATTATATTATATTATATTATATTATATTATATTATATTATATTATATTATATTATATTATATTATATTATATTATATTATATTATATTATATTATATTATATTATATTATATTATATTATATTATATTATATTATATTATATTATATTATATTATATTATATTATATTATATTATATTATATTATATTATATTATATTATATTATATTATATTATATTATATTATATTATATTATATTATATTATATTATATTATATTATATTATATTATATTATATTATATTATATTATATTATATTATATTATATTATATTATATTATATTATATTATATTATATTATATTATATTATATTATATTATATTATATTATATTATATTATATTATATTATATTATATTATATTATATTATATTATATTATATTATATTATATTATATTATATTATATTATATTATATTATATTATATTATATTATATTATATTATATTATATTATATTATATTATATTATATTATATTATATTATATTATATTATATTATATTATATTATATTATATTATATTATATTATATTATATTATATTATATTATATTATATTATATTATATTATATTATATTATATTATATTATATTATATTATATTATGTTGTATTATTTATGTTATGTAATAGAAATAATATTAGTTTAAATTAGCTAATTTGATATGCCCGTATAGTAATTTTTTATTTAACTTGTGGCAGCACCGTTTATAATTACAAGCGAATGTAGATTTTAACGAATGCCTGAAAGTGCTCTATGAAAATATCTAGCAAGTGCTTAATAAAAAACAATCTGTTGTAGTCCGACAAATATTTATGTTTACGCATACACGGACATATATTCATAGCATTTATGTTATATATAAGGTTTCTATATGTTCTAATGACCTAATTCTTTTTGTATGGCTGTATTAAAAAGACCAAATGAAATTCTTTTTCGGGCCATTATGGCAGTCCTTAAAAGTCCTTGCTGTATTTTCAAAGAAATAAATCAATGCTCTTTAAAGCTGTTTAATCGGTATTATGTGGAGTGCTGCATTTTAAAAATATGGTTTAAAATTTTCAATGCCAAAAGCGTATGTGTTCTGATGTGCTTGAGCTAGTTCTTACATGTTGTGAATTATATTATATGTTGTGAATTATATGTTGTGAATTATGTAATCTCGTAAGCCACATGTAACAGTTATTTGGTGCACATATATAATTACTATTATTACAGTATAATCTCAATATTTCGGACAACTGCAAGTCCGGGCAACGCGGTAAACCGGACGCTTAATGTGTTACCATTAAGTATTCTATAACCCGAACACCATCAACAATTAATATAAACCTTTTATAAAAATTAATTATTTTTACTCATACATAAATTAAATTCATTTTAAAATTAATTTCTTGTAAATAAAAATAAGTTTGCTATACACAGTACATATATATTTTCAAGAGAATACTTTCCTTGTTATCTTGTTTTGTTTGTTCTTATTTGACCGCACTATCGAGATTATACTGTAATTATTTTATTTATTTATTTACATATAATTACAATATGAGTAGAAGCACTGGCTGCAGTGCTTACGCCGATAATATGGAAAACTCAATTTTGAATATTACAACAAATATTTTTAAATACAGTTTCCAAATGTTCTTCTTTTTCAAAATTTATACCAGCTAAAAACGATTTAAATAATTCAGGAAAAACAATGTTTTTGTTAACGAAAAACATTTAAGTTATTTATATATATTTATATTTTTTTTTATTTATTATATGTTATTTATATTTTTTTAAATCTTTAATTAATAATTGAAATTTCAATCTACTTTATTTGACTCTTTCTTTCTATAATTAAAAATATATTTTATTATATTTTTTATGTCTATATATATATAAATATTATTATTGTTGTTATTAAAATTTAAGAATGTTTCAAGTTGTTAAAACATTTTTTTGTAAACTAAGAATTTCAAAGTCATTGAATATTTTTTTCCAACACTTATTTATTATATCTTTAAAATATTGAATTGGACTGACAATAATTATTCAAATCTTAATTAAAAAAATATATATATATATATATTATGTCCAGCCATTGCTAGACGAAATGTGAGTATACCGCTGGACGGATTACCCCTCTTCTTATGGTATCTTTCTGCTTATTTAGTTTTGGCTAACGGCAATAAGGTCCCTGCTACTCAAACGTGTATTGCTCCTATTCTTTACGATATTACGGACTAATATATTGGGGTGCATTCGTAACCTTTTTAGGTATCTTGCGGCTTGCTTTTTAACCTCAGTTTTGTTTGTGTATATTCGAGTTTTTAATATACCAGGGCGCTGCTGTAATTGTACGTAAAATTCTCTTCTGTTGTCTTTGAATTTTGTCAACATTTGACTCAGAGGCAGTGCCCATATTTGGATTCCGTAGCACTAGATAGGCTTTAGAATGGATTTATATAGCAAAAGTTTGCAATCTAAACAAATATTGGACTTCCGGCCCATCAACCATTTTAATTGAACTGTTCATTGAATATGACCAGCATTTAATCTTTATTTTAAATTAATGAAATGTTTTGTTGATTACAAACACAAAAGTTATTACATTGTGCATTAATAGCTTTTACCGCAGTTAATCGTATTTTGCATATGTATATTTAATTTGCATAATATTATATAACTTGTTATGCCATCTGAGGATTAAGAAATAACCTCGTATTTTCCATTCAAAAAATTTTCATTCAAATAAATTCAACTTGATCTATTACAATTTTTTAGTTAAATAAACAAGATTTTGGGTGAAAAATGTAAAAAAAAAAATTTGTTTTGCATGTGTTGTCAATTAAAAAAAATATATATACTTGACTTTTACTTTCAATTACATATAAAAACAGAATATTAAATAGAGGAAAACAATGTCAAGATTTTTTAATGCTTTAACATAATAAAAGCAGAAATAATTGCAAAAAGTTATATAACATGTGTGTAATGAAATAAAAACTGCAAAAAAGTAATAAAAAATATTTAAAATTGTTTAAATTTATTTTATGCAAACATTTGAATACAAAGTTGTGAAATAGTCAACAGGTTTTTAAAATGAAACTGCAAGTAATATTTTCCATAGCAGACCAATTCTTTCATGAGTATGAAAATTTCTCATTAGCCGCACCTTTATTTTTAACATAAAGAAAACTTTATTTAGTTTGTTCCTTAACTGTTTGTTTGGTTTTACCAGAACCTTTAGGATTGTCGAATATTTTAGTAGTGCTAAGTGTTTTAGATTTTGCCACAATGCAACTTAATGCACTAGATGTTACAAGAGCAACTTGTGATTGCTTAAAAATGTTCGTTGCATAAATACTTGTAAGCAGAATAGAAACAGTTGACTTACAACGAACAAATAACAACCTACTGGCATGTGAAATCAGATTCACATGCCAGATTGAGATATACTCTAAAGAAGAGATAAATGGGCTCTTACGATTTCATATAGATTTTAATTAATTTCACTACAAGTAGATAGCAGAAGATAGCAGAGTATTTTAGTAGCATTAGCATTATACGTGGATACGTGGCCCATGCCAAACTGGTTGGTCGAAGTGCGTTTAATAAAGGCGCTAAATTGTCTCTGAGGAACGTAGTAATTTTCCCTTTAGAGATATTGTATGTTCCATGGATCATTATGTAAAAAATTGTAAATATTGTATAAGCAGTATATATTTAGACTATTCTGAAAATTACAAATAATGTCTGTATGTTTTTATTTACAAAAATATATTAATGAGTATAAATAAAAAAGTATTTTACCGTGTAGTTCATTTGCTTTGCAGCTTTTTTTACAACAGATTACATACAGATTTATTTATAGTTATTTATAATATAATTTGTTATTAAAATAAAATTTTTTATAAAATATAAATTTTGCTTGAAACATAATTTTTGATTACAACCAAATTTTTAATGATGATAATCTAATATATCTTACATTATCTTTTTATATATATGTATATATATATACAGGGTGAGGTAAAAAACTGAAACAAAGTAAAACGCCATAATTTTTTCCTTTTGTTTTTAATTTTATTGAATGAAAGCAAAAAATTTCGGAAATAGCATCAAATTTTGGAATAAGTTTAGATTTGTTCGAATTGGTCAACTTTGACAGGAATTATGGCCTTCAAACGGCCAATGAAACCGTCACACGCTGCCCGAATGTTGCTCTGCGGTATTTTGGCCCATTCCCGACGAAGCGCTTGCTTGAGGTGATTGACACTTTGGTATTTTTTAGTGCCAACCCTGCTTTCCAAAAAACTCCAGACACAATAGTCCAAGGGATTGGTATCCGGAGATTTTAAAGGCCATTGTGCGATGGAAATGAAGCGAGGAACCTCATTTTGTAACCATTCTTGGGTGGCGCGTGCTGAGTGCGATGCTGCTGAGTCCTATTGGAATGTCCAAGATCTGCGGCCAAAATTTCTGCATGCCCAAGGCTTCAATACACCCTCCAGAATATTTTCGCGATAATATTGGGCATTTATTCTGATGCCACGGTCGATTAATACGAGCGGAGAGCGACCATCGGCTGTTATGGCGGCCCACACCATCACCATGGCCGCTGCTTGAGTTCTGGTGGCCAACCGAAGGTGCACATTTTCCGCTGACCTCTTTGGCAAGTAAACACGATCATTTTGTTTGTTTACAAACTGCTGGACAACGAATGTTTTCTCCTCGGAGAAAACCAAATTCGGCAGTTCACCACTTGCGGCCAAGCGATGCTACCCTTCGGCTCTTTTGAGTCTATTTTCTTTCTGTTGCGGTGTAAGTTCTTGCACTTTTTGGAATTTCAATGGCTTTACCCCAATCCCATTTTTCAATATTTGCCGAATGGAATATTGCAATATTTTCAGCTCACGGGCCATTTTTCGACCACTGCGACACGGATTTCGATCAAGTCGCTTCTTTACTTTTCGAACCATTTCTGCTGATGTTGCTGTTTTCTTCCGTCCACTTCCTTGATGTCGGGCAAGGTAACGAGCGATGGTACAAGACATAAAAGATTTATTCACATTTAAGTGCTGGAGTGCTCTAACGATAGCCACTTGTGGTTTTCCAGCCAAATATAAAGAAATCACACTATCACGCTTGAATTCCATCAGGAATAACTTTTTTTCTGGAAAACTCTCATTAAAAAGGCTTTTGTACGCTTGTAAACAATATAATGAGCTGTCTCTGGAGTAATTTTCACAGCTGTCGGACGAGTGGTTTAGAAATGACAGCAGTCTGAAGTTGGTTGCAGTTTTTTTATCTCAACCTGTATATATGGGCCGTGAGGAGTGTTTCTGTGTAGTTTGAAGATCGTCCGAAAGATAGTGGAATATTTAGTTTTTTTGTGCAGTGTTTCGCTGAAAGCGTTGGGTGCTTAATCGCTGTGTAGCGGCGTTAACTAGGCCAGTACCGGTTCGTACCTAACCTATTTTCGTGAAAAAAATAAATTAAAAAATAAAGTTAAAAAAGTGTATAATTATATCTAATTTTTAATCCCTATTTGCGCAGTAAGCCTATGCTGTATTTCGCTAAAGGCGCTGCTTCCATAATCAGCTTGTAGTGGCTTTAATTAGCCCGCCGACGACTGACATCTTTTTGTGAAAAGAATAAATTAAAAAATAAAGTCAATAAATATCACTATTTTTCAAACTCTATTTGCGTGATAAGGCTATATTATGTACCGTTGAAGGCTTTGGGTGCTTAATGGATGTGTGGCGGCGTTAACTATCCCGACACCGACTCATACATAACATATTTTTCTATTATAAATAATAATAGTTGGGGGTCAGCAAAGCGGACCAGGCACAACTAGTTTATTATAAAAATTTATAAGATTAAAAAGATTTTTGTTTTGAAAGTTATTTGACAAATTATATTTCAATCCTCTTTAGAAGAAGAGCTCATTAAAATTATTTTTATTGTCGAGGTTCAGTTGTCATCCAAAAGCTACATTGATTACATGGCGATATTAAACGCAATCATGCTATTTGAAAATATGCAAATCTGCTTTAAATGTTATGGTATTCTGAACTAAATATGTGTGATGAATTTTTTTTTTTTGCTATTTTATGAATTTTTCATGCGATCAGAACAGCATTTCTGTATATCAAACACCTTCCGCAAAATATTTTATAATAAGCGATAAGTAGAATAGTGAATGCAGTCCTTTCCAGCATGCATCTCATGTCTGGCTATTTTTATACTTAAAATAAGTCACAAATGTTGAACTAATAACATCACTTAGTTTAGATGAAAAATCAAATATTTGTATTCTTTATATTAGAATAACTAGATATATGTATATATGCTTACTGTAGGATGCACAAAGAAAATATAAATAAATCAGCAAAGAACTAGCTTGAGCGCTGACAATGCCCAATAATTTGAATGCATTCAGCCAACATTCAACATGAGACATAAATTTGACCTCCTGCAATCATCAGAGTACAGTATAGTGTATGTAGCAGTGCCTACATACACACAAACATACATATATAGGTGTGCCTATATATTAGTGAGATTTTATTATAGTTCACTTTAGTCTATCAGAGAAAAATTCAATCACTTACAAGTACAATTCATTGGAATATTGGCCTCATTTTCCAGCATGACAACAACCATGACACATTGCATTAGGCGTATTTGTTGCTCTCTTATGTGGCACCGTTGCATAGTATTTTATGCAGTTGCTGCTGTCATTGTTGTGAAAAGTGCCACAGAATGAATAGCAAAATTGCATTGATTTCAGAATATAGAATTCGATTAAGCTTTTATGTGTTTAATGTAAATGATCTTGCATTGTTGGAGTTCTTCAAACTTAATGGTTTTTTGCTTAAATAATAAATCTAATTGGGAAATTGTATGAAATACTGTAAATTGTTGGTTTTTTTTAAGACATTTCTTAATCTCTTTCGTTATATAAATTATGGATCGGTGTTGTGTGTAAATTGAATTTTTTAAGTTCATAATGAAATTTTTGCAATAAAAATGTTGCTATTACGAATGTCAATTATTTTCTTTTAAATGACTTGTTTTGCAAAGTTCGACACCGGAATTTGTATATCCCTTATGACGTCTATGAAAAAGTTTGGAAAATGTTGCTTTAACTCTTCGACAACTCGCCTTATTTTTGTCCATAAATTTAACTGTTTTATAATGTTGTACTGCATTAAAAGGTATTGCGGCTGGCCCAACTGTAATGCAATACTGGTGTAGCAAATTATATTTTTTTATAGCCATACAATGGCAAATTAGTACATTTCGGACGAAGCGATGGCACCCCTTTTGGCTAAAATTGCATTCAGCTTTTAATACAACTACAATGCCAAGTAAGAAAATATGACTAAGAGCTTAAATATTCTTTACTATGTGGAATGCTCTTGTATTATAAAAATAATACAAATTTTTAACTGAAGTGGTTTTAAGCAGTTTGTAAATTTAGAAAGGTTTTTTTAAAACCATTTTAAGCTTTTGCTTTTTGCAGCCATTGTTTGAACAAGTGGGCTTGTAATAATAACGATTTAATAACATTCTGCATTTTAGTCATACACCACAAGTACACTTTTGGAAATAATTTTTAAATTTAATTAAAAGCCGTAGCGATTTATTCAGTTTTTTTACCGCTAAAAAAAAAAATGAAAATATCAGCTCCGTTGCTGGTATTTGAAAAGAATTAAATTGCTTAGAAATACACCTACATATGCAGGTATGTATGGGTGTGTGTATATAAATTTTCATAAATCAAATATAAATATCCTTCCAAATGCGTGTAGATTAAAGTTTTTATAAGTAAAATGATCAATGAAAATACATCATAAACTTTCGCAATTACCAAATAAATATTTGAAACTAAAATGTTTGTTTAAATGGAAAATAAATAAGTATTTTCTAAAAATACATACACGTGATTTGAAATCACGTGGGGTGGATTGAAATAAAATTTACCTCTCCAAAGTGGTTTAGTGGTATACTTATAAATTGTATTAAACCGCAACTTCTAATCCTGAAATTTTTTCCACATTTAGGAAATTTTCGATTTAATTCTCATAATATATAATGTAGTTTGTCAACTTTTTATAAAAATATTTTCATGTTCTGAAAATGAGATTTCGGAGAAAGTATTGATGTCATATAAACATTTGAATATGAATGTTAAGTTCTTTAGCGATGTCATGAGTGCTTATGTGACGGTCCTGGTTAATACTTTCCATAATTTCATAGACTTTTTCAACGAGAGGTCGAACAGAGCGAGGTGCATCTTTCACCTCGAAGCGACCCATTCTTGTGCTGCACGAACTGATACAGCGTCGTCTCAGTAAACTTCGCAAATTTCATTAGTGGTTTGTGTGGCACTCTATTCTTTTTTATACAAAAATTTGAAAGGAAAGCGAATTTCTTCATTATTTTCACTTATTTTTAAACAGCTGTAAAAATTAATTTCTTTTTGTAAAATGAAGCTTAAAATATCACCTTTCCAGCAATATATGATATGACATAATTCTGATAAGCGAGGTGCATTTTTCACAACGAAATTTCCAGAACGGAAGCGAGCGACCCATTGTTGTGCCTCATGAACTGATACAGCGTCATCTGCGTAAAATTCACAAATTTTATTGGTTGCTTGTGTGGCATTTTTTTCTTTTTTATAGAAAAATTTCAAAGGAAAGCTAATTTCTTTATTATTTTCACTCATTTTTAAACAGCTGTAACTTTTTTTCAACTTTCCCGATATTCATTTTTTTTTTGAGAAATGAAGCTGAAAATCTCACCTTTCCAACACTATATGATATGACACAATGTGATTGGTAGCACTGGAGACATACGACTAAAATTACATCTATTGACAAAATACGCAAAGACTTTTCCCCCTACCCAATATTTATATATATAATAAATTTAATCCGCAATCAGTAATGCAATTAATTTATTGGCTTAAACGCTTTCCCGTGTACACCTCACACACTGATCATATGCTTATTTATTTACTATTGAACCACTGCAGGATCAGTTTAAAATAATGCAGATTTTATTTCCGACTTATGTTGTTCCTATTGGTATAACTTTTACAAGTTTTTTCTGGATTTTGTTTATTTTTAAATTTGTTCCTGCTCATAAAGTATTTTCAAGTTCATCGTTTAGAAGCGTTGCCTGATTTTAGTGTTTCTTACATTTTTATTTATTTATATTTAAAAGTTCAACCGATAATAATCAGATAAATTAATATATAATATATTTATATATACATTTACTTTAGCAAAATATGACTGAAGAGAATTTCAAGTGAGAAAGACCTACTAAAACGGAGGTCGCGGGTTCGATTCCTGCCTAGGCCCTGGGTGTTTCCTCCGGTGAAGCCGAAAGCTTTGCAGGTTACATTAGTTAAAAATATATAAAAAAAAGTTTTTTCTCAACATTATGGAATTCTGTATTAATAAATAATTACTTAAATTATTGAAAATTTTTATTTCTTACATCAGTACTTAGGAAATACTCCGGCACTCAATAGTGATGACAAGTAAATAGATACAGTGGCGTTGCAATGTCTGTGATCCCAAGATCAGCGCTACTAATCGGATTTTGCAAGATTATTTATTAATTTTCTTTGCCGAAGAAACACGGTGAGGAATAGTGTATTTCTTCAAATATTTCTTATCATTGTTCTTAATGGTTTTCTGGTAGAAGTTAAGTTAAAGTAGATAAGAAAAATGATTAGGCATTTCCTTTTATGACAGCCGCTGAGGTGTCTGAAAATTATTTTAAATCAATGTTGTTCTAGTTAAGATAAATCGAGATAAAGCTAATCTTAAGCTAACATTTATCCATCATCTTTATATTTACATTTCCTCTGTACTACTTCAAACCTCTTTTAACGCCCACGTGTTGCTTTTGGTCGCTTGATTTCGGCAAAGTAAAACTAAAGAAAAATATTTTGAAAATATAAAATACTTATCGAGCAAACAGATTTGGATTAAAAGCTATGCAAGAAATCGTGACAATTTTTTGAGTTAAAAAAAAGAGTGTGAAATGATTAACTTTAACCATATTAGTGTCTTTTCTTAGTGGTCTTATTCGAAGTTGCATAATAGTGACCAAAAGTGCAACCGATTACCGCGAGAATAACGTATATGCAAACTACATTTTTAAGGAAACTATTTATTGGCTGGACATACTGAGCAAGTAAACAAAAAAAAAAAAAAAAAAAAAAAAAAAAAGCACACAACACACAGCACACGAAAAGTGAAAAGGGTAAAATATGTGAGAAGGCCACTTGATGGCCGTTGTATGTTGTGTGCATGTAATTGTTGTATGTGTGAGCAATATGACTCAACTGCTTAAGCCACAAGCTAATAATTTACATATTAGGTTACAAAATGTTGGAAAGGAATTTGTTAGTTACAAGGAACATTTTATTGGCAAAACAGAAAATGCAAATCTATTGTTTAAACCGGGCAAAGTAACAGAAACATGCTTAAAGACTATCTTATGATATATGTTTGTAATTTTTGAATAATTTACAATAATTACTTAATTTGAAATTATTAAATTCATATACAAAAATTGCTGTATAGTTAGAGAGCCTAGACGTTTCTCTAGGTAACTCTATAAATTAAGTGAGAAAACAAATTACAGCTAAAATTATTCCCCCAAAAAAATCTATTAATTGTTTTTATAAGAAAAGTTTTTCACAATTTTATTCCATACAAAAACAAAATTTGACTAACTTGTATTAAAGAAACCTCTAAAGCAAATAAGTCACTTTGAAACATGTACACAAATTTAGCAAGTTATTGAAATACCGAAAATAAAAACAATAGTTAAAATGAAAGGCGGATGGTAAAATGAAAAAAATTAAACAAAAATGAAAAAAAATTAGGGGAAAGTGATAGTCTTCACACAGAAAGAAATGGATAAAATAAAATGAAATCGCAAAAGCCAGATAGTTCTGAATATATTTTTCCTCAATGTTCTACAACAATCTAGAATCTGTTAATTTAAACCAACAATTTATAGAGTACAGCTTTCAGTTAGTTATTTATTTATTGAGGCTTCTTTTTTTTTCATTACATATAGAGAGTACAGCTTTCATTTATGCCCCTATTATGGTTCACAACACCTAAGTGTTGTGTTGTAGAGGAGACAGCACAACACATATACATTTTCTGATTATGGTTTACAACATCTAGATGTTGTGTATGTCACATAGTTGTTCTTCAATGTTAGTATACTTTCCTTAAAAAATGCATCTTTGAGTATACAAAACAAGCAGTTGAAACAAAATAAATAACTTTCAACAAATTTAAAAAAAAAAGCGGAAGTTGTTTTTATTTATGTACAAAACATAAATAAGTAATATAAATATATGTAATATATTTATAAATAATATAAATAAATAAAAAGTTACAAAAAAATTTTAAATAATGGACATTAGCGTCGAGTTATTATTTGATAGTGATGAGGATACAAGGAAAACGCACACATTTGAAAAGGAATTCTATAAAAAAGAATAAAATAATAACAATAATAAAATTGTTTCAAATTGAAAAAAAATATATTAAACCTAAATAAATATGAAAAATCTTTTAAATCAAAAATTGAGGCACATAAAAAATAAAAAGAAAACCCAATGCCATATTTTATTGTGAAGCATACTTTTAGGGAGATAATACGTTACAAAGTTTATAAACTGCCGAATTACTTGATAGATTTCTTAGAAGTGCATCAATGTATAAAAATATATTACATATTCTGGCACTGGGTGCAGCAAAGCAAAGTTGTGTATACGTTAAACAAAATAAAAACAGTAAAGTAAAGTAAAGTGGGACACTTTATTTTGAGTGTGGTCATTTGCCGCTATATACGACTATAGTTGTTGGTGATAGAAATATAGTAGTATTAGCATAACTAGTATTTTTTCTTTCAACAAATACTTATCTGTAACAACTGCCTGTAAGAGAACACAATTTCTGAAAGTTTTTGAAAGCTGAAAAGGATCTTTAGTTATTCTTTATAAAAAAAATATGGAAGGATATTAATAGGTTTGTTACAGGGGATGCAATTTCTGACCGCAACCAGCGGTGTAAAACCAGTTTAAATTTTGTCTAAAATCAAAAAATTTACAATACATCTCTTTCAATTTTTTTTTTTTTTTTTTTTTTTTTTGATGAATAAAAGTAATATAGCCAAAAAAATTATTTCAGATATTTATAATATTATACTAGTATCGAACTGAGAAAAAGCGCGCTTCTTTGGCCGCATGCTAACTCTATGTTTAATTCAGTAAGAGCATTACATATATACTTAAGCGCAAATCATCGCTTACATTTGGAACTTTGATATTAAATTTTTATGAAATTTGATATTATTTAAGTGAAAGTATCAACACAATTATTAATTATTTGTTTTGGTAAAAAGCCTTTGAAATCATCAAATCGAAACCTTTATGTTTCTTTCTGTCTAATTAACCTCTCTTTACAACAGCCTTCTAATGATAACTAAGCAATAAAATATATAACATTTTTCATTTCATTCAATTTTTTTTGCATTATATTAAATTTTAAAATTTGGAATTCCACTAAAGGATGAATCCCAGGAGAACGGAAGGACTTGGACGGCTTAAAATCACTAAGGTAGCTACCTGACAAAAATCGCAATTTTTGGTGTTATTTAATTACTGGAAAATATACAAGAAATATACTCGTATTCTGAGATAAAAAATTAGCTAGAAAAAGTAACATAAACGCCAGTTCAGCTTAAAGAAATTTGGATTTCCATTTAAGAATTACATCCAGGAGAACGGAATCATCAAATCGCGCATCATCTTTACTTTTAATTAAGTTTTTACCACTTTAACGAATTTTCACGATTGGAATTCAATTAAAGGAGTAATTCCATGAGAAAGGAAGGTGTTGGGCAGTCAAAGATCACTAAGGTAGCTACCTTATAAAAATCGCAATATTTTCTGTTTTCCAATAATTGGCAAATATATAAGAAATATCCTCGTATTTTGAGACAAAAAATCTACTAGTAAAAGTAATATAAAAGTGAGTTCAGCTTAAAGAAATTTGGATTTCCATTTAAGAATTACATCCAGGAGAACGGAATCATCAAATCGCGCATCATCTTTACTTTCAGTTAAGTTTTTACCATTTTAACGAATTTTCACGATTGGAATTCAATTAAAGGAGTAATTCCATGAGAAAGGAAGGAGTTGGGCAGTCAAAGATCACTAAGGTAGCTACCTTATAAAAATCGCAATATTTTCTGTTTTCCAATAATTGGCAAATATATAAGAAATATCCTCGTATTTTGAGACAAAAAATCTACTAGTAAAAGTAATATAAAAGTGAGTTCAGCTTAAAGAAATTTGGATTTCCATTTAAGAATTACATCCAGGAGAACGGAATCATCAAATCGCGCATCATCTTTACTTTTTGTTCAGTTTTTACCATTTTAACGAATTTTCACGATTGGAATTCAATTAAAGGAGTAATTCCATGAGAAAGGAAGGAGTTGGGCAGTCAAAGATCACTAAGGTAGCTACCTTATAAAAATCGCAATATTTTCTGTTTTCCAATAATTGGCAAATATATAAGAAATATCCTCGTATTTTGAGACAAAAAATCTACTAGTAAAAGTAATATAAAAGTGAGTTCAGCTTAAAGAAATTTGGATTTCCATTTAAGAATTACATCCAGGAGAACGGAATCATCAAATCGCGCATCATCTTTACTTTCAGTTAAGTTTTTACCATTTTAACGAATTTTCACGATTGGAATTCAATTAAAGGAGTAATTCCATGAGAAAGGAAGGTGTTGGGCAGTCAAAGATCACTAAGGTAGCTACCTTATAAAAATCGCAATATTTTCTGTTTTCCAATAATTGGCAAATATATAAGAAATATCCTCGTATTTTGAGACAAAAAATCTACTAGTAAAAGTAATATAAAAGTGAGTTCAGCTTAAAGAAATTTGGATTTCCATTTAAGAATTACATCCAGGAGAACGGAATCATCAAATCGCGCATCATCTTTACTTCTAGTTAAGTTTTTACCATTTTAACGAATTTTCACGATTGGAATTCAATTAAAGGAGTAATTCCATGAGAAAGGAAGGAGTTGGGCAGTCAAAGATCACTAAGGTAGCTACCTTATAAAAATCGCAATATTTTCTGTTTTCCAATAATTGGCAAATATATAAGAAATATCCTCGTATTTTGAGACAAAAAATCTACTAGTAAAAGTAATATAAAAGTGAGTTCAGCTTAAAGAAATTTGGATTTCCATTTAAGAATTACATCCAGGAGAACGGAATCATCAAATCGCGCATCATCTTTACTTTTAGTTAAGTTTTTACCATTTTAACGAATTTTCACGATTGGAATTCAATTAAAGGAGTAATTCCATGAGAAAGGAAGGAGTTGGGCAGTCAAAGATCACTAAGGTAGCTACCTTATAAAAATCGCAATATTTTCTGTTTTCCAATAATTGGCAAATATATTAGAAATATCCTCGTATTTTGAGACAAAAAATCTACTAGTAAAAGTAATATAAAAGTGAGTTCAGCTTAAAGAAATTTGGATTTCCATTTAAGAATTACATCCAGGAGAACGGAATCATCAAATCGCGCATCATCTTTACTTTTAGTTAAGTTTTTACCATTTTAACGAATTTTCACGATTGGAATTCAATTAAAGGAGTAATTCCATGAGAAAGGAAGGAGTTGGGCAGTCAAAGATCACTAAGGTAGCTACCTTATAAAAATCGCAATATTTTCTGTTTTCCAATAATTGGCAAATATATTAGAAATATCCTCGTATTTTGAGACAAAAAATCTACTAGTAAAAGTAATATAAAAGTGAGTTCAGCTTAAAGAAATTTGGATTTCCATTTAAGAATTACATCCAGGAGAACGGAATCATCAAATCGCGCATCATCTTTACTTTCAGTTAAGTTTTTACCATTTTAACGAATTTTCACGATTGGAATTCAATTAAAGGAGTAATTCCATGAGAAAGGAAGGAGTTGGGCAGTCAAAGATCACTAAGGTAGCTACCTTATAAAAATCGCAATATTTTCTGTTTTCCAATAATTGGCAAATATATAAGAAATATCCTCGTATTTTGAGACAAAAAATCTACTAGTAAAAGTAATATAAAAGTGAGTTCAGCTTAAAGAAATTTGGATTTCCATTTAAGAATTACATCCAGGAGAACGGAATCATCAAATCGCGCATCATCTTTACTTTTTGTTCAGTTTTTACCATTTTAACGAATTTTCACGATTGGAATTCAATTAAAGGAGTAATTCCATGAGAAAGGAAGGAGTTGGGCAGTCAAAGATCACTAAGGTAGCTACCTTATAAAAATCGCAATATTTTCTGTTTTCCAATAATTGGCAAATATATAAGAAATATCCTCGTATTTTGAGACAAAAAATCTACTAGTAAAAGTAATATAAAAGTGAGTTCAGCTTAAAGAAATTTGGATTTCCATTTAAGAATTACATCCAGGAGAGCGGAATCATCAAATCGCGCATCATCTTTACTTTTTGTTCAGTTTTTACCATTTTAACGAATTTTCACGATTGGAATTCAATTAAAGGAGTAATTCCATGAGAAAGGAAGGAGTTGGGCAGTCAAAGATCACTAAGGTAGCTACCTTATAAAAATCGCAATATTTTCTGTTTTCCAATAATTGGCAAATATATAAGAAATATTCTCGTATTTTGAGACAAAAAATCTACTAGTAAAAGTAATATAAAAGTGAGTTCAGCTTAAAGAAATTTGGATTTCCATTTAAGAATTACATCCAGGAGAACGGAATCATCAAATCGCGCATCATCTTTACTTTCAGTTAAGTTTTTACCATTTTAACGAATTTTCACGATTGGAATTCAATTAAAGGAGTAATTCCATGAGAAAGGAAGGTGTTGGGCAGTCAAAGATCACTAAGGTAGCTACCTTATAAAAATCGCAATATTTTCTGTTTTCCAATAATTGGCAAATATATAAGAAATATCCTCGTATTTTGAGACAAAAAATCTACTAGTAAAAGTAATATAAAAGTGAGTTCAGCTTAAAGAAATTTGGATTTCCATTTAAGAATTACATCCAGGAGAACGGAATCATCAAATCGCGCATCATCTTTACTTTCAGTTAAGTTTTTACCATTTTAACGAATTTTCACGATTGGAATTCAATTAAAGGAGTAATTCCATGAGAAAGGAAGGTGTTGGGCAGTCAAAGATCACTAAGGTAGCTACCTTATAAAAATCGCAATATTTTCTGTTTTCCAATAATTGGCAAATATATAAGAAATATCCTCGTATTTTGAGACAAAAAATCTACTAGTAAAAGTAATATAAAAGTGAGTTCAGCTTAAAGAAATTTGGATTTCCATTTAAGAATTACATCCAGGAGAACGGAATCATCAAATCGCGCATCATCTTTACTTCTAGTTAAGTTTTTACCATTTTAACGAATTTTCACGATTGGAATTCAATTAAAGGAGTAATTCCATGAGAAAGGAAGGAGTTGGGCAGTCAAAGATCACTAAGGTAGCTACCTTATAAAAATCGCAATATTTTCTGTTTTCCAATAATTGGCAAATATATAAGAAATATCCTCGTATTTTGAGACAAAAAATCTACTAGTAAAAGTAATATAAAAGTGAGTTCAGCTTAAAGAAATTTGGATTTCCATTTAAGAATTACATCCAGGAGAACGGAATCATCAAATCGCGCATCATCTTTACTTTTAGTTAAGTTTTTACCATTTTAACGAATTTTCACGATTGGAATTCAATTAAAGGAGTAATTCCATGAGAAAGGAAGGAGTTGGGCAGTCAAAGATCACTAAGGTAGCTACCTTATAAAAATCGCAATATTTTCTGTTTTCCAATAATTGGCAAATATATTAGAAATATCCTCGTATTTTGAGACAAAAAATCTACTAGTAAAAGTAATATAAAAGTGAGTTCAGCTTAAAGAAATTTGGATTTCCATTTAAGAATTACATCCAGGAGAACGGAATCATCAAATCGCGCATCATCTTTACTTCTAGTTAAGTTTTTACCATTTTAACGAATTTTCACGATTGGAATTCAATTAAAGGAGTAATTCCATGAGAAAGGAAGGAGTTGGGCAGTCAAAGATCACTAAGGTAGCTACCTTATAAAAATCGCAATATTTTCTGTTTTCCAATAATTGGCAAATATATAAGAAATATCCTCGTATTTTGAGACAAAAAATCTACTAGTAAAAGTAATATAAAAGTGAGTTCAGCTTAAAGAAATTTGGATTTCCATTTAAGAATTACATCCAGGAGAACGGAATCATCAAATCGCGCATCATCTTTACTTTCAGTTAAGTTTTTACCATTTTAACGAATTTTCACGATTGGAATTCAATTAAAGGAGTAATTCCATGAGAAAGGAAGGAGTTGGGCAGTCAAAGATCACTAAGGTAGCTACCTTATAAAAATCGCAATATTTTCTGTTTTCCAATAATTGGCAAATATATTAGAAATATCCTCGTATTTTGAGACAAAAAATCTACTAGTAAAAGTAATATAAAAGTGAGTTCAGCTTAAAGAAATTTGGATTTCCATTTAAGAATTACATCCAGGAGAACGGAATCATCAAATCGCGCATCATCTTTACTTTTAGTTAAGTTTTTACCATTTTAACGAATTTTCACGATTGGAATTCAATTAAAGGAGTAATTCCATGAGAAAGGAGGGAGTTGGGCAGTCAAAAATCACTAAGGTAGCTACCTTATAAAAATCGCAATATTTTCTGTTTTCCAATAATTGGCAAATATATAAGAAATATCCTCGTATTTTGAGACAAAAAATCTACTAGTAAAAGTAATATAAAAGTGAGTTCAGCTTAAAGAAATTTGGATTTCCATTTAAGAATTACATCCAGGAGAACGGAATCATCAAATCGCGCATCATCTTTACTTTTAATTAAGTTTTTACCATTTTAACGAATTTTCACGATTGGAATTCAATTAAAGGAGTAATTCCATGAGAAAGGAAGGAGTTGGGCAGTCAAAGATCACTAAGGTAGCTACCTTATAAAAATCGCAATATTTTCTGTTTTCCAATAATTGGCAAATATATAAGAAATATCCTCGTATTTTGAGACAAAAAATCTACTAGTAAAAGTAATATAAAAGTGAGTTCAGCTTAAAGAAATTTGGATTTCCATTTAAGAATTACATCCAGGAGAACGGAATCATCAAATCGCGCATCATCTTTACTTTCAGTTAAGTTTTTACCATTTTAACGAATTTTCACGATTGGAATTCAATTAAAGGAGTAATTCCATGAGAAAGGAAGGTGTTGGGCAGTCAAAGATCACTAAGGTAGCTACCTTATAAAAATCGCAATATTTTCTATTTTCCAATAATTGGCAAATATATAAGAAATATCCTCGTATTTTGAGACAAAAAATCTACTAGTAAAAGTAATATAAAAGTGAGTTCAGCTTAAAGAAATTTGGATTTCCATTTAAGAATTACATCCAGGAGAACGGAATCATCAAATCGCGCATCATCTTTACTTTCAGTTAAGTTTTTACCATTTTAACGAATTTTCACGATTGGAATTCAATTAAAGGAGTAATTCCATGAGAAAGGAAGGAGTTGGGCAGTCAAAGATCACTAAGGTAGCTACCTTATAAAAATCGCAATATTTTCTGTTTTCCAATAATTGGCAAATATATAAGAAATATCCTCGTATTTTGAGACAAAAAATCTACTAGTAAAAGTAATATAAAAGTGAGTTCAGCTTAAAGAAATTTGGATTTCCATTTAAGAATTACATCCAGGAGAACGGAATCATCAAATCGCGCATCATCTTTACTTTTTGTTCAGTTTTTACCATTTTAACGAATTTTCACGATTGGAATTCAATTAAAGGAGTAATTCCATGAGAAAGGAAGGAGTTGGGCAGTCAAAGATCACTAAGGTAGCTACCTTATAAAAATCGCAATATTTTCTGTTTTCCAATAATTGGCAAATATATAAGAAATATCCTCGTATTTTGAGACAAAAAATCTACTAGTAAAAGTAATATAAAAGTGAGTTCAGCTTAAAGAAATTTGGATTTCCATTTAAGAATTACATCCAGGAGAACGGAATCATCAAATCGCGCATCATCTTTACTTTCAGTTAAGTTTTTACCATTTTAACGAATTTTCACGATTGGAATTCAATTAAAGGAGTAATTCCATGAGAAAGGAAGGTGTTGGGCAGTCAAAGATCACTAAGGTAGCTACCTTATAAAAATCGCAATATTTTCTGTTTTCCAATAATTGGCAAATATATAAGAAATATCCTCGTATTTTGAGACAAAAAATCTACTAGTAAAAGTGATATAAAAGTGAGTTCAGCTTAAAGAAATTTGGATTTCCATTTAAGAATTACATCCAGGAGAACGGAATCATCAAATCGCGCATCATCTTTACTTCTAGTTAAGTTTTTACCATTTTAACGAATTTTCACGATTGGAATTCAATTAAAGGAGTAATTCCATGAGAAAGGAAGGAGTTGGGCAGTCAAAGATCACTAAGGTAGCTACCTTATAAAAATCGCAATATTTTCTGTTTTCCAATAATTGGCAAATATATAAGAAATATCCTCGTATTTTGAGACAAAAAATCTACTAGTAAAAGTAATATAAAAGTGAGTTCAGCTTAAAGAAATTTGGATTTCCATTTAAGAATTACATCCAGGAGAACGGAATCATCAAATCGCGCATCATCTTTACTTTTAGTTAAGTTTTTACCATTTTAACGAATTTTCACGATTGGAATTCAATTAAAGGAGTAATTCCATGAGAAAGGAAGGAGTTGGGCAGTCAAAGATCACTAAGGTAGCTACCTTATAAAAATCGCAATATTTTCTGTTTTCCAATAATTGGCAAATATATTAGAAATATCCTCGTATTTTGAGACAAAAAATCTACTAGTAAAAGTAATATAAAAGTGAGTTCAGCTTAAAGAAATTTGGATTTCCATTTAAGAATTACATCCAGGAGAACGGAATCATCAAATCGCGCATCATCTTTACTTCTAGTTAAGTTTTTACCATTTTAACGAATTTTCACGATTGGAATTCAATTAAAGGAGTAATTCCATGAGAAAGGAAGGAGTTGGGCAGTCAAAGATCACTAAGGTAGCTACCTTATAAAAATCGCAATATTTTCTGTTTTCCAATAATTGGCAAATATATAAGAAATATCCTCGTATTTTGAGACAAAAAATCTACTAGTAAAAGTAATATAAAAGTGAGTTCAGCTTAAAGAAATTTGGATTTCCATTTAAGAATTACATCCAGGAGAACGGAATCATCAAATCGCGCATCATCTTTACTTTTAGTTAAGTTTTTACCATTTTAACGAATTTTCACGATTGGAATTCAATTAAAGGAGTAATTCCATGAGAAAGGAAGGAGTTGGGCAGTCAAAGATCACTAAGGTAGCTACCTTATAAAAATCGCAATATTTTCTGTTTTCCAATAATTGGCAAATATATTAGAAATATCCTCGTATTTTGAGACAAAAAATCTACTAGTAAAAGTAATATAAAAGTGAGTTCAGCTTAAAGAAATTTGGATTTCCATTTAAGAATTACATCCAGGAGAACGGAATCATCAAATCGCGCATCATCTTTACTTTTAGTTAAGTTTTTACCATTTTAACGAATTTTCACGATTGGAATTCAATTAAAGGAGTAATTCCATGAGAAAGGAGGGAGTTGGGCAGTCAAAAATCACTAAGGTAGCTACCTTATAAAAATCGCAATATTTTCTGTTTTCCAATAATTGGCAAATATATAAGAAATATCCTCGTATTTTGAGACAAAAAATCTACTAGTAAAAGTAATATAAAAGTGAGTTCAGCTTAAAGAAATTTGGATTTCCATTTAAGAATTACATCCAGGAGAACGGAATCATCAAATCGCGCATCATCTTTACTTTCAGTTAAGTTTTTACCATTTTAACGAATTTTCACGATTGGAATTCAATTAAAGGAGTAATTCCATGAGAAAGGAAGGAGTTGGGCAGTCAAAGATCACTAAGGTAGCTACCTTATAAAAATCGCAATATTTTCTGTTTTCCAATAATTGGCAAATATATAAGAAATATCCTCGTATTTTGAGACAAAAAATCTACTAGTAAAAGTAATATAAAAGTGAGTTCAGCTTAAAGAAATTTGGATTTCCATTTAAGAATTACATCCAGGAGAACGGAATCATCAAATCGCGCATCATCTTTACTTTTTGTTCAGTTTTTACCATTTTAACGAATTTTCACGATTGGAATTCAATTAAAGGAGTAATTCCATGAGAAAGGAAGGAGTTGGGCAGTCAAAGATCACTAAGGTAGCTACCTTATAAAAATCGCAATATTTTCTGTTTTCCAATAATTGGCAAATATATAAGAAATATCCTCGTATTTTGAGACAAAAAATCTACTAGTAAAAGTAATATAAAAGTGAGTTCAGCTTAAAGAAATTTGGATTTCCATTTAAGAATTACATCCAGGAGAGCGGAATCATCAAATCGCGCATCATCTTTACTTTTAGTTAAGTTTTTACCATTTTAACGAATTTTCACGATTGGAATTCAATTAAAGGAGTAATTCCATGAGAAAGGAGGGAGTTGGGCAGTCAAAAATCACTAAGGTAGCTACCTTATAAAAATCGCAATATTTTCTGTTTTCCAATAATTGGCAAATATATAAGAAATATCCTCGTATTTTGAGACAAAAAATCTACTAGTAAAAGTAATATAAAAGTGAGTTCAGCTTAAAGAAATTTGGATTTCCATTTAAGAATTACATCCAGGAGAACGGAATCATCAAATCGCGCATCATCTTTACTTTCAGTTAAGTTTTTACCATTTTAACGAATTTTCACGATTGGAATTCAATTAAAGGAGTAATTCCATGAGAAAGGAAGGAGTTGGGCAGTCAAAGATCACTAAGGTAGCTACCTTATAAAAATCGCAATATTTTCTGTTTTCCAATAATTGGCAAATATATAAGAAATATCCTCGTATTTTGAGACAAAAAATCTACTAGTAAAAGTAATATAAAAGTGAGTTCAGCTTAAAGAAATTTGGATTTCCATTTAAGAATTACATCCAGGAGAACGGAATCATCAAATCGCGCATCATCTTTACTTTTTGTTCAGTTTTTACCATTTTAACGAATTTTCACGATTGGAATTCAATTAAAGGAGTAATTCCATGAGAAAGGAAGGAGTTGGGCAGTCAAAGATCACTAAGGTAGCTACCTTATAAAAATCGCAATATTTTCTGTTTTCCAATAATTGGCAAATATATAAGAAATATCCTCGTATTTTGAGACAAAAAATCTACTAGTAAAAGTAATATAAAAGTGAGTTCAGCTTAAAGAAATTTGGATTTCCATTTAAGAATTACATCCAGGAGAGCGGAATCATCAAATCGCGCATCATCTTTACTTTTAGTTAAGTTTTTACCATTTTAACGAATTTTCACGATTGGAATTCAATTAAAGGAGTAATTCCATGAGAAAGGAGGGAGTTGGGCAGTCAAAAATCACTAAGGTAGCTACCTTATAAAAATCGCAATATTTTCTGTTTTCCAATAATTGGCAAATATATAAGAAATATCCTCGTATTTTGAGACAAAAAATCTACTAGTAAAAGTAATATAAAAGTGAGTTCAGCTTAAAGAAATTTGGATTTCCATTTAAGAATTACATCCAGGAGAACGGAATCATCAAATCGCGCATCATCTTTACTTTCAGTTAAGTTTTTACCATTTTAACGAATTTTCACGATTGGAATTCAATTAAAGGAGTAATTCCATGAGAAAGGAAGGAGTTGGGCAGTCAAAGATCACTAAGGTAGCTACCTTATAAAAATCGCAATATTTTCTGTTTTCCAATAATTGGCAAATATATAAGAAATATCCTCGTATTTTGAGACAAAAAATCTACTAGTAAAAGTAATATAAAAGTGAGTTCAGCTTAAAGAAATTTGGATTTCCATTTAAGAATTACATCCAGGAGAACGGAATCATCAAATCGCGCATCATCTTTACTTTTTGTTCAGTTTTTACCATTTTAACGAATTTTCACGATTGGAATTCAATTAAAGGAGTAATTCCATGAGAAAGGAAGGAGTTGGGCAGTCAAAGATCACTAAGGTAGCTACCTTATAAAAATCGCAATATTTTCTGTTTTCCAATAATTGGCAAATATATAAGAAATATCCTCGTATTTTGAGACAAAAAATCTACTAGTAAAAGTAATATAAAAGTGAGTTCAGCTTAAAGAAATTTGGATTTCCATTTAAGAATTACATCCAGGAGAGCGGAATCATCAAATCGCGCATCATCTTTACTTTTTGTTCAGTTTTTACCATTTTAACGAATTTTCACGATTGGAATTCAATTAAAGGAGTAATTCCATGAGAAAGGAAGGAGTTGGGCAGTCAAAGATCACTAAGGTAGCTACCTTATAAAAATCGCAATATTTTCTGTTTTCCAATAATTGGCAAATATATAAGAAATATTCTCGTATTTTGAGACAAAAAATCTACTAGTAAAAGTAATATAAAAGTGAGTTCAGCTTAAAGAAATTTGGATTTCCATTTAAGAATTACATCCAGGAGAACGGAATCATCAAATCGCGCATCATCTTTACTTTCAGTTAAGTTTTTACCATTTTAACGAATTTTCACGATTGGAATTCAATTAAAGGAGTAATTCCATGAGAAAGGAAGGTGTTGGGCAGTCAAAGATCACTAAGGTAGCTACCTTATAAAAATCGCAATATTTTCTGTTTTCCAATAATTGGCAAATATATAAGAAATATCCTCGTATTTTGAGACAAAAAATCTACTAGTAAAAGTAATATAAAAGTGAGTTCAGCTTAAAGAAATTTGGATTTCCATTTAAGAATTACATCCAGGAGAACGGAATCATCAAATCGCGCATCATCTTTACTTTCAGTTAAGTTTTTACCATTTTAACGAATTTTCACGATTGGAATTCAATTAAAGGAGTAATTCCATGAGAAAGGAAGGTGTTGGGCAGTCAAAGATCACTAAGGTAGCTACCTTATAAAAATCGCAATATTTTCTGTTTTCCAATAATTGGCAAATATATAAGAAATATCCTCGTATTTTGAGACAAAAAATCTACTAGTAAAAGTAATATAAAAGTGAGTTCAGCTTAAAGAAATTTGGATTTCCATTTAAGAATTACATCCAGGAGAACGGAATCATCAAATCGCGCATCATCTTTACTTCTAGTTAAGTTTTTACCATTTTAACGAATTTTCACGATTGGAATTCAATTAAAGGAGTAATTCCATGAGAAAGGAAGGAGTTGGGCAGTCAAAGATCACTAAGGTAGCTACCTTATAAAAATCGCAATATTTTCTGTTTTCCAATAATTGGCAAATATATAAGAAATATCCTCGTATTTTGAGACAAAAAATCTACTAGTAAAAGTAATATAAAAGTGAGTTCAGCTTAAAGAAATTTGGATTTCCATTTAAGAATTACATCCAGGAGAACGGAATCATCAAATCGCGCATCATCTTTACTTTTAGTTAAGTTTTTACCATTTTAACGAATTTTCACGATTGGAATTCAATTAAAGGAGTAATTCCATGAGAAAGGAAGGAGTTGGGCAGTCAAAGATCACTAAGGTAGCTACCTTATAAAAATCGCAATATTTTCTGTTTTCCAATAATTGGCAAATATATTAGAAATATCCTCGTATTTTGAGACAAAAAATCTACTAGTAAAAGTAATATAAAAGTGAGTTCAGCTTAAAGAAATTTGGATTTCCATTTAAGAATTACATCCAGGAGAACGGAATCATCAAATCGCGCATCATCTTTACTTCTAGTTAAGTTTTTACCATTTTAACGAATTTTCACGATTGGAATTCAATTAAAGGAGTAATTCCATGAGAAAGGAAGGAGTTGGGCAGTCAAAGATCACTAAGGTAGCTACCTTATAAAAATCGCAATATTTTCTGTTTTCCAATAATTGGCAAATATATAAGAAATATCCTCGTATTTTGAGACAAAAAATCTACTAGTAAAAGTAATATAAAAGTGAGTTCAGCTTAAAGAAATTTGGATTTCCATTTAAGAATTACATCCAGGAGAACGGAATCATCAAATCGCGCATCATCTTTACTTTTAGTTAAGTTTTTACCATTTTAACGAATTTTCACGATTGGAATTCAATTAAAGGAGTAATTCCATGAGAAAGGAAGGAGTTGGGCAGTCAAAGATCACTAAGGTAGCTACCTTATAAAAATCGCAATATTTTCTGTTTTCCAATAATTGGCAAATATATTAGAAATATCCTCGTATTTTGAGACAAAAAATCTACTAGTAAAAGTAATATAAAAGTGAGTTCAGCTTAAAGAAATTTGGATTTCCATTTAAGAATTACATCCAGGAGAACGGAATCATCAAATCGCGCATCATCTTTACTTTTAGTTAAGTTTTTACCATTTTAACGAATTTTCACGATTGGAATTCAATTAAAGGAGTAATTCCATGAGAAAGGAGGGAGTTGGGCAGTCAAAAATCACTAAGGTAGCTACCTTATAAAAATCGCAATATTTTCTGTTTTCCAATAATTGGCAAATATATAAGAAATATCCTCGTATTTTGAGACAAAAAATCTACTACTAAAAGTAATATAAAAGTGAGTTCAGCTTAAAGAAATTTGGATTTCCATTTAAGAATTACATCCAGGAGAACGGAATCATCAAATCGCGCATCATCTTTACTTTTAGTTAAGTTTTTACCATTTTAACGAATTTTCACGATTGGAATTCAATTAAAGGAGTAATTCCATGAGAAAGGAAGGAGTTGGGCAGTCAAAGATCACTAAGGTAGCTACCTTATAAAAATCGCAATATTTTCTGTTTTCCAATAATTGGCAAATATATAAGAAATATCCTCGTATTTTGAGACAAAAAATCTACTAGTAAAAGTAATATAAAAGTGAGTTCAGCTTAAAGAAATTTGGATTTCCATTTAAGAATTACATCCAGGAGAACGGAATCATCAAATCGCGCATCATCTTTACTTTCAGTTAAGTTTTTACCATTTTAACGAATTTTCACGATTGTAATTCAATTAAAGGAGTAATTCCATGAGAAAGGAAGGAGTTGGGCAGTCAAAAATCACTAAGGTAGCTACCTTATAAAAATCGCAATATTTTCTGTTTTCCAATAATTGGCAAATATATAAGAAATATCCTCGTATTTTGAGACAAAAAATCTACTAGTAAAAGTAATATAAAAGTGAGTTCAGCTTAAAGAAATTTGGATTTCCATTTAAGAATTACATCCAGGAGAACGGAATCATCAAATCGCGCATCATCTTTACTTTTAGTTAAGTTTTTACCATTTTAACGAATTTTCACGATTGGAATTCAATTAAAGGAGTAATTCCATGAGAAAGGAAGGAGTTGGGCAGTCAAAAATCACCAAGGTAGCTACCTTATAAAAATCGCAATATTTTCTGTTTTCCAATAATTGGCAAATATATAAGAAATATCCTCGTATTTTGAGACAAAAAATCTACTAGTAAAAGTAATATAAAAGTGAGTTCAGCTTAAAGAAATTTGGATTTCCATTTAAGAATTACATCCAGGAGAACGGAATCATCAAATCGCGCATCATCTTTACTTTTAGTTAAGTTTTTACCATTTTAACGAATTTTCACGATTGGAATTCAATTAAAGGAGTAATTCCATGAGAAAGGAAGGAGTTGGGCAGTCAAAAATCACTAAGGTAGCTACCTTATAAAAATCGCAATATTTTCTGTTTTCCAATAATTGGCAAATATATAAGAAATATCCTCGTATTTTGAGACAAAAAATCTACTAGTAAAAGTAATATAAAAGTGAGTTCAGCTTAAAGAAATTTGGATTTCCATTTAAGAATTACATCCAGGAGAACGGAATCATCAAATCGCGCATCATCTTTACTTTTAGTTAAGTTTTTACCATTTTAACGAATTTTCACGATTGGAATTCAATTAAAGGAGTAATTCCATGAGAAAGGAAGGAGTTGGGCAGTCAAAAATCACTAAGGTAGCTACCTTATAAAAATCGCAATATTTTCTGTTTTCCAATAATTGGCAAATATATAAGAAATATCCTCGTATTTTGAGACAAAAAATCTACTAGTAAAAGTAATATAAAAGTGAGTTCAGCTTAAAGAAATTTGGATTTCCATTTAAGAATTACATCCAGGAGAACGGAATCATCAAATCGCGCATCATCTTTACTTTTAGTTAAGTTTTTACCATTTTAACGAATTTTCACGATTGGAATTCAATTAAAGGAGTAATTCCATGAGAAAGGAAGGAGTTGGGCAGTCAAAAATCACTAAGGTAGCTACCTTATAAAAATCGCAATATTTTCTGTTTTCCAATAATTGGCAAATATATAAGAAATATCCTCGTATTTTGAGACAAAAAATCTACTAGTAAAAGTAATATAAAAGTGAGTTCAGCTTAAAGAAATTTGGATTTCCATTTAAGAATTACATCCAGGAGAACGGAATCATCAAATCGCGCATCATCTTTACTTTCAGTTAAGTTTTTACCATTTTAACGAATTTTCACGATTGGAATTCAATTAAAGGAGTAATTCCATGAGAAAGGAAGGTGTTGGGCAGTCAAAGATCACTAAGGTAGCTACCTTATAAAAATCGCAATATTTTCTGTTTTCCAATAATTGGCAAATATATAAGAAATATCCTCGTATTTTGAGACAAAAAATCTACTAGTAAAAGTAATATAAAAGTGAGTTCAGCTTAAAGAAATTTGGATTTCCATTTAAGAATTACATCCAGGAGAACGGAATCATCAAATCGCGCATCATCTTTACTTTCAGTTAAGTTTTTACCATTTTAACGAATTTTCACGATTGGAATTCAATTAAAGGAGTAATTCCATGAGAAAGGAAGGTGTTGGGCAGTCAAAGATCACTAAGGTAGCTACCTTATAAAAATCGCAATATTTTCTGTTTTCCAATAATTGGCAAATATATAAGAAATATCCTCGTATTTTGAGACAAAAAATCTACTAGTAAAAGTAATATAAAAGTGAGTTCAGCTTAAAGAAATTTGGATTTCCATTTAAGAATTACATCCAGGAGAACGGAATCATCAAATCGCGCATCATCTTTACTTTTAGTTAAGTTTTTACCATTTTAACGAATTTTCACGATTGGAATTCAATTAAAGGAGTAATTCCATGAGAAAGGAAGGAGTTGGGCAGTCAAAAATCACTAAGGTAGCTACCTTATAAAAATCGCAATATTTTCTGTTTTCCAATAATTGGCAAATATATAAGAAATATCCTCGTATTTTGAGACAAAAAATCTACTAGTAAAAGTAATATAAAAGTGAGTTCAGCTTAAAGAAATTTGGATTTCCATTTAAGAATTACATCCAGGAGAACGGAATCATCAAATCGCGCATCATCTTTACTTTCAGTTAAGTTTTTACCATTTTAACGAATTTTCACGATTGGAATTCAATTAAAGGAGTAATTCCATGAGAAAGGAAGGTGTTGGGCAGTCAAAGATCACTAAGGTAGCTACCTTATAAAAATCGCAATATTTTCTGTTTTCCAATAATTGGCAAATATATAAGAAATATCCTCGTATTTTGAGACAAAAAATCTACTAGTAAAAGTAATATAAAAGTGAGTTCAGCTTAAAGAAATTTGGATTTCCATTTAAGAATTACATCCAGGAGAACGGAATCATCAAATCGCGCATCATCTTTACTTTCAGTTAAGTTTTTACCATTTTAACGAATTTTCACGATTGGAATTCAATTAAAGGAGTAATTCCATGAGAAAGGAAGGTGTTGGGCAGTCAAAGATCACTAAGGTAGCTACCTTATAAAAATCGCAATATTTTCTGTTTTCCAATAATTGGCAAATATATAAGAAATATCCTCGTATTTTGAGACAAAAAATCTACTAGTAAAAGTAATATAAAAGTGAGTTCAGCTTAAAGAAATTTGGATTTCCATTTAAGAATTACATCCAGGAGAACGGAATCATCAAATCGCGCATCATCTTTACTTTTAGTTAAGTTTTTACCATTTTAACGAATTTTCACGATTGGAATTCAATTAAAGGAGTAATTCCATGAGAAAGGAAGGAGTTGGGCAGTCAAAAATCACTAAGGTAGCTACCTTATAAAAATCGCAATATTTTCTGTTTTCCAATAATTGGCAAATATATAAGAAATATCCTCGTATTTTGAGACAAAAAATCTACTAGTAAAAGTAATATAAAAGTGAGTTCAGCTTAAAGAAATTTGGATTTCCATTTAAGAATTACATCCAGGAGAACGGAATCATCAAATCGCGCATCATCTTTACTTTTAGTTAAGTTTTTACCATTTTAACGAATTTTCACGATTGGAATTCAATTAAAGGAGTAATTCCATGAGAAAGGAAGGAGTTGGGCAGTCAAAAATCACTAAGGTAGCTACCTTATAAAAATCGCAATATTTTCTGTTTTCCAATAATTGGCAAATATATAAGAAATATCCTCGTATTTTGAGACAAAAAATCTACTAGTAAAAGTAATATAAAAGTGAGTTCAGCTTAAAGAAATTTGGATTTCCATTTAAGAATTACATCCAGGAGAACGGAATCATCAAATCGCGCATCATCTTTACTTTCAGTTAAGTTTTTACCATTTTAACGAATTTTCACGATTGGAATTCAATTAAAGGAGTAATTCCATGAGAAAGGAAGGTGTTGGGCAGTCAAAGATCACTAAGGTAGCTACCTTATAAAAATCGCAATATTTTCTGTTTTCCAATAATTGGCAAATATATAAGAAATATCCTCGTATTTTGAGACAAAAAATCTACTAGTAAAAGTAATATAAAAGTGAGTTCAGCTTAAAGAAATTTGGATTTCCATTTAAGAATTACATCCAGGAGAACGGAATCATCAAATCGCGCATCATCTTTACTTTTAGTTAAGTTTTTACCATTTTAACGAATTTTCACGATTGGAATTCAATTAAAGGAGTAATTCCATGAGAAAGGAAGGAGTTGGGCAGTCAAAAATCACTAAGGTAGCTACCTTATAAAAATCGCAATATTTTCTGTTTTCCAATAATTGGCAAATATATAAGAAATATCCTCGTATTTTGAGACAAAAAATCTACTAGTAAAAGTAATATAAAAGTGAGTTCAGCTTAAAGAAATTTGGATTTCCATTTAAGAATTACATCCAGGAGAACGGAATCATCAAATCGCGCATCATCTTTACTTTTAGTTAAGTTTTTACCATTTTAACGAATTTTCACGATTGGAATTCAATTAAAGGAGTAATTCCATGAGAAAGGAAGGAGTTGGGCAGTCAAAAATCACTAAGGTAGCTACCTTATAAAAATCGCAATATTTTCTGTTTTCCAATAATTGGCAAATATATAAGAAATATCCTCGTATTTTGAGACAAAAAATCTACTAGTAAAAGTAATATAAAAGTGAGTTCAGCTTAAAGAAATTTGGATTTCCATTTAAGAATTACATCCAGGAGAACGGAATCATCAAATCGCGCATCATCTTTACTTTCAGTTAAGTTTTTACCATTTTAACGAATTTTCACGATTGGAATTCAATTAAAGGAGTAATTCCATGAGAAAGGAAGGTGTTGGGCAGTCAAAGATCACTAAGGTAGCTACCTTATAAAAATCGCAATATTTTCTGTTTTCCAATAATTGGCAAATATATAAGAAATATCCTCGTATTTTGAGACAAAAAATCTACTAGTAAAAGTAATATAAAAGTGAGTTCAGCTTAAAGAAATTTGGATTTCCATTTAAGAATTACATCCAGGAGAACGGAATCATCAAATCGCGCATCATCTTTACTTTTCGTTAAGTTTTTACCATTTTAACGAATTTTCACGATTGGAATTCAATTAAAGGAGTAATTCCATGAGAAAGGAAGGAGTTGGGCAGTCAAAAATCACTAAGGTAGCTACCTTATAAAAATCGCAATATTTTCTGTTTTCCAATAATTGGCAAATATATAAGAAATATCCTCGTATTTTGAGACAAAAAATCTACTAGTAAAAGTAATATAAAAGTGAGTTCAGCTTAAAGAAATTTGGATTTCCATTTAAGAATTACATCCAGGAGAACGGAATCATCAAATCGCGCATCATCTTTACTTTTAGTTAAGTTTTTACCATTTTAACGAATTTTCACGATTGGAATTCAATTAAAGGAGTAATTCCATGAGAAAGGAAGGAGTTGGGCAGTCAAAAATCACTAAGGTAGCTACCTTATAAAAATCGCAATATTTTCTGTTTTCCAATAATTGGCAAATATATAAGAAATATCCTCGTATTTTGAGACAAAAAATCTACTAGTAAAAGTAATATAAAAGTGAGTTCAGCTTAAAGAAATTTGGATTTCCATTTAAGAATTACATCCAGGAGAACGGAATCATCAAATCGCGAATCATCTTTACTTTTAGTTAAGTTTTTACCATTTTAACGAATTTTCACGATTGGAATTCAATTAAAGGAGTAATTCCATGAGAAAGGAGGGAGTTGGGCAGTCAAAAATCACTAAGGTAGCTACCTTATAAAAATCGCAAAATTTTCTGTTTTCCAATAATTGGCAAATATATAAGAAATATCCTCGTATTTTGAGACAAAATATCTACTAGTAAAAGTAATATAAAAGTGAGTTCAGCTTAAAGAAATTTGGATTTCCATTTAAGAATTACATCCAGGAGAACGGAACCATCAAATCGCGCATCATCTTTACTTTTAGTTAAGTTTTTACCATTTTAACGAATTTTCACGATTGGAATTCAATTAAAGGAGTAATTCCATGAGAAAGGAAGGAGTTGGGCAGTCAAAAATCACTAAGGTAGCTACCTTATAAAAATCGCAATATTTTCTGTTTTCCAATAATTGGCAAATATATAAGAAATATCCTCGTATTTTGAGACAAAATATCTACTAGTAAAAGTAATATAAAAGTGAGTTCAGCTTAAAGAAATTTGGATTTCCATTTAAGAATTACATCCAGGAGAACGGAACCATCAAATCGCGCATCATCTTTACTTTTAGTTAAGTTTTTACCATTTTAACGAATTTTCACGATTGGAATTCAATTAAAGGAGTAATTCCATGAGAAAGGAAGGAGTTGGGCAGTCAAAAATCACTAAGGTAGCTACCTTATAAAAATCGCAATATTTTCTGTTTTCCAATAATTGGCAAATATATAAGAAATATCCTCGTATTTTGAGACAAAAAATCTACTAGTAAAAGTAATATAAAAGTGAGTTCAGCTTAAAGAAATTTGGATTTCCATTTAAGAATTACATCCAGGAGAACGGAATCATCAAATCGCGCATCATCTTTACTTTCAGTTAAGTTTTTACCATTTTAACGAATTTTCACGATTGGAATTCAATTAAAGGAGTAATTCCATGAGAAAGGAAGGTGTTGGGCAGTCAAAGATCACTAAGGTAGCTACCTTATAAAAATCGCAATATTTTCTGTTTTCCAATAATTGGCAAATATATAAGAAATATCCTCGTATTTTGAGACAAAAAATCTACTAGTAAAAGTAATATAAAAGTGAGTTCAGCTTAAAGAAATTTGGATTTCCATTTAAGAATTACATCCAGGAGAACGGAATCATCAAATCGCGCATCATCTTTACTTTTAGTTAAGTTTTTACCATTTTAACGAATTTTCACGATTGGAATTCAATTAAAGGAGTAATTCCATGAGAAAGGAAGGAGTTGGGCAGTCAAAAATCACTAAGGTAGCTACCTTATAAAAATCGCAATATTTTCTGTTTTCCAATAATTGGCAAATATATAAGAAATATCCTCGTATTTTGAGACAAAAAATCTACTAGTAAAAGTAATATAAAAGTGAGTTCAGCTTAAAGAAATTTGGATTTCCATTTAAGAATTACATCCAGGAGAACGGAATCATCAAATCGCGCATCATCTTTACTTTTAGTTAAGTTTTTACCATTTTAACGAATTTTCACGATTGGAATTCAATTAAAGGAGTAATTCCATGAGAAAGGAAGGAGTTGGGCAGTCAAAAATCACTAAGGTAGCTACCTTATAAAAATCGCAATATTTTCTGTTTTCCAATAATTGGCAAATATATAAGAAATATCCTCGTATTTTGAGACAAAAAATCTACTAGTAAAAGTAATATAAAAGTGAGTTCAGCTTAAAGAAATTTGGATTTCCATTTAAGAATTACATCCAGGAGAACGGAATCATCAAATCGCGCATCATCTTTACTTTTAGTTAAGTTTTTACCATTTTAACGAATTTTCACGATTGGAATTCAATTAAAGGAGTAATTCCATGAGAAAGGAAGGAGTTGGGCAGTCAAAAATCACTAAGGTAGCTACCTTATAAAAATCGCAATATTTTCTGTTTTCCAATAATTGGCAAATATATAAGAAATATCCTCGTATTTTGAGACAAAAAATCTACTAGTAAAAGTAATATAAAAGTGAGTTCAGCTTAAAGAAATTTGGATTTCCATTTAAGAATTACATCCAGGAGAACGGAATCATCAAATCGCGCATCATCTTTACTTTTAGTTAAGTTTTTACCATTTTAACGAATTTTCACGATTGGAATTCAATTAAAGGAGTAATTCCATGAGAAAGGAAGGAGTTGGGCAGTCAAAAATCACTAAGGTAGCTACCTTATAAAAATCGCAATATTTTCTGTTTTCCAATAATTGGCAAATATATAAGAAATATCCTCGTATTTTGAGACAAAAAATCTACTAGTAAAAGTAATATAAAAGTGAGTTCAGCTTAAAGAAATTTGGATTTCCATTTAAGAATTACATCCAGGAGAACGGAATCATCAAATCGCGCATCATCTTTACTTTTAGTTAAGTTTTTACCATTTTAACGAATTTTCACGATTGGAATTCAATTAAAGGAGTAATTCCATGAGAAAGGAAGGAGTTGGGCAGTCAAAGATCACTAAGGTAGCTACCTTATAAAAATCGCAATATTTTCTGTTTTCCAATAATTGGCAAATATATAAGAAATATCCTCGTATTTTGAGACAAAAAATCTACTAGTAAAAGTAATATAAAAGTGAGTTCAGCTTAAAGAAATTTGGATTTCCATTTAAGAATTACATCCAGGAGAACGGAATCATCAAATCGCGCATCATCTTTACTTTTAGTTAAGTTTTTACCATTTTAACGAATTTTCACGATTGGAATTCAATTAAAGGAGTAATTCCATGAGAAAGGAGGGAGTTGGGCAGTCAAAAATCACTAAGGTAGCTACCTTATAAAAATCGCAATATTTTCTGTTTTCCAATAATTGGCAAATATATAAGAAATATCCTCGTATTTTGAGACAAAAAATCTACTACTAAAAGTAATATAAAAGTGAGTTCAGCTTAAAGAAATTTGGATTTCCATTTAAGAATTACATCCAGGAGAACGGAATCATCAAATCGCGCATCATCTTTACTTTTAGTTAAGTTTTTACCATTTTAACGAATTTTCACGATTGGAATTCAATTAAAGGAGTAATTCCATGAGAAAGGAAGGAGTTGGGCAGTCAAAGATCACTAAGGTAGCTACCTTATAAAAATCGCAATATTTTCTGTTTTCCAATAATTGGCAAATATATAAGAAATATCCTCGTATTTTGAGACAAAAAATCTACTAGTAAAAGTAATATAAAAGTGAGTTCAGCTTAAAATAATTTGGAATTTCATTAAAGGATGACTGCCAGAAGAAGGCAATCATCAAATCGCGCATCAATTTTTCTTTTCGTCTGAAATTCAACTTATGGAGAAATTCGACGAGAAAGGAAGGAGTTGGGCGGCCAAAAATCCCTAAGGTACAAATATAAATTACAAATATCCCCATTTTTGGTGTTACAAGAAATATACTCGAATTCTAATACATAAAATCATCTAGAAAAGGTAATATAAACGCAAGTTCAGCTTAAAAAAATTTCAAATTCCACTAAAGGATCACAGGAGCTTAAACCTACTATGCCTATAAAGTTTTAACCGCCCATCTTCTTCTGTTCTCCTGACTTTTTTGGGGGCTTCTACCCTAACGATTTGTATAAATTCTAAATGTAAAAACACTAGAGTGCCAGTGCGTATTTCTAATGAGTTCTAGTGTTTTTAGAAACTACTTGCAGTCGCTCACTTGTCCCAGCATTAATTTTTTTATTCCATAAATAAATGTGGCCAGAATTCCACTAAGAATGTGCACTCACTGAATTACAAGTCTAACAGGGCTGAGTTATTACGTTAACAGAAGTCTGTTAAATCATATGGTTTGTGTCCGAGGTGATAAATTGCGAACTTAAGTTCGCACACATATTTCAACTTGATGTAAGTTAATGTTACCCAGCTCGGCTTTAAGTTTATTTGCATCATTTTATGTTAAACTTTTTTTTTTTTTTAGCAAATACTTAAGCAATCACAAACACATTTAGGCAATTCGTAAAGTATAATTAATCTCATAAAATGTACAATAAGTAATTGAATGTAATAAATAGAAGTGAATAAATATTAAATATGTAATACTTTGTAATAAAATTGTTAGCTGTATAAACTTTAAAATATAAATTTAACTTTTTTTATTTGAGTTGGTCCATCAATCTAATTTTCAGATCTTTCCTTCCCATTTTATTATTTTCATTACGTAAATAAATTTTTTCATCATAACTTGCCAATGCTTTGTGGAAATGGTGTTATGGAGTGAATGCACTTTTTTGATCATGTATTAGCTGTTTGTTTGGACATTGGGCTGCATTTGTATTTCACGTACAACGGTTAGTACTTTTGTTCGACTTTAGTTAGAATTAATGTTTAAAAGAAAAAGCTGATTGAACTCAGTTGCATTTAAAACACGTTGTTGGTTTTGCACATTTTTAATGTGTTTCTTATGATTTGTTTTTAAATCAGCATAATAGTGTCCACGAAAAAAGCACAAATTCAAGTTTTATATTTTCATTATTTATCTAAAGTTTGTATGAGTGTGTGTGTCAGTTCAAAATACTATTTGTTTTGGTTAAGAGGCCTTTAAAATCGTGCTTTGAAGTAATGTTGTTTTATGTTTGTGCTGTTTTGTCTGATCCATACCCTGTGGTGTGTAATTAATCTCTCTTGACAACATCCTTCCAAAAAAAAAAATTAAATATCGTGATTAAATAGTTTTTGGTCATAAATTAAATAAGAAAATCAAAAAGCAGAAAACTAAAAATGAAATATTATAACATGTTCCTTTCTAGCTAGTTCTCTTTAAATACCTGTTGGGTTAAAGTATTTTTAATGACATGTTTTCGAGCAAACATTTTTGGTACATTTTTAAATTGCATTTCATACTTAAATATTACAAAATATATGTAGTAAGCAAATCCTAAACTTAAATAAAATATTTCTTGAGATAAACTGAGCTATTACATGTATCCAAGAGTTAGTACACATCACGATATCATCTAAATTAAAAATATTGAAAGTTTTAATTCTATAGTAGGTCGTCAAAAAAGAAAGTAACAAAATTTTTTTAATTAAAGAAACGCATTTTCTAAAAGGAAATAATATGTATATTAATATTTGCGAAATGCTGGTGTTATCTAAATTAGTCCGAATGGGCCCATGGTATATACACCTGATGGTAGTATAATTAACAACTATTAAAACAACTAAAAAACCAATTTTAGAAAAGAAAATCTGAAAAGAAATTCCAATACTTTTCTCACCGTATCTGCCACAAGATATTATTTATTTATTTATTTACCCCGTATTGGAATTATATGAATATAGTTACAAGATAAGTACAAGCACTGGCTGCTGAAGCCATAAACTACGGGATAAATAACTAAAATGGTCATTTGAATTGGGCTTATTTGGCTAAAAATATTCAGTTTCTTATTTTTCAACATTTTGAATTAAAAGAGGATTAACGTCTGTTTATAGGAGTGTTTAAGCTTTATTGGCAAAAATATTTCGACTTTTCAATTCAAAATTTGCAAACAAAGAGGGCTCTAATTACAATGTAAATCTTTTATAAAACGATTGGATTAATAAAGAATTAAATTTTTTTTTTGGTTGCCAATTATTTTATTTATATTTTCTTATTATTTGTTTATGATTTGTTCTTAAAAAAATAGAAGCCACACCCTCTAAACGTCCATATTTAAAAAAGTTTAAATTATAAATTAAAATGGAAAGGCAATCATATTCAGCAATAATAAAAAAAACCCAACACTGAAGAGCAAAACTTTACCAACAAAATCATTTCACCCAAATCCAACTGTTTCCAATTTTAGTTTAATTAATTTTCCTTCTTTTATTTGCTTCGGGAAAAAGGGGAATACCCTTTAAAGCCAAAACGGACAATTTCTACACGATGTGGAACACAGGTTCTTCAACTACGTCAGATGAAATATTCAAAGAAGCTATCTCAAAATTCCTTATTTTACTTTTTTATCGAGACAATAACATTAGCAATTAAAGAAAAATAAATATCTAAATCAATACGAGAAATACTCTAAGCGGATTAGAAAATTTCCTACGCAAATTTGGAAGCCTTCGATATGAAATTCAGAGTATTGAAATTATTAATTGATTATTTGTTTTTATATTTCGTTGTTGTTAGTTTTTCGTATTTGAATTACGAGTTGAGATTTTCAATCTCATATGGAAAGTTCTTCAACTGGAAAGGACATTCATTGGAAACAATTCGAAATGTGCAATTTTAAAATATTTGGAAAGAATTATTAATATTTATAAAAAGATTGTATTCTGCTCTTTTGGATTAGTGAAGGCATCACTACCCTGACATTACTTACCACTTGACTTGATATTTGGAAGTCAGCTGTTGGTGGAGCGCACAAGTATCATATGTGGATATCATAAATAATGAATAGAATTATGCGTCGCCATATACTAAACTTAAACAGCAATTCCGCTATCAATTGGAAGGCTTGGAGTGCATATTGGTTACTCTCGTAGTAATTGTGTGAACATTTAAGTTCCTTAGTGTATTCCTATTTGAATAACTATTAATCTTTCGCGAGTTGAACCTGCTATTTCAAAAATAATAATCAATACATCAATTACTTTGAAGAAATACGATAAAAAATTCACACAAAAGAAAAAAAAAATCTCAGAGATGTTTTTCATAGATAAATATAGAAAAATTTTTATGTGGTTTTGGCACGACAAACAATGTTTCTTTGTTGTTGATGAGATGTTGCAATTGTTTTCATCTTGTTGCGGTTGCGGAGGGGACAAACTGTAAGGTCACATGGTTGTTTTTGTTTTTTGTTGTTATTTTTTTTTTGTTTGGCACGAGTCAATCAATAAAAAGAATTGAAGGAAAATAAGTCAAGAAATGAAGCCCTTTTTCATCTCCAATTGATAAGCAGCGTTTTATTTTGAATTTTGTAGTTGTTGTTTTTTAAAGTATGACCGAGTGATTTATAATGAACTATCATGTCATCATAAATGGAAATCAATTCGAATATAATTTATCAGTATTTAGACAAGGCGCAATTTAGTTTTTCCAAAAGATAAAACAAACAGCTCAATTATTTTTATAAAAATATTTTCTTTGACAAATTAAATGCCAATTATATTTGTGATTACTAAGCCTTAAGCAGTAAAGCTGATCACCTTTAAGTTTTGCGAGGAATGTCCCTGTTAATCAGATGAAAAGAAAATAGTTGTAAATTTTAAATACAAAAAGATTGGTGCAGGATGAAAAGTTTGATAAGCATTTAGCATTTGTATTGAAAGGATTTCGACTTACGACAATATTCCAAGTTAAGCTCCATGGGCTCATTACAAATAGAACAATCTAGTTCTTTGAGGTTATAAATTACTCCAGCATGTCTTCTACATTTCCTTACTCAATATGTTTCAGTTCAGGGCCGGTGTCACTAAGGCACTGCATAACAAATTGACAGTCATTACTACCAGTATTTCCGCTTAGCAAGAAAAGTTTACTCACTCTGGTGACACTTATTTGATCGTTCTGAAACACATATCCGGCAAACGATTACCTATAAGTACATGCCATCGAATATATACGCCAAGGTTTGTTAGTGTAAATGAATTTACTGCGTTGCCTGCACTTCAAATATAGTTTTATACGAAAGTACGATTGTAGAATGTTTCTTTAAAATTTATAGAAATAATAATGAAGCTTTAGACACCCAAGGATGGCCTGAGCCGATAGGTAGGAGCGTTGAGCAAATTTTTGGAAGTGGTCTACAATATTAAATACGAAATAAAAAAAAAACTGTTTTTGGTGTTGTGATTACAGCAGAAAAATTCCTTAAAACATGACTTATGAATTGATGTTTTTTTTTTTTTTGTTTCTTCCCACAGGCAATTGAACATCAGCTCCCATTCAACTCGCTTTTTAAAAAAAAAAAAAAAACTGAACTAAAAATTAACCGAACAAAACACAAAATCAATAATTTTTTTCACCAAAAAAAAAAAAAAAAAATCCATAGATTTCGTTGAGGCGTTACTTAAAAGAAGGCGTTTTGAATCCAGTCACCTTCAAGCAGAAAATACCAAAAATGAAATAAAAGCACAACGAGAGGTTGAGTGGAACACAATGCGCTTCTTATAAAACAAAACTATAGAAGTCTGTAATTGTAACTGGGTCTGTTTTGAGCACACTCGCAATCTCAATGCTTAAGTGGTCAGTAGGAAAGAAATTTTTTTTTTTTCACAAGGAAACTATTATGGAACAAAAGAAAAGTAAAAGTAATTGTAATGTTGTGCCAAGACAAGTAGAGTAAAATCTAGATTTTTAAATTTTATCGGCAAAAGTATACACAAACACACAAAACAGTATACATGTAAGCCGACTGGATATTAAACGGCAAAAATAAGCATATTTGTAGCGGGTTATTAAGTTATAAAAGCATTAAAACAATTATGTATTTCTTTTAGTGTAGAAAATAATAAATGTATTTTAATATCATCGCATTATATAAATTGCATAGTTTAGTTTGGTATGGAGGTGGGTCTGCAGATAATTGAAGGCATTCGATATTACAAATAGATAAAAATAAAATCAAAATTAAATTTGTACGATTTCTAAGCTCATATTGATTATTTTGATAATTATTTTTTTTTCCAGACTTTAAAGAAGGTTATTTGATTATCATATTTAATATTTTATTTATTTTCTAAATACACATTTAAATTTCTAAGCACCTTTACAGAGGCCAGTAATTATAAAATGCCTTTCAAATCCAAGCCGGCAACACATACCAATTGCTACTTTTACTTTGTTAACAATTTATAACAACCATTTAAAACAAATTTTATTTATAGAAACTAAAAAAAAACTATATAAAACTATATAATGCGTAGATATTTTGCGATGACTGTCGAAACATTGGAAGAAAGTAAAAATAGAAATAGCGATTTGAAAATAAAATTATTACTGAGGAGTGTTAGTTGGCTCATATAGGCGAATCAATATAACACGTTTGAATTAATAGAAAAAAATATATTTATTTTTATCTTCTCTTTATTTAATATATATTTTTCTTTCTTAAAACTAACTTATATTCGAGTTCTATGCAGTCGTACAATTGCGTGTGGATAGAACTAAGTCTGGGAAGGAAAAGAGATCGAGTCTAAGAGTTTGCTTTTATTTATACTCGACTTTATATTACAGATAATTGAAGGCATTCGATATTACAAATAGATAAAAATAAAATCAAAATTAAATTTGTACGATTTCTAAGCTCAAAGGACTAGATTGTTCTGTTTGTAATGAGCCCATGGAGCTTAACTTGGAATATTGTCGTAAGTCCAAATCCTTTCAACACAAATGCTAAATGCTTATAGCTTGTAGTTATCATACAGACATGAGTTCGTTAAAATACCTATGTCTAGCATTGCCTAATTATAATACATATCTAGGATTTACTTTGTTACAATAATAATTTCTAGCATTGCTTAATTATAATTATGTCTTTATGGGTTATTTAGTTACAACAATCATGTCTATTTAATTTCGTCATTACTCAATTTATATTTTACCTTAAGGTTTTACCACCCCTTAACTAGGTAAAGTGATTATAAAAGTATGTATATAATATATGTGTTTGTGTGACGTTAACTGGCGCCTTCTTACAACAGCAGACAAATTAAAAAAAAAAAAAAAAAAATTGCCAAAAATAAATTGCAATAAATAATTGAAAAAGAAAATACTTGGCATGATTAACAGGATGGCTATATCCATTTATTGCGATATGGGCAACTACATAATATATTAAAAACCTTAGGGATGGCACTTTCACAGAGCACTCATTTGAAAAATGCTCAAAAAAAGTAACTAAAGCACGATTTTTACTTGTCCTGGTTTCAGCCTTAAGCCGCTTTAAAGGAGTAATTGTTTAAAATAGAACTTTTTTCAATATTAAAAATATTAAAGTGTCAGTTAACATCATTCCGTCTTGAGCAAATTTATATTTGTGTTTGTTAAAGAGTTTTTTTTATTAACACTGCTCTGTGTTATCCTTTCAAAAATAACAATTGATGGAAGCGAACGCCAAACAAAAGCTTCCGTGTGTCATACGAGTATAAGCAGTAGAAAAAAAAATTGTAATGCAAACATATCTAAAAGATAAAAATAAATAAATCATAAACAACTGTAAAATATGTTGACTGCTTAGCGAAATCCTGTTGAACGTACAATATTTTATTCCAACAAGAAAAATGGCAAATGGCGACCTTGAAAACAACTCGAATTATCGATTAACGAGTGCTTTCAGTTTGAAAGCCTGTCTCAAAATTATTGCTTTAAGCTGACAAAAACACATGGAAAATAAAATGGAGAGCGAAATATACAACAGATATACATTATTAATAACCGTTTCGAAATGTTTGTGTGTTGCTTAAATCCGGTTTCAATTGTTTGCATGAAGAAGGCGTTGCTGGGTTCTTGATGGCTTTCAATTATTTGTTTATTGCTTTCTGTTAACAAACAATAAATAATTAACTCTATCTGACATTTTAAATACATAGTTTTCAAAAGTATGGCAAGCAAGATGACTCTTGAAATGTTTTCTTTAAATTTTTAAATTTTATTAATCACGATAAAAAAGAATATTTCACCATCTAGCGCGTCAAAGGATACAGACTTTATAAAATATGAAGAATGCAATCCATTCACTTTTTTTTAAAACGTTTTACGACACGTACATACATCCATAAATAATTAACGAGCCAAACAATATTAACCAATGATATGTTGAGTATTTTAAATAAATTAATACAATTTTTTTAATTTTAAAATAGATGAAAAGTGTGTGTTTTTTGCAGTAATAATAATATTTTCACATTAAAAGAAAAAAGGGTTTGATGAATAGGGGAGGTTTTTTTTGTTATAGCGACCTGCCAATAATAGACAATGGAAAAATAATTAATTTTTGCTTAATCGGCGACTACTCGCACGGTCTGTTAAGAGAAAGAAGTTCAAGTCAATAAAGAAGTTTTCTTTTTTTCAATATTTTCTAACAAGGAACTGAATTCGAGACTATATTTTACAGTAATCCTACTTCCAATCCGGTTATCAAGGCTAATCAAGAATAGTAATGTATGTACGGTTTCGTTTATTGTCATTTCTAAGGCCAGCATGAAAAGGTCAGTGGTAGAGAAGACATTATGTGGAGAGAAGTGTTACAGTGCCTCTGGTATCGATATAGGTGCTATTAATTGTATTTAGTATATAGTTTGTTGATTGGATTACTTCGTCGTTGACATTCTGTTAGTGGAATCTAAGAGCGCAGGCGTAAATATATTTAAAATAATGCGACATATTTTTCGAGTGAATGGAATATTTATGTAACCCGATAAATGAATCACTGTGAATTATTTATTAAAGATTATTGAAAATAAATGTTGGCCGTTTGTTACCGATCTATTAGCTTTAATGTTGGTCCTCTAGAGCTGGAATTGAGGCCAACTTATCCTTAATGCGAGCGACTTCACTTCATGCCAGAAAAACCAGTCTGGTAAGGTTCAAGCTGTGATCTTGATGGTCAATGAACTATCCTATAACGCAAAATGAATTGGTCACTAAACTATCCTCGGAATAGGCACATCTTAAAGCGTGCCGTTCGTCATCTGGTCCTCGGTTTACACTCTTCGCTTGCATGCGAATTATTATTCACAGTTTTTAGTTATTAAAAAACAAATATGTATATTTTATTTCGTCTTTTTTTTATTAAAATATATTTCTTAAATCTACATTAAAAGTATGGATATTGTTTTCAATACAGTCATATGAAAATACATTTTCTTAGTATTACATCTGTTTAGGATTTACTATATGTTCAAGATTTAGGATTCCTAGTATCATGTCTATTTAGGATTTGCTTATAATTTACGTAATTTATTTTTTATATATTTTTAGGAACAAGAAACAATTTCTCTTTAATGTCTAAAATACTTCCTAATTTTCTTAAGCCTTCGTTTCCTAACAGCAAATCAAAATCAATGTCATTCCTTTGGATTTCATAAAATTCTAGGTCCTTATTAAACAGTTTAATTGTCTGTTTGAAATTTATTATTGACTGGCCATGGATGGAAGACATTATCCCTCCTACCATACTTCTACTACCCAATACTAAGTTCTCTTTTATGATGTTGTGGGTTGAACCACAATCTATGATTATTTTATATTCGTTTTCTTTTTCATCCTTTAAAAAAATGTAACACAAGCCGTCTAATACGTTTAAATTACTAATAAAATACTTATTTCTCCAACTCTTACTATTATTTTCTGTACTAGCGCACATGTTGTCTTCCTGTTGACTTTTTATTTCGTTGTTTGTCTGGATGTCAAAGTTTCCACTTTGGTCCCGTATTCTTTGCCAAGGTTGACTGGCAAAGGCACACAAGGATCCTTGTGTGTCGTGTTTTTGTCTATTATTGAAATTTCTCGCGTTCCCTGAGAAATGTGGCTCTGGATGTGGGAAATTGTTCTGTTGTTGATGTTGTTGAAGTTCTTGGTGTTGTTGATGTTGTTTATATTGTTTATGTCGCTGATGTTGTTGAAGTTCTTGATGTTGCCGATGGTGTTGATGTTCTTGATGTTGTTGATGTTGTTTATGTTGCTGATGTTGTTGAAGTTCTTGATGTTGCCGATGGTGTTGATGATCTTGATGTTGTTGAAGTTCTTGATGTTGTTGATATTGTTTATATTGCTGATGTTGTTGAAGTTCTTGATGTTGCCGATGTTGTTGAAGTTCTTGATGTTGCCGATGGTGTTGATGTTGTTGATGTTGTTGAAGTTCTTGATGTTGTTGATGTTGATAGCGGGGTAATGGTCTTCTATTTTTTTTATTTTTATACCTCGGTTGAGTACAATCTTTTTCTCTTCTGCCAATAGTGTTTCCACAATGTACATTTTTGTATTGGTTATCGTGTTCAATAGTTTGAGCTATTGCCGAGGCATGCTCCAAATCCTTCATGGATGCATCTTCATCGCTTAGAACGTATAGGGGACGCTGATCACAATAGGTGTAATCCAGCCGATTAAGGATAGCATCGAAATTGAACACTGTCTTATGGTTTGACAATATAGTAGCTGCCGCACCAATTATTTTTGACTTCACAATACTTAAGGCTTCGATATATTTATTTGTGTGTGAATGATGCCTTATACTATTCATTAGACGAGTGGCGTCTTCTCGCCAAACTCTGTATTTATTTTTTGTTCCATCAAAGGTATGGAGCGCTTGGAAAATGTCCAAATTTATATTATTTGGATTTTCATATACTAATACTTTCTCCTCTAAATCTATCACTTGTGTGTTTACTACCTCATTTTTCGGCATCTGCTCCAATGTTGCTCTTAACTTACGGTTTTCCTCTTTAACCGTCTGTAAGGTTTCTTCTAGGCTTGCCAATTGTTGGATGAGCTGTTCCATGTTGATTTCTGCCATTTTTCTTCAGTATTAGAATTTCGTTTTTAGTCAAATTTATGTGGCTTCACTTTTTTTAAATTGTTCCTCGTTGGCACTGGTTAATTTTTTTTATGAGTTTTTCTTCTCTTTTTTAGACTTTTTTGAATTTAAATTTTGTTTAAATTTCACTGAATTTTCACTGATCCTTTCTGTGAGGATTTTTTTTATTTTGATTCTTACTATGAGAACTTACTTAACACTTTCTTACTATGCGACAAGATTAAATTAGAACTATAGATATGCGTTTCGATATAGGCATCCGACTTCGTGTTGCTCGAACTAAATCTGAGATGTAAAAGACAGCGAGACTAAGAATTTTCTCTCATTTATGTATATTCGTTTTTGAATATACAATTCCTTAGTAACAATACATGTTTAGGATTTACTTTATGGTGATGATACCGAATTCTTGGTACTACATCTGTTTAGGGTTGACTCATTTTTACGATGCACGACATATGTTTAGGATTTACTTAAGCTTGTTATCGTTAGTTAATTATATTTCACCTAGAGCGTTTACTTAATTACTCTTTATACTTATGTTTATTGTTAATTTCTTAGGTGATGGTATATAATTATAGTTCACCTTCGGAATTTACCATCCCTTAATTCGATATAGAAATTTTATGATAAAGAAATGACGAAAGTATATAGATAATTAGTTATGTGTGAGAAAGTGTGACATTTTACTTACGTGAAGTTAACGAAGTTAACTGTGGCGTAGGCAGCCTGTATGGTTAACTGCGATGACCATACAATGCAATACAGATTTTTATAATAGTTATAATAAATAATAAAATTAAAGTGATAAAATTTATTGAGATATTGATTATTTCCTAGTAAATGTTAAGTAGCTAATGAAGGTTTAAACAGCAATGCATACGTGAGAGAAATTCATAATAATATTTTTATGACTGGCGGAGTAGGAGCAAACCCTACGAACTTTAGTTACGATTTCTGCCAACAACTCCCTAAAACAGATTTGTAAAAGTCGACTAAATTTTAATTTCAACTGCTTAAAGGCAGCAAAAAATTTCCATGTTTTGCGTGCATACTGAAAATTATGTCAAATACATTTTACAAACTCAAATACTCATTTTTCAAACTAGTCACAAATAAATTAGAGGCTATTAAAAAATAGCTTACGGCTTTAACTAGCAAACTATTGTATAGCTGCTTCAATGAAAATATCTAATTCTTCTTTGTTTTGGTTACTATTTGGTTACAATTACCTTTTTAATGACCATTAAAGTTTCCTTTCCTTTGGTGGCCATTATTTGCAAACTTTTAAATCACCTGCATTTAAGACAATATTTAAGCTTTAAGTAAAACTGAGTTAATAGTTAAAATATATTAAGAGCTGCTCATTATTATAATTGAGCAGTTTTAATTAAAGTAATATCCGTCCTAAAATCTACTGTCTATGATTTTAATATCCGTGTCAGTGCACATGAGGTTAGAAATGTGGTTTGTTTCTATAGAAACTAACTTTTTTGTTCTTTTTAAAAGTAATTTTAATTATTTTGAAATTATTTTATTTTATAACTGCAAAAGCAAAGATAATAAATCTCATTTAGGTGTCCCTTGCAGGACTAGGCAAACTTTTCGGGTACAAAAATTATTATTTCATAAAAGATGATTTTGAGGTTTTGATATCTTTTCCATCTTTTCATTTTTTGAAAGTGTGGATATTTTTTAATAAAATAATTTTTTTAATCCTAAAAAATAATAAAAACAACTTTTAAATATTTCATAAATATTTTTAATTTTTTCATCATGGAAAAGTTTTTTTTTTTAATTTCTAATAAAATTGTTACTATTTAATTTATTATCCAGTCCACAAAATTGTTGTGATATATTCAGTTCGTTAGTAGTTGAATCAACAGATATTTGAAAGCCCAAGCAACCTTTTTTAACTTATTCTCATATTTAATATAAATAAAATATGTTAATGGACATTAAAAAGTGTTTTGGTTATTTTACTGACAAAAAAAAAAGTAATTGAAAAATACAAAAGACATTTTTTGAGTTAAGTTTTTATTTTATTTCGAATCTGTCGCCAACAATTTAATAATTATTTTGCTAGATCCGTGTTTTTTATTGCTGAGTATTTTCAATTGTATAGACAAATAAATTTTAATTTTATTTGAATAGAGAAACCCACTTAAGGCAGTTTTACACATAACGACAAAAAATGAGAAATTTGCTTGGTAACAGAACCAAGTATTTATTTCATATACGAGCACACAGAACAAAAAAAAAAAACCAATTATGAAAAGGGAGATTTTAAATTAAAAAAAAGTGTCGTGAATAGAAGAGGAAATTTTCCAAAAATGAATTATTTGTTTCTAAAAAATTTTGAATGCATGATACAAACGTATAACTGTGTATTGAACTTGGCACATACCGAATGCTAGTATAACTGCTGCGTCTTATACACAGTCATCATCTCATCTTATACACATCTTATCATTTGCATACTTTATATAATAAATAAAATTAATATATGAGAGAAGTTTTGTACTAAAATTATAAAAGATTAAAAAAATTCTCTTGAACTTTTCATGTAATAATGAAAAGTTCTGCTTCTTCAATAGCAGAATTTCAACGGCAAAGCCAAAACATTTAGTAATGGCTTGCAGCACCTAACAGTAAATACTATTTTGTCCTCTTTAGCACTAAACCCTTCTCTTTCCCTAATAAGGATATTCAATTCAGGTTTTAGGGTCGTAAAACATTAATGTGGTGTACTCTGGGTGTTTCCATATTTCTGAGTGCCTCAAAAGTACAAGTTTTTTGATGGATCAGTAGCTATCAAAAAAAAAAAAAAAATTATATATATATATATATATATATTATAAATGAAATTAAACTTAAAGACACTAAAGCTGTTGGTGGTGCATCTCTGAAACTACGATCACTATATTGTGGTACTAATAGCACTTTCATATTACTTTAGAAGATATGACGATCAGCTGGCCATCATCCCTTAACGAGAGCCTCTGAATCTACTTCTTTCTTACTCCACGGGGTTTCAATGATAATGCTTAACGAAACATACAAGTCTGAGAAGTAGAGAAATGAAATGATGGTTTTCTCTGGGGCATACATAACATTCCAATGTGGTACCAATAGCACTTTCATATTACCTTAGTTGATATGACGATCAACTGGCCTCTGAATTTACTTCTTTCTTACTCCACGGGGTTTCAATGATAATGCTTAACAAAACATATAAGTCTGAGAAGTAGAGAAATGAAATGATGGTTTTCTCTGGGGCATACATAACATTCCAATGTATTTTGTGGTACCAATAGCACTTTCATATTACCTTAGTTGATATGACGATCAACTGGCCATCATCCCTTAACGAGAGCCTCTGAATCAACTTCTTTCTTACTCCACGGGGTTTCAATGATAATGCTTAACGAAACATACAAGTCTGAGAAGTAGAGAAATGAAATGATGGTTTTCTCTGGGGCATACATAACATTCCAATGTATTTTGTGGTACCAATAGCACTTTCATATTACCTTAGAGGATATGATGATCAACTGGCCTCTGAATTTACTTCTTTCTTACTCCACGGGGTTTCAATGATAATGCTTAACAAAACATACAAGTCTGAGAAGTAGAGAAATGAAATGATGGTTTTCTCTGGGGCATACATAACATTCCAATGTATTTTCTGGTACCAATAGCACTTTCATATTACCTTAGTTGATATGACGATCAACTGGCCATCATCCCTTAACGAGAGCCTCTGAATCAACTTCTTTCTTACTCCACGGGGTTTCAATGATAATGCTTAACAAAACATACAAGTCTGAGAAGTAGAGAAATGAAATGATGGTTTTCTCTGGGGCATACATAACATTCCAATGTATTTTCTGGTACCAATAGCACTTTCATATTACCTTAGTTGATATGACGATCAACTGGCCATCATCCCTTAACGAGAGCCTCTGAATCAACTTCTTTCTTACTCCACGGGGTTTCAATGATAATGCTTAACAAAACATACAAGTCTGAGAAGTAGAGAAATGAAATGATGGTTTTCTCTGGGGCATACATAACATTCCAATGTATTTTCTGGTACCAATAGCACTTTCATATTACCTTAGTTGATATGACGATCAACTGGCCATCATCCCTTAACGAGAGCCTCTGAATCAACTTCTTTCTTACTCCACGGGGTTTCAATGATAATGCTTAACGAAACATACAAGTCTGAGAAGTAGAGAAATGAAATGATGGTTTTCTCTGGGGCATACATAACATTCCAATGTGGTACCAATAGCACTTTCATATTACCTTAGTTGATATGACGATCAACTGGCCTCTGAATTTACTTCTTTCTTACTCCACGGGGTTTCAATGATAATGCTTAACAAAACATATAAGTCTGAGAAGTAGAGAAATGAAATGATGGTTTTCTCTGGGGCATACATAACATTCCAATGTATTTTGTGGTACCAATAGCACTTTCATATTACCTTAGTTGATATGACGATCAACTGGCCATCATCCCTTAACGAGAGCCTCTGAATCAACTTCTTTCTTACTCCACGGGGTTTCAATGATAATGCTTAACGAAACATACAAGTCTGAGAAGTAGAGAAATGAAATGATGGTTTTCTCTGGGGCATACATAACATTCCAATGTATTTTGTGGTACCAATAGCACTTTCATATTACCTTAGAGGATATGATGATCAACTGGCCTCTGAATTTACTTCTTTCTTACTCCACGGGGTTTCAATGATAATGCTTAACAAAACATACAAGTCTGAGAAGTAGAGAAATGAAATGATGGTTTTCTCTGGGGCATACATAACATTCCAATGTATTTTCTGGTACCAATAGCACTTTCATATTACCTTAGTTGATATGACGATCAACTGGCCATCATCCCTTAACGAGAGCCTCTGAATCAACTTCTTTCTTACTCCACGGGGTTTCAATGATAATGCTTAACGAAACATACAAGTCTGAGAAGTAGAGAAATGAAATGATGGTTTTCTCTGGGGCATACATAACATTCCAATGTGGTACCAATAGCACTTTCATATTACCTTAGTTGATATGACGATCAACTGGCCTCTGAATTTACTTCTTTCTTACTCCACGGGGTTTCAATGATAATGCTTAACAAAACATATAAGTCTGAGAAGTAGAGAAATGAAATGATGGTTTTCTCTGGGGCATACATAACATTCCAATGTATTTTGTGGTACCAATAGCACTTTCATATTACCTTAGTTGATATGACGATCAACTGGCCATCATCCCTTAACGAGAGCCTCTGAATCAACTTCTTTCTTACTCCACGGGGTTTCAATGATAATGCTTAACGAAACATACAAGTCTGAGAAGTAGAGAAATGAAATGATGGTTTTCTCTGGGGCATACATAACATTCCAATGTATTTTGTGGTACCAATAGCACTTTCATATTACCTTAGAGGATATGATGATCAACTGGCCTCTGAATTTACTTCTTTCTTACTCCACGGGGTTTCAATGATAATGCTTAACAAAACATACAAGTCTGAGAAGTAGAGAAATGAAATGATGGTTTTCTCTGGGGCATACATAACATTCCAATGTATTTTCTGGTACCAATAGCACTTTCATATTACCTTAGTTGATATGACGATCAACTGGCCATCATCCCTTAACGAGAGCCTCTGAATCAACTTCTTTCTTACTCCACGGGGTTTCAATGATAATGCTTAACGAAACATACAAGTCTGAGAAGTAGAGAAATGAAATGATGGTTTTCTCTGGGGCATACATAACATTCCAATGTATTTTCTGGTACCAATAGCACTTTCATATTACCTTAGTTGATATGACGATCAACTGGCCATCATCCCTTAACGAGAGCCTCTGAATCAACTTCTTTCTTACTCCACGGGGTTTCAATGATAATGCTTAACGAAACATACAAGTCTGAGAAGTAGAGAAATGAAATGATGGTTTTCTCTGGGGCATACATAACATTCCAATGTATTTTGTGGTACCAATAGCACTTTCATATTACCTTAGTTGATATGACGATCAACTGGCCATCATCCCTTAACGAGAGCCTCTGAATCAACTTCTTTCTTACTCCACGGGGTTTCAATGATAATGCTTAACGAAACATACAAGTCTGAGAAGTAGAGAAATGAAATGATGGTTTTCTCTGGGGCATACATAACATTCCAATGTATTTTGTGGTACCAATAGCACTTTCATATTACCTTAGTTGATATGACGATCAACTGGCCATCATCCCTTAACGAGAGCCTCTGAATCAACTTCTTTCTTACTCCACGGGGTTTCAATGATAATGCTTAACAAAACATACAAGTCTGAGAAGTAGAGAAATGAAATGATGGTTTTCTCTGGGGCATACATAACATTCCAATGTATTTTGTGGTACCAATAGCACTTTCATATTACCTTAGAGGATATGACGATCAACTGGCCTCTGAATTTACTTCTTTCTTACTCCACGGGGTTTCAATGATAATGCTTAACAAAACATATAAGTCTGAGAAGTAGAGAAATGAAATGATGGTTTTCTCTGGGGCATACATAACATTCCAATGTATTTTGTGGTACCAATAGCACTTTCATATTACCTTAGAGGATATGATGATCAACTGGCCTCTGAATTTACTTCTTTCTTACTCCACGGGGTTTCAATGATAATGCTTAACAAAACATACAAGTCTGAGAAGTAGAGAAATGAAATGATGGTTTTCTCTGGGGCATACATAACATTCCAATGTATTTTCTGGTACCAATAGCACTTTCATATTACCTTAGTTGATATGACGATGAACTGGCCATCATCCCTTAACGAGAGCCTCTGAATCAACTTCTTTCTTACTCCACGGGGTTTCAATGATAATGCTTAACGAAACATACAAGTCTGAGAAGTAGAGAAATGAAATGATGGTTTTCTCTGGGGCATACATAACATTCCAATATATTTTGTGTTACCAATAGCACTTTCTTATTACCTTAGTTGATATGACGATCAACTGGCCTCTGAATCTACTTCTTTCTTACTCCACGGGGTTTCAATGATAATGCTTAACAAAACATATAAGTCTGAGAAGTAGAGAAATGAAATGATGGTTTTCTCTGGGGCATACATAACATTCCAATGTATTTTGTGTTACCAATAGCACTTTCATATTACCTTAGTTGATATGACGATCAACTGGCCTCTGAATCTACTTCTTTCTTACTCCACGGGGTTTCAATGATAATGCTTAACGAAACATACAAGTCTGAGAAGTAGAGAAATGAAATGATGGTTTTCTCTGGGGCATACATAACATTTCAATGTATTTTGTGGTACCAATAGCACTTTCATATTACCTTAGTTGATATGACGATCAACTGGCCATCATCCCTTAACGAGAGCCTCTGAATCTACTTCTTTCTTACTCCACGGGGTTTCAATGATAATGCTTAACGAAACATACAAGTCTGAGAAGTAGAGAAATGAAATGATGGTTTTCTCTGGGGCATACATAACATTCCAATGTGGTACCAATAGCACTTTCATATTACCTTAGTTGATATGACGATCAACTGGCCTCTGAATTTACTTCTTTCTTACTCCACGGGGTTTCAATGATAATGCTTAACAAAACATATAAGTCTGAGAAGTAGAGAAATGAAATGATGGTTTTCTCTGGGGCATACATAACATTCCAATGTATTTTGTGGTACCAATAGCACTTTCATATTACCTTAGTTGATATGACGATCAACTGGCCATCATCCCTTAACGAGAGCCTCTGAATCAACTTCTTTCTTACTCCACGGGGTTTCAATGATAATGCTTAACGAAACATACAAGTCTGAGAAGTAGAGAAATGAAATGATGGTTTTCTCTGGGGCATACATAACATTCCAATGTATTTTGTGGTACCAATAGCACTTTCATATTACCTTAGAGGATATGATGATCAACTGGCCTCTGAATTTACTTCTTTCTTACTCCACGGGGTTTCAATGATAATGCTTAACAAAACATACAAGTCTGAGAAGTAGAGAAATGAAATGATGGTTTTCTCTGGGGCATACATAACATTCCAATGTATTTTCTGGTACCAATAGCACTTTCATATTACCTTAGTTGATATGACGATCAACTGGCCATCATCCCTTAACGAGAGCCTCTGAATCAACTTCTTTCTTACTCCACGGGGTTTCAATGATAATGCTTAACGAAACATACAAGTCTGAGAAGTAGAGAAATGAAATGATGGTTTTCTCTGGGGCATACATAACATTCCAATGTATTTTCTGGTACCAATAGCACTTTCATATTACCTTAGTTGATATGACGATCAACTGGCCATCATCCCTTAACGAGAGCCTCTGAATCAACTTCTTTCTTACTCCACGGGGTTTCAATGATAATGCTTAACGAAACATACAAGTCTGAGAAGTAGAGAAATGAAATGATGGTTTTCTCTGGGGCATACATAACATTCCAATGTGGTACCAATAGCACTTTCATATTACCTTAGTTGATATGACGATCAACTGGCCTCTGAATTTACTTCTTTCTTACTCCACGGGGTTTCAATGATAATGCTTAACAAAACATATAAGTCTGAGAAGTAGAGAAATGAAATGATGGTTTTCTCTGGGGCATACATAACATTCCAATGTATTTTGTGGTACCAATAGCACTTTCATATTACCTTAGTTGATATGACGATCAACTGGCCATCATCCCTTAACGAGAGCCTCTGAATCAACTTCTTTCTTACTCCACGGGGTTTCAATGATAATGCTTAACGAAACATACAAGTCTGAGAAGTAGAGAAATGAAATGATGGTTTTCTCTGGGGCATACATAACATTCCAATGTATTTTGTGGTACCAATAGCACTTTCATATTACCTTAGAGGATATGATGATCAACTGGCCTCTGAATTTACTTCTTTCTTACTCCACGGGGTTTCAATGATAATGCTTAACAAAACATACAAGTCTGAGAAGTAGAGAAATGAAATGATGGTTTTCTCTGGGGCATACATAACATTCCAATGTATTTTCTGGTACCAATAGCACTTTCATATTACCTTAGTTGATATGACGATCAACTGGCCATCATCCCTTAACGAGAGCCTCTGAATCAACTTCTTTCTTACTCCACGGGGTTTCAATGATAATGCTTAACGAAACATACAAGTCTGAGAAGTAGAGAAATGAAATGATGGTTTTCTCTGGGGCATACATAACATTCCAATGTATTTTCTGGTACCAATAGCACTTTCATATTACCTTAGTTGATATGACGATCAACTGGCCATCATCCCTTAACGAGAGCCTCTGAATCAACTTCTTTCTTACTCCACGGGGTTTCAATGATAATGCTTAACGAAACATACAAGTCTGAGAAGTAGAGAAATGAAATGATGGTTTTCTCTGGGGCATACATAACATTCCAATGTATTTTCTGGTACCAATAGCACTTTCATATTACCTTAGTTGATATGACGATCAACTGGCCATCATCCCTTAACGAGAGCCTCTGAATCAACTTCTTTCTTACTCCACGGGGTTTCAATGATAATGCTTAACGAAACATACAAGTCTGAGAAGTAGAGAAATGAAATGATGGTTTTCTCTGGGGCATACATAACATTCCAATGTATTTTGTGGTACCAATAGCACTTTCATATTACCTTAGTTGATATGACGATCAACTGGCCATCATCCCTTAACGAGAGCCTCTGAATCAACTTCTTTCTTACTCCACGGGGTTTCAATGATAATGCTTAACAAAACATACAAGTCTGAGAAGTAGAGAAATGAAATGATGGTTTTCTCTGGGGCATACATAACATTCCAATGTATTTTGTGGTACCAATAGCACTTTCATATTACCTTAGAGGATATGACGATCAACTGGCCTCTGAATTTACTTCTTTCTTACTCCACGGGGTTTCAATGATAATGCTTAACAAAACATATAAGTCTGAGAAGTAGAGAAATGAAATGATGGTTTTCTCTGGGGCATACATAACATTCCAATGTATTTTGTGGTACCAATAGCACTTTCATATTACCTTAGAGGATATGATGATCAACTGGCCTCTGAATTTACTTCTTTCTTACTCCACGGGGTTTCAATGATAATGCTTAACAAAACATACAAGTCTGAGAAGTAGAGAAATGAAATGATGGTTTTCTCTGGGGCATACATAACATTCCAATGTATTTTCTGGTACCAATAGCACTTTCATATTACCTTAGTTGATATGACGATCAACTGGCCATCATCCCTTAACGAGAGCCTCTGAATCAACTTCTTTCTTACTCCACGGGGTTTCAATGATAATGCTTAACGAAACATACAAGTCTGAGAAGTAGAGAAATGAAATGATGGTTTTCTCTGGGGCATACATAACATTCCAATGTATTTTGTGTTACCAATAGCACTTTCATATTACCTTAGTTGATATGACGATCAACTGGCCTCTGAATCTACTTCTTTCTTACTCCACGGGGTTTCAATGATAATGCTTAACGAAACATACAAGTCTGAGAAGTAGAGAAATGAAATGATGGTTTTCTCTGGGGCATACATAACATTCCAATGTATTTTGTGTTACCAATAGCACTTTCATATTACCTTAGTTGATATGACGATCAACTGGCCTCTGAATCTACTTCTTTCTTACTCCACGGGGTTTCAATGATAATGCTTAACGAAACATACAAGTCTGAGAAGTAGAGAAATGAAATGATGGTTTTCTCTGGGGCATACATAACATTCCAATGTATTTTGTGTTACCAATAGCACTTTCATATTACCTTAGTTGATATGACGATCAACTGGCCTCTGAATCTACTTCTTTCTTACTCCACGGGGTTTCAATGATAATGCTTAACGAAACATACAAGTCTGAGAAGTAGAGAAATGAAATGATGGTTTTCTCTGGGGCATACATAACATTTCAATGTATTTTGTGGTACCAATAGCACTTTCATATTACCTTAGTTGATATGACGATCAACTGGCCATCATCCCTTAACGAGAGCCTCTGAATCTACTTCTTTCTTACTCCACGGGGTTTCAATGATAATGCTTAACAAAACATATAAGTCTGAGAAGTAGAGAAATGAAATGATGGTTTTCTCTGGGGCATACATAACATTCCAATGTATTTTGTGTTACCAATAGCACTTTCATATTACCTTAGTTGATATGACGATCAACTGGCCTCTGAATCTACTTCTTTCTTACTCCACGGGGTTTCAATGATAATGCTTAACGAAACATACAAGTCTGAGAAGTAGAGAAATGAAATGATGGTTTTCTCTGGGGCATACATAACATTCCAATGTATTTTGTGGTACCAATAGCACTTTCATATTACCTTAGAGGATATGACGATCAACTGGCCTCTGAATTTACTTCTTTCTTACTCCACGGGGTTTCAATGATAATGCTTAACAAAACATATAAGTCTGACAAGTAGAGAAATGAAATGATGGTTTTCTCTGGGGCATACATAACATTCCAATGTATTTTGTGGTACCAATAGCACTTTCATATTACCTTAGTTGATATGACGATCAACTGGCCATCATCCCTTAACGAGAGCCTCTGAATCTACTTCTTTCTTACTCCACGGGGTTTCAATGATAATGCTTAACAAAACATATAAGTCTGAGAAGTAGAGAAATGAAATGATGGTTTTCTCTGGGGCATACATAACATTCCAATGTATTTTGTGTTACCAATAGCACTTTCATATTACCTTAGTTGATATGACGATCAACTGGCCTCTGAATCTACTTCTTTCTTACTCCACGGGGTTTCAATGATAATGCTTAACGAAACATACAAGTCTGAGAAGTAGAGAAATGAAATGATGGTTTTCTCTGGGGCATACATAACATTCCAATGTATTTTGTGGTACCAATAGCACTTTCATATTACCTTAGAGGATATGACGATCAACTGGCCTCTGAATTTACTTCTTTCTTACTCCACGGGGTTTCAATGATAATGCTTAACAAAACATATAAGTCTGAGAAGTAGAGAAATGAAATGATGGTTTTCTCTGGGGCATACATAACATTCCAATGTATTTTGTGGTACCAATAGCACTTTCATATTACCTTAGAGGATATGATGATCAACTGGCCTCTGAATTTACTTCTTTCTTACTCCACGGGGTTTCAATGATAATGCTTAACAAAACATACAAGTCTGAGAAGTAGAGAAATGAAATGATGGTTTTCTCTGGGGCATACATAACATTCCAATGTATTTTCTGGTACCAATAGCACTTTCATATTACCTTAGTTGATATGACGATCAACTGGCCATCATCCCTTAACGAGAGCCTCTGAATCTACTTCTTTCTTACTCCACGGGGTTTCAATGATAATGCTTAACAAAACATATAAGTCTGAGAAGTAGAGAAATGAAATGATGGTTTTCTCTGGGGCATACATAACATTCCAATGTATTTTGTGTTACCAATAGCACTTTCATATTACCTTAGTTGATATGACGATCAACTGGCCTCTGAATCTACTTCTTTCTTACTCCACGGGGTTTCAATGATAATGCTTAACGAAACATACAAGTCTGAGAAGTAGAGAAATGAAATGATGGTTTTCTCTGGGGCATACATAACATTCCAATGTATTTTGTGGTACCAATAGCACTTTCATATTACCTTAGAGGATATGACGATCAACTGGCCTCTGAATTTACTTCTTTCTTACTCCACGGGGTTTCAATGATAATGCTTAACAAAACATATAAGTCTGAGAAGTAGAGAAATGAAATGATGGTTTACTCTGGGGCATACATAACATTCCAATGTATTTTGTGGTACCAATAGCACTTTCATATTACCTTAGAGGATATGATGATCAACTGGCCTCTGAATTTACTTCTTTCTTACTCCACGGGGTTTCAATGATAATGCTTAACAAAACATACAAGTCTGAGAAGTAGAGAAATGAAATGATGGTTTTCTCTGGGGCATACATAACATTCCAATGTATTTTCTGGTACCAATAGCACTTTCATATTACCTTAGTTGATATGACGATCAACTGGCCATCATCCCTTAACGAGAGCCTCTGAATCAACTTCTTTCTTACTCCACGGGGTTTCAATGATAATGCTTAACGAAACATACAAGTCTGAGAAGTAGAGAAATGAAATGATGGTTTTCTCTGGGGCATACATAACATTCCAATGTATTTTGTGTTACCAATAGCACTTTCATACTACCTTAGTTGATATGACGATCAACTGGCCTCTGAATCTACTTCTTTCTTACTCCACGGGGTTTCAATGATAATGCTTAACAAAACATATAAGTCTGAGAAGTAGAGAAATGAAATGATGGTTTTCTCTGGGGCATACATAACATTCCAATGTATTTTGTGTTACCAATAGCACTTTCATATTACCTTAGTTGATATGACGATCAACTGGCCTCTGAATCTACTTCTTTCTTACTCCACGGGGTTTCAATGATAATGCTTAACGAAACATACAAGTCTGAGAAGTAGAGAAATGAAATGATGGTTTTCTCTGGGGCATACATAACATTTCAATGTATTTTGTGGTACCAATAGCACTTTCATATTACCTTAGTTGATATGACGATCAACTGGCCATCATCCCTTAACGAGAGCCTCTGAATCTACTTCTTTCTTACTCCACGGGGTTTCAATGATAATGCTTAACAAAACATATAAGTCTGAGAAGTAGAGAAATGAAATGATGGTTTTCTCTGGGGCATACATAACATTCCAATGTATTTTGTGTTACCAATAGCACTTTCATATTACCTTAGTTGATATGACGATCAACTGGCCTCTGAATCTACTTCTTTCTTACTCCACGGGGTTTCAATGATAATGCTTAACGAAACATACAAGTCTGAGAAGTAGAGAAATGAAATGATGGTTTTCTCTGGGGCATACATAACATTCCAATGTATTTTGTGTTACCAATAGCACTTTCATACTACCTTAGTTGATATGACGATCAACTGGCCTCTGAATCTACTTCTTTCTTACTCCACGGGGTTTCAATGATAATGCTTAACAAAACATATAAGTCTGAGAAGTAGAGAAATGAAATGATGGTTTTCTCTGGGGCATACATAACATTCCAATGTATTTTGTGTTACCAATAGCACTTTCATATTACCTTAGTTGATATGACGATCAACTGGCCTCTGAATCTACTTCTTTCTTACTCCACGGGGTTTCAATGATAATGCTTAACAAAACATACAAGTCTGAGAAGTAGAGAAATGAAATGATGGTTTTCTCTGGGGCATACATAACATTCCAATGTATTTTCTGGTACCAATAGCACTTTCATATTACCTTAGTTGATATGACGATCAACTGGCCATCATCCCTTAACGAGAGCCTCTGAATCAACTTCTTTCTTACTCCACGGGGTTTCAATGATAATGCTTAACGAAACATACAAGTCTGAGAAGTAGAGAAATGAAATGATGGTTTTCTCTGGGGCATACATAACATTCCAATGTATTTTGTGTTACCAATAGCACTTTCATATTACCTTAGTTGATATGACGATCAACTGGCCTCTGAATCTACTTCTTTCTTACTCCACGGGGTTTCAATGATAATGCTTAACAAAACATACAAGTCTGAGAAGTAGAGAAATGAAATGATGGTTTTCTCTGGGGCATACATAACATTCCAATGTATTTTCTGGTACCAATAGCACTTTCATATTACCTTAGTTGATATGACGATCAACTGGCCATCATCCCTTAACGAGAGCCTCTGAATCAACTTCTTTCTTACTCCACGGGGTTTCAATGATAATGCTTAACGAAACATACAAGTCTGAGAAGTAGAGAAATGAAATGATGGTTTTCTCTGGGGCATACATAACATTCCAATGTATTTTGTGGTACCAATAGCACTTTCATATTACCTTAGAGGATATGACGATCAACTGGCCTCTGAATTTACTTCTTTCTTACTCCACGGGGTTTCAATGATAATGCTTAACAAAACATACAAGTCTGAGAAGTAGAGAAATGAAATGATGGTTTTCTCTGGGGCATACATAACATTCCAATGTATTTTCTGGTACCAATAGCACTTTCATATTACCTTAGTTGATATGACGATCAACTGGCCATCATCCCTTAACGAGAGCCTCTGAATCAACTTCTTTCTTACTCCACGGGGTTTCAATGATAATGCTTAACGAAACATACAAGTCTGAGAAGTAGAGAAATGAAATGATGGTTTTCTCTGGGGCATACATAACATTCCAATGTATTTTGTGTTACCAATAGCACTTTCATACTACCTTAGTTGATATGACGATCAACTGGCCTCTGAATCTACTTCTTTCTTACTCCACGGGGTTTCAATGATAATGCTTAACAAAACATATAAGTCTGAGAAGTAGAGAAATGAAATGATGGTTTTCTCTGGGGCATACATAACATTCCAATGTATTTTGTGTTACCAATAGCACTTTCATATTACCTTAGTTGATATGACGATCAACTGGCCTCTGAATCTACTTCTTTCTTACTCCACGGGGTTTCAATGATAATGCTTAACGAAACATACAAGTCTGAGAAGTAGAGAAATGAAATGATGGTTTTCTCTGGGGCATACATAACATTCCAATGTATTTTGTGGTACCAATAGCACTTTCATATTACCTTAGAGGATATGACGATCAACTGGCCTCTGAATTTACTTCTTTCTTACTCCACGGGGTTTCAATGATAATGCTTAACAAAACATACAAGTCTGAGAAGTAGAGAAATGAAATGATGGTTTTCTCTGGGGCATACATAACATTCCAATGTATTTTCTGGTACCAATAGCACTTTCATATTACCTTAGTTGATATGACGATCAACTGGCCATCATCCCTTAACGAGAGCCTCTGAATCAACTTCTTTCTTACTCCACGGGGTTTCAATGATAATGCTTAACGAAACATACAAGTCTGAGAAGTAGAGAAATGAAATGATGGTTTTCTCTGGGGCATACATAACATTCCAATGTATTTTGTGTTACCAATAGCACTTTCATACTACCTTAGTTGATATGACGATCAACTGGCCTCTGAATCTACTTCTTTCTTATTCCACGGGGTTTCAATGATAATGCTTAACAAAACATATAAGTCTGAGAAGTAGAGAAATGAAATGATGGTTTTCTCTGGGGCATACATAACATTCCAATGTATTTTGTGTTACCAATAGCACTTTCATATTACCTTAGTTGATATGACGATCAACTGGCCTCTGAATCTACTTCTTTCTTACTCCACGGGGTTTCAATGATAATGCTTAACGAAACATACAAGTCTGAGAAGTAGAGAAATGAAATGATGGTTTTCTCTGGGGCATACATAACATTTCAATGTATTTTGTGGTACCAATAGCACTTTCATATTACCTTAGTTGATATGACGATCAACTGGCCATCATCCCTTAACGAGAGCCTCTGAATCTACTTCTTTCTTACTCCACGGGGTTTCAATGATAATGCTTAACAAAACATATAAGTCTGAGAAGTAGAGAAATGAAATGATGGTTTTCTCTGGGGCATACATAACATTCCAATGTATTTTGTGTTACCAATAGCACTTTCATATTACCTTAGTTGATATGACGATCAACTGGCCTCTGAATCTACTTCTTTCTTACTCCACGGGGTTTCAATGATAATGCTTAACGAAACATACAAGTCTGAGAAGTAGAGAAATGAAATGATGGTTTTCTCTGGGGCATACATAACATTCCAATGTATTTTGTGGTACCAATAGCACTTTCATATTACCTTAGAGGATATGACGATCAACTGGCCTCTGAATTTACTTCTTTCTTACTCCACGGGGTTTCAATGATAATGCTTAACAAAACATACAAGTCTGAGAAGTAGAGAAATGAAATGATGGTTTTCTCTGGGGCATACATAACATTCCAATGTATTTTGTGGTACCAATAGCACTTTCATATTACCTTAGAGGATATGACGATCAACTGGCCTCTGAATTTACTTCTTTCTTACTCCACGGGGTTTCAATGATAATGCTTAACAAAACATACAAGTCTGAGAAGTAGAGATATGAAATGATGGTTTTCTCTGGGGCATACATAACATTCCAATGTATTTTGTGGTACCAATAGCACTTTCATATTACCTTAGAGGATATGACGATCAACTGGCCTCTGAATTTACTTCTTTCTTACTCCACGGGGTTTCAATGATAATGCTTAACAAAACATATAAGTCTGAGAAGTAGAGAAATGAAATGATGGTTTTCTCTGGGGCATACATAACATTCCAATGTATTTTGTGGTACCAATAGCACTTTCATATTACCTTAGAGGATATGACGATCAACTGGCCTCTGAATTTACTTCTTTCTTACTCCACGGGGTTTCAATGATAATGCTTAACAAAACATACAAGTCTGAGAAGTAGAGAAATGAAATGATGGTTTTCTCTGGGGCATACATAACATTCCAATGTATTTTGTGGTACCAATAGCACTTTCATATTACCTTAGTTGATATGACGATCAACTGGCCATCATCCCTTAACGAGAGCCTCTGAATCAACTTCTTTCTTACTCCTCGGGGTTTCAATGATAATGCTTAACGAAACATATAAGTCTGAAGGAATGTGCCTGACAATTCTAGCTCTTTCTATTCATTTTTGAATTAAAAGTATATCTATATACAATATATATACTCAACAATTAACCAATAAACAAATCTTAAAATAATTTAAACAATCACTTACTCTTGACTACCATTTTGCTAAACATTAAAAGAAAACCAAAATACAATTGCATTACCCGATAAAGTATGCGAATATAATTAATATAATTTTGTGGTTAAAAACATTTTCAGCATCACAATAAAAACTTTACTTTATTTCATTTCCATATATATTTTTAATTTAATTGAATAGAATTTAGAAGTAGGAAAAGTCATTAAGTGGAGAACAGTCTTTTGTTAAATTGAATGGATTTAAAATGTACACCCTTTAATTAAGCTTTGAAAGAATAGAAGGCAAAGAATGGGGTTTATGTATTTCAAAAATTCTTTGCCATTAAAAATAGGTATAACTTTTAAAGGCTGGATGGTACAATTAAAATAGGAAAGTTGCAGAATTACTAACTATTTCCAAGTTGAAGTCTACGTGCCATGTATAAAATATAAAACTATTTATTGAGAAGAAGAGAACTGAAATGGGGCTATCTTGGAGCCATAGCATATACATATATGACATTCCAATGTATTTTTAAATAAAAAATTAATCTTCTACTGAGCATTAATTGCTTGGATTTTAAACCACTCACAAATTTCATTAGAGAGCTTAAATATAATAAAGTAATATTAAATAAGCAAAATAAGAGCAAATGAATATTTACTGGTAAGACATGACAGGTATTGCAGTGGCGTCTTGCAAGGAGTAAAAAATTGTTAAAATTTGTAACTTAAAATCTGCAGAACAAAATTAAGTTAAATTTAAAAATTCCTCAATGAAGTTAAAATTGATTAAAATTAATAATAGTTGACCAAAAAATCTCATAGTTCAGTTGGCCGCTCGAAACTATTGTTTTATTTTTATTTATAAGTTAAAGCTTTTGTTAGCACAAAAGCTTTGTATAACATTGTAGTAACCTTGAAATATTTTTCTATTGCATTTAAGTTTCTTAGAATTAATAGCACTCTGGCCAACAATTATTAATTGCAAGCAAGTGTGATAATTATGGAAACTTACAAAAAATATTAAATTAATTCTCTTGATATTCGCATGGAACGAATTAAAATACATCTCTTTCAATAGAGTAAAAACACCCACTTACTTTTTCATACTTTTATCAGTAGTTTAGTGTTAAACGACTTGCAAGTTAGTCAACCATTTTTTGTTCTCATGACTAGCGACATGGTGAAATAATAGATTTAAATTTTATGCAGACTACCGCCATTAATGCAAACTGCTGCCATTAATTTAATATGAACATTTTTCATTATAAAACTGAATTATAATAATGATCGACATAAATTTGCCTTGTAAAGAAAAAAGGAATAGTACGAGTATTGATTCACTATTCTAAGCCAACAAGTTAGGGCGATTGGGAAATCTTATTGAAACGATTTTATACATTTTGAAGTTGTGATAAAATGTTTTGAGCCGACATTTCTCTGTTTAATAAAATGTATTAAAAATTATACATAAAAAGACTGCACATTGAAATTTCCCCCTTCATAGAGACACCCACTGACAAGGTTGTTTATATGCGAAATAGTTGAGTGATTTTTTCTATAAACTTGATTTTATTAATTTGCTGGTGCCTTTTTTTTAAAATTGCTTCTGTAAAATAAAATTAATTTTGAAAAGTATTGAATCAGCTGGCAATTAAAAATAAAAGTTCATTTAGGTTGAAGGACAATTTACCACAGCAGTGCACCAGCAGCTTGCATTCATTAGATTTTTAATAAATTTTTTTATCAACTTAACCCTCTATGATGCCAACTTTATTCACCATCAAAAATTCGTACATTATTTCTTAGGCGTGTCACTTATTTCTGCGCAATAGCAAATTTATTACTTTCCATTACAATTGTGAGGTCAAGCGCTTAGACAGCATACAGTACTCGTATGTAATCATGAGAATGCAAAATTTTATTAAAAGTTCACTTGTTTGTCAAATTAAATTTTTTTAATCAAATTATTTAAATACTTCTTGTTGCTCATAACTTGTTAAAGATTTTTTTTACAATATTTGTTGCAAAATTGTTGAAATTCAAATACATTTTTTAGCATAAGGTTGTCTAACGTACTTTAAACTTATTTGACATTAAAGTTACATTATGCTGCAAAGGATGAGAAAATGCAGAAATTTTTATGATCGTTGGTTTTGAGAAAAATTAGATCTTTCTAGAAATTTACAGTTTCATTCCTTAGGCCTTAAGGTCTATCTCAGAAAGACACATAAACAACTAAATAACAATTAAGAAGCAAGACATAATAATAATTAGCACGCCAGAAAACCATGTCTACATATTTATCTTTAAACAATTGATATATTCTTTGTTTCTAATGAAGTAAGAATCCTATGCCATAAACATAAGTGTTAAGAGTAAATTAGTAAACGCTCTAGGTGAAATATAATTAACTAACGATATCAAGCTTAAGTAAATCCTAAACATATGTCGTGCATCGTAAAAATGAGTCAACCCTAAACAGATGTAGTACCAAGAATTCGGTATCATCACCATAAAGTAAATCCTAAACATGTATTGTTACTAAGGAATTGTATATTCAAAAACGAATATACATAAATGAGAGAAAATTCTTAGTCTCGCTGTCTTTTACATCTCAGATTTAGTTCGAGCAACACGAAGTCGGATGCCTATATCGAAACGCATATCTATAGTTCTAAAGTAAATCTTGTCGCATAGTAAGAAAGTGTTAAGTAAGTTCTCATAGTAAGAATCAAAATAAAAAAAATCCTCACAGAAAGGATCAGTGAAATTTAAACAAAATTTAAATTCAAAAAAGTCTGAAAAAGAGAAGAAAAACTCATAAAAAAAATTAACCAGTGCCAACGAGTAAAAATTTAAAAAAGGTGAAGCAACATAAATTTGACTAAAAACGAAATTCTAATACTGAAGAAAAATGGCCGAAGTCAACATGGAACAGCTCATCCAACAATTAGCAAGCATAGAAGCAGCCATAAAGACGGTTCAAGAGGAAAACCGTAAGTTAAGAGCAACATTGGAGCAGATGCCGAAAAATGAGGTAGTAAACACACAAGTGATAGATTTAGAGGAGAAAGTATTAGTATATGAAAATCCAAATAATATAAATTTGGACATTTTCCAAGCGCTCCATACCTTTGATGGAACAAAAAATAAATACAGAGTTTGGCGAGAAGACGCCACTCGTCTAATGAATAGTATAAGGCATCATTCACACACAAATAAATATATCGAAGCCTTAAGTATTGTGAAGTCAAAAATAATTGGTGCGGCAGCTACTATATTGTCAAACCATAAGACAGTGTTCAATTTCGATGCTATCCTTAATCGGCTGGATTACACCTATTGTGATCAGCGTCCCCTATACGTTCTAAGCGATGAAGATGCATCCATGAAGGATTTGGAGCATGCCTCGGCAATAGCTCAAACTATTGAACACGATAACCAATACAAAAATGTACATTGTGGAAACACTATTGGCAGAAGAGAAAAAGATTGTACTCAACCGAGGTATAAAAATAAAAAAAATAGAAGACCATTACCCCGCTATCAACATCAACAACATCAAGAACTTCAACAACATCAACAACATCAACACCATCGGCAACATCAAGAACTTCAACCACATCGGCAACATCAAAAACTTCAACAACATCAGCAATATAAACAATATCAACAACATCAAGAACTTCAACAACATCAAGATCATCAACACCATCGGCAACATCAAGAACTTCAACAACATCAGCAACATAAACAACATCAACAACATCAAGAACATCAACACCATCGGCAACATCAAGAACTTCAACAACATCAGCGACATAAACAATATAAACAACATCAACAACACCAAGAACTTCAACAACATCAACAACAGAACAATTTCCCACATCCAGAGCCACATTTCTCAGGGAACGCGAGAAATTTCAATAATAGACAAAAACACGACACACAAGGATCCTTGTGTGCCTTTGCCAGTCAACCTTGCCAAAGAATACGGGACCAAAGTGGAAACTTTGAAATCCAGACAAACAACGAAATAAAAAGTCAACAGGAAGACAACATGTGCGCTAGTACAGAAAATAGTAGTAAGAGTTGTATATGTAAGTATATTATTAAGAATTTAATACTAATAAATGGCTGGTATTATATTTTTTTAAATGATGAAAAAGAAAACGAATATAAAATAATCATAGATTGTGGTGCAACCTACAATTACATTAATAAGAACTTAGTATTGGGTAGTAGAAGTATGACAACTATGATAGTGGCTTCCTTAAATGGCCAGTCAACAATAAATTTCAAACAGACAATTAAACTGTTTAATAAGGACCTAGAATTTTATGAAATCCAAAGTAATGACATGGATTTTGATTTGCTGTTAGGAATCGATGGCTTAATAAAATTAGGATGTATTTTAAACATTAAAGAGAATTTGTTTATTGTCTCTGAAAATATATAAAAGATAAATTAAGTAAATCCTAAATAGCCATAATACTAGGAATCTTGTATCTTAAACATAAAGTAATAAACATAAATATTCATAGTTTTAATGTAGATTTAAGAAAATATATGTAGTAAAGAATTACTTCCTAAGAATAAAAACAAAATTGCTTTTCTAAAAATGAATTAGTTTTATTTAGCCTATTTAACAATACATTTATTTATTATAACCATACCTAAAAATAAATTAGAACAAGCATTTAATGCTTCTATCCCGTATAACTGTTTCTCTACTTTAATGGCTCTACTCCGTATAACTGTGTTTTTTTGACAACACATATTTGACTGAATATAGTTATATTAAAGAAAATAGTGGCACAAGCGATGACACAGGTACATTTTCTTTACATATATTTAAATAAAGAAAAGACGCATCGCGTCGAAGAAATATATTTTTTTATTAACCATGAAACGTGTAATATTAATTCGCGTGATACCCCAAAAATATGTTACTTAGAGCCAGTTTGTGACACGCAGTAGTATATTTGGCGCCAACAAGTTATGTCTTGGAAGTTTGTAGCATATTCTTTTTCTACGTTCAGAAACGAGTTTTTATAAGTTGCATTAGCCAATGTTATTTTGCAGATACATTTTATAGGCATGTGTATGCCTTTATATATTTAAGAAATTAGATTTCACATCCAAAAGAAATTTATTTTATGTTGAATACACTACATTCATGGTACGAATTCAGATCCTTCCTTATATTTATTATTATATGAGCCAAAGTTGTGTTATCCTGTCCGTAAACAAGCAGTTGGTAGATACCTGGTTTTTTCTAGGCTGGCTGTCAAAAAACCTATAAAAATAGTAAAAATAAATAACTGGCCCATTAGAAGAGCCGGTTCCATTATCAGGCATTCGGTACTATTTATTGGTTTATTTTGCAAAATTTTCCATAACAGAAAAAGTTTTTTCGGTTTTAATTTTTTTTTTTTTTTTGTAATAAAACTTTCCAGAAAATTTTATTATATGATTCCTTTTTTGTTGGATATTATTTTGCTAAAGCAAAATATCAACGAACGTATTTTGTATTTCAACTAACCATATATTTAAAAGAACAATATAGCTGACAAACTACTTCACTTATAAGAATGTATTTGCATTAATTAAAAATTTATAATAATAATTAAAAATTAACTTCATTATAGCACAACTAAAATAACCAGACGTTATATGTATTATTTTATATTAATTTTACACTTTTTTCAATTTTGTTTCATAGACATGATAAGTTATTTTAATAACAAATATTACAAATAAAAAACAAAAACCATTTTTTTATAAAAAAAAATTTTTTTTTTTTATTTTTTAATACATAAAACAACAAGCTGATTCATGCAAGAGAAATTTTTTTCGCAAAACTAAGTTTAAAATTTTCAGAAATGAAAAAATTGGGTTTGTCTGGAAGCAATTGAAACCTTTTAATGGTAAAAATTAATTTTAAGCCTGGTTTTATTAAAACTAACTTATATTCGACAGGAGTAAATAAGTGCTTAGTATATCACTGGCCATTAAGAAATAATTGTATTATTTTTTTAAGAATTTTTCTTGAAAAAGGAATTGAGCAGGTTTTTTATTAGAAAAGTACTGAAAGTTTTTTTTTTTATTTTTAAATGAATTTTAAATGAGTTTTTAATTTTTTTTATTTTTTTGAGTTTTAAATAATAATTAAAAACTATTTTGCTTTTTCTTAACTTTTTCTTAACACCAATATAGGATTTAATTACAGTGTATATAGTTATTGCCCTCCAGATAGATTAAATTTGTTATTTAATTGTAGCATCTGAAAAATATTTTAAACTACAAATTTGATCAAAATATTTATACAATATTTCAATATATATATATATATATATATATGCTTGCTACACAACTTTATGTGAATGCAGTTTACTTACAAAAACAACGTATAGTTGTAATTTATTAAATGTGTAAAACGATCTGTCTGTGGAAATGGCCAGGATCTCGCCAGACGTTGATTCAGTCAATTTCGTCATCATAAAAAATTGCTGGTACAAATATTTTAAAAGCATTTATTTGTATTGCTAAATGTTTGTAACTTGATTAAACAAAATAATAAATTATTTATTAAATACCAGTTATCTTTTAAAATCCAAGGAATGTGCAGCTCATTGAGGCAGATAAAAAAATATTTGAAAGTTTTTGTCTTAAGTCTTTTGTTTTCTAAATCTCACAGTTGTTTCTGTACGAAGCAAGAAATTCATTTACCCACATCTTGCTCTGTTTCATTTAATAAGGAAATGCTAACGGAAATACTTTTTTCTTATTTCATGGCATTATTACACAAGTAGAACCATAAAGCGGATATTCTGAAAATTAAAAATCCATTTAGAAGTATCGGTATTGCTTTCAATATACTGAGTAAACAAATATTTGTATGCTGCTTAATTAATTTATCATACAATCAGTTTTTATATGCTTATTATGACATAGAAAAAAAAAATAATTTTTTTTTTTAAATTGTGAATTCATGCCATTTGTGGCCTTTGCAAAATTTTGTCTGCAATACAAAAAAAAAAAAAAAAAAAAAAAAGGAAAAATATAATCAACATTATTGAAAATAACTAAAATCAAATGCAACTTGTGTTTAAATCATTTTAAATTGCCAAGTTATAAAAAAAGAATTGTATAAAAAACTAAAATATGGAAAAAGTAAAAATCAAAAACGCTTTGAGAAACTTGAAAGAAACTAAATACTCAAACAGATATTTTAAGGTGGAGCACTATAAGGCTGACTGACTAGCCGGCCTGACCACAAAAAGAATTAAAGCCAATTCTAATAGAGCAACAGGCAATACAACCATACTGTGGTTTAGCAAGTTGTAACGTAAAGTTTGTTTTTATAAAAAGTCATACTTTTCTATTGCGTCTACTTCATACTAATTTCCGAAGTGGTTATTTGAGTTTTAGCAAAATAAAGTAAAAGCTTGAAACGGTTTTATTTTAAAGCCTTGGGGTGTGCTCTGTGTATGCACCCTACGGTAAACGCCCTTGTTTTGTTTTGTTCATAAAAAAAATTTTTGCACACTATCGTTTTTTAAATTCGTGTACATTTTTCATAAATATTCTATTTGATTGATTTGTATTCAACTCAGTTTGCTACTAGACGAAAATTTGAGCAAGCCTGGCTTGAGGTTTCCATTAAAGATATTAAAATATCTTTAATTGAAGACGAAATGCATGTATTAAGTCTATAAAGTGGTTGACATCTTTGAATTGTCCTGGTGTGAGATATAGTTAATAACTTCCTTTTTCATTCATATACTTCCAATATAAGGCCTAGAATTTTTTTCTGGAACTCAAGTATGGCTTCTTTACAGCAATAGGATGTTGCGGAAAAGTTCATATATTTTTCAGGTGGTTTCGCATAGTCATTCATATACTTCCAATATTAAGCCTAGAATTTTTTTCTGGAACTCAAGTATGGCTTTTTTACAGCAGTAACATGTTGCGGGAAAGTTCGTATATTTTTCAAGTGGTTTCGCATAGTCATTCATATACTTCCAATATTAAGCCTAGAATTTTTTTCTGGAACTCAAGTATGGCTTCTTTACAGCAGTAACATGTTGCGGGAAAGTTCGTATATTTTTCAAGTGGTTTCGCATAGTTGGCCTTGAAAACTGTTCAGCCAATTTACACAAAGTTATGTGAAACTGAAATGAATGAAATCATATATAATTTCTTCGTCTTATAATTCAAAGTGAGGTTGTTATTTAAGAATAAATTTGTTTGGAAAGTATATAAAATCACAAAATCTCTTTTTAATCGTTAATTATGTAAAGGATTTTTTATAAGTCTGTGCCAGCAATTTGCTTTCCTACTTTTGACTCTGACTTGATGTATTGCTTTGAGTCCACCTCACTCGTATGGCTAACGTTTCAGAGTCAAGTCTGGTTAATGGGCGATAGTTTGTTTACAAACTTATTCCCACCATATTCTATAATTAAAACTGGTGCAAATGAAGTGTAAAAAGCTGTCATGTTTTAAGCTTTATACTGTTAGCAATATCTCATCCACAAGTTGTTGTTAAGAGATGTGGTGTTTGTACTTTTTTTAACAAAGTAATTTTATTCTATTAAGATAATTTGCTTTTGGCTCATAAATATTATTTATTTTTATGACTTTTATTATTATTAATATTATTACAATTAATTTTACTAAGAAGGTCAACTGGTTTGAACGGCAAATTTTCTAAGATCAGTTTATACTACACGATTGAATGCATTTTACTAATCCAATGCTCCTAGTGGTTGTTCTTAACGGTTGTGTTATTATTAACCAAGTTAGAATGATTATAGATTACTTTATAGTAACAGATTACTTTCAGTTCTAAACATTAGCTTATCTTAAGTAAAACACTTTTGGTTTTGGTGTTATTTTAATTTAAAATTTTGTGGTTTTAATTTGCTGTAGAGAATTTAATTTTTATTATTTCAAGTGGCCGAGTAAATTTAATTTGTTTATTGTCAGCTGAATAGATTTAATTTTAATATCTTACAGTTACTCTGGCCATATTGAAATTTGTTTTCTTACAAGTTCGGGAGTTTATACTCTTTTTTTTAACCCAACTTTGTAAACTGTGGAAGTTAAAGGTGTGGTGTGAAGGAACTCTTTACTGAATACCATTTTATTTGTATACTTTAAATTAATTGTAGAGAAGGGAATTTTAATTTAAATTTTTTATTTCACTGTTGAGTTAAACATTAAACTTTTTCTCCTCTCACTTATCCGCCGCCTTGATAGATGTGAAGCAAAAATTGAAAGGTTATTTTAATTGTTATATTTTAAATTGACCTTAAAAAAAAAAGAAAGAATCAGTTTGCTTTGAAAGGAAAAAAAGAATATAGCAAAATATAAATTATTTGTTGCATGACGAACATCAAATCAATACCAAAACAGGCAAAATTTATAAAACCACGCCCAGCGGAAATCAAATTTTCTCAAAAAATATACATATTTGTAGTTCGGAAGAATGAAAAATTATTCTTAAGTTCTAATTAAATAGTACATTGCAATGCAATAGATATTTGCAAAAAATATTGTCTACTGTTAAAAGCTTGTAACCTTTTATTGCTTATATAAGAGCTTAAATTCCTGAATAGTTGACAAATAACCCATGAAATATCGACAAGCGTCTTGACTTTATCAATACCATTGACTTTGATTTTAATGCATTTGCTATCATTACAAGACGGAAGAAATTATATATAATTAATGCTGGCCATATTCATTGCAGTCTCTGACAACTTGGTGTGAATAAAATTCCCCATAAAAAATGTTAATTAAAATATTTCAAATAGTTTCCACAGTGACTTGACAGTTTACAATGCCAAATATGTAAAACCATTTGAAAAACATACGTGCTTCACCGCAATATGCCACTGCTGTGAAACAAAAAACCAAAATAATTAATTTAAGGTCTGGCGTGTTTCTTATTTAAACACTCTCTAAAAAAAACAATGCAATCAGTAAAGTTTTATAGGTATTGACTGCTCTTTCGGAATACAGCTTATTTGCTTCAATTGTTCACTGATAAAATCAAGACACGATAATGATTGTGGGGTTTATATTTCGTTATAAGTTAAATAGAAAAGCAAGAAAATCGGTAGATATCTTCTCTTCTTAATCGCAAGGTACTAAAGCTTTTAGACATGCATGTAACATTAAAAGTTGCAATTGATGTCATTGTTGGATTTTTTTCTTCAGTTTTTAAGCAGGAAGTTTAAAAATCTTCTACTTATATTTCTGATTTAGGCTGATGAGTCGTAATCGAAAAAAACTAATTTCTAATATTTCAAATATGCTGGTTCAAATCTAAGGTCACTTTATTTAATTGACTATGTAATTGAAGCACTGACTACAAGTAGATTAGGGTGGCTCATATTAACTACAAAACTTAAATAGACTTTATAGCTTGTTTGTATTACTGCATTTAAATACGAGAAGCGCTAAAAATTTAGGAAGTAATTCTTTGAAATAAATAATTTTTATGAAAGAATTAAGGACGTTTTCTCTAATTATACTCGTAAGATGGCTGCAATAATAATACCAGGCTAATTAATGATTTTTTTTTGGCCAAAATTATAAAATCATTTCAATAACAACGATAAGAATGGCGAAAAGTGTTGTCATTAATTGAAATCATTATTATTAACTTAAAACATATTTTTAATTAATTTAAATTAAACTTGTAGAACAAGAAAAAATCAATGGGGGCTTGTAATGTTAGCCAATGCATTAAAATCAAAGTCAATGGTATTGATAAAGTCAAGACGCTTGTCGATATTTCATGGGTTATTTATCAACTATTCAGGAATTTAAGCTCTTATATAAGCAATAAAAGTTTACAAGCTTTTAACAGTAGACAATATTTTTTGCAAATATCTATTGCATTGCAATGTACAATTTAATTACAACTTAAGAATAATTTTTCATTCTTCCGATCTACAAATATGTATATTTTTTGAGAAAATTTGCGCGGGGTTTTATTTCGATTTGAATCGAAATTTTCTTCGTATGGCAATTTTAGTATTCTGCGTTTCGATTCCGCTCAATATCTTTCGATTGTATGTATTCTGCATTACGATCGGAGCTCCGTTTTTCTCAGTTGTGTTTTTGTTAACGGAGGACTTTTTTTATCTGTGTTTTTTAGTTAAAAACCTTAAAATTGAAAAAAAATTTAAGTAGAAAATGAAATAAAATGCTCAGAAGCGATTAAAAAAACACTTAAAAATATTTTTAATTAATTTATTTAATTAAATTAATATTTAATAATGGTACAGGTCAAAAACAACAACACCAGAGCAGTCTGGAGTAAGAAGTCATAGAATTTTGCTGCATCTCACGAGAAAAACTGTCTATCAACCTGTTTATAGACAACTTACTCTGTTTATCAACAACTTATCTTTATTATATATAAATAAACTTTTTGCATTAAATTTAACATTTGGTAATGAAAATGATAACAAACTTACTTATTTTCCTATTTCATTTCAACATTCCACAGTGATGCTATTAATTTTGTCAACATTGTTGTCTTCTTCTTTTTTTTTCGATTCCGTTTTTCTTCAGAACACCAATTTTCGATCGCAACGGAACTGAATGCGGAGACTTAATCGAAACGCAGAATAGGGCTGAATATTTTCATGTTAAATTTATATGTGTCAAGAAAATCATGTCAAGCTTTTAAAATTTTATATCATTTAAATTCCATTCCAGTATGGGCAATTGAGGGTATTCTAGCGACTCTGCTCTAAATCTTTTTATGCAAATATAACAGGTAGTAGGAAATGTAGATCATAACACTAGTTATGCCTGTATGGAAAATGAAGTGTTTTTTTGGCTCTTACATTCCAGTGTAACGATTTTTTTTTTTAACCAACTCTATCTGCAAAGCTTTTGGCTTGTCCGCAGGAAAATATCCAGGGTCTAGGCAGGAATCGAAGCCGCGAGCTTCGCTTCATTAGGATGAGCATTATTCACCCGCCTACGGAGGCAGCTGTAGGGGCTTACCATCTGCTGCCGTCGCTAAAAATACTTTTTCTTTAGTCAATTTACGATGTAAGAAGACAAGAACTATTTATGCCTCTGTGGAGAGTGAAACGTTTTTTTAATGCGTACATTCCAGTATAACGAATTTGGTTAAGAGTAGGGCCTTAGCATCTGTAGCCATCACCTAACCAGTTTGTTATAATTGACAAGAGTTCTTTTACTATCTTCACCGAAAAAAGTGTACGCCAACCAGTTGAATATTTAATATATAGAAAAGTTTTTTTATACCATTTTGTATATGTATTGGCTTTTGGGTGGAATACTCTGTATATCAGTCGAAAAGGGTACGACTGATAGTGGTACGATACACTATTGAAAATGTTTTGTCTTCAGTTGGCATCAGTGAGGAGTTCACTTATCAGTCAGTTTGCACAAAATGGCTATTCAAATATTGATTGAAAAAAGTTTACGATAATTAAACATTCTTTAATTAGCAAACAAATTAATGCTTTGGTTTTTTTTTTTTTGCTTTTAATGATTTTGTTTCTAATTGAATTACGTTTTTCTGCTACTACTTTTTCTCCATTAAATAAATGTTATTAAATTTATGACAATTTATGTTAAACATGATAAAATTCACGCCATACTTCTGTTTATTTAGCTCTTTAATGAAATTTTCGGCATATTAATTTTTTAGAGCGAAGCTATAGACTAACGATTTGAATAAATTCAAGCTAATGGTTGCGCCTTAGTTTAATTAGCTTTTAAAATGCCTGCCTGCCTGCCTATTTGCCTGTCTTCATATACATACAACAGCACCATTGCCTTGGCCAATAATCGCCCTGTTAAACCAATTGATTTTTAATCAGTCACTTTTAACTGTGGTACCAATAATGCGAACGCTCACATTACTCGCATGTATATGAAATAACAAATCCAACCTTGTCCGCATATTATAATGTTTGACGTTTTTAAAAGTTGTAAAAATTGTTATTGTAAAAGTTCAAAATAAAGCTAATTGTTTTTGTACCAATAATATTTAAAAAAAATGCTCTCATTTTAACCAGATAACTAAAGTCCAGCAGAAATTTTTCATTACTTAATTGAATCCATTCACAATTCAATTATAAAAAAATCACAATTTTTTTTTTTTTTTTTTTTTTTTTTTTTTTTTGATGTGAACACGTATCGCATCTGATAGTTGGGCATACATATAAAATGTTTCTGTTTGTTAATCCCCTTAAGCAGCATTGAGCTTATAAAGCTCCCTTTACATGAACATTTCTTATTTTTATCTGATAAATAATTTATTTAAACTATGTTTACATTTTTGTATACTTTTAATAAAATTAAATTAAATCATTAAATTATAGCGAGTGTTGCAAGAAAAAATCTTTTAATAATTTAAGACAATCGATTTAACATTATTTACTTTTCAGAGGTTGATTGTAGTGGTTTGCTGTAAAAAATTTTGCAGACAAATGCGGAATAAGAGTCAGGCTTACTGACTGCCTCGGCAGAAGTATACACACTTATAGGTGCATATAAATAATTTACTCTTACACACTCACTCACATGTGGACTTCGCAATAAGGCCTCACATGTTTCGATTTCAATACAGTCCAGCCAGGGTGGTCGTTTACATTATGATTTATGTATCAATTTTTTAAAGCAATTACTGTTTTATATTGAGTGTATCGCAGGAATAAATAGCCGTTTCTATAGACTGAAAGTTTTACACATTAATCTTTGACTATCTAGGCGATAACTAAAAAATCTATTACCATTTTCCCATAATTAATCAAAATCAATAAAACACGATTAGGATCTGAGGGAATAAAATCCATTATTTTTATATAAAAACGGACTTTCGCTAAATTAGAAATAAATCAGCAAATTGAAGGCTGCATTTGTCTAATTGATACACTGTTTACAAAAAGTTTAGGTAATAAATAGAAGCCAGCAATGTGGTTAATGTGCGTAGCACTAGTTTGTATTCGCGACCCTCATCTATTTTATTTCAATATACTCGTACAATTCTGAAAGCATGGAAATAATTTACAAAGAAACAGAAATTTTGCATTTTTGTGGTCTAAAATTAAAATGGTGTACGTGAGGAATTCATTATGTATGAATTTTTCAACAAAATAATAAAACTTAATTTAGTGATTATTTAGTAATGTGTCAATAGATTGAGGCAATTATTTAAGTCATTTTAATGGCATGCAATTACACGGCTGAAGACATTTGAAATAAATAATGGCATTGGATAGGAAGCATGATTGGAAATTATTATATTGAAAATCGTGTGTTTGTATTGGAAAAAAATTCGAGCCACATTGCATAAAGAAGTTGTGGCAGATAAAATTTTTTTTAAATGTTTTTTTTCTTTTTTGGATGGATAATGTTTTCCCCATCGTTGGCCGTCATGCCAGGACTAGAAAAAGCATATAATAATTTACTTAAACGCTGATGCCAAATTCCATAAAGAAGTTGTGGCAGATAAAATTTTTTTTAAATGTTTTTTTTTTTGGATGGATAATGTTCTTTCCATCGTTGGCCGTCATGCCAGGACTAGAAAAAGCATATAATAATTTACTTAAACATTGCTGACTGTGCAATTCAGCCAGGACTACTGAAAACTTATGGCTAGAAGGTAAGTGATGCCACTGTACAACTTAACGCAATTTATCAATCATTTTGTGGTGTAGTCACTCAAATGACGCCTAACGAGCATAAAAGCCGTTTAATAAAAATATTTACCAAAAATGGATTTTTAATTTTGCTCCAATCATAAACACATTCATGTCGATATTTCGAATCGTCAATGACACTGTTTCCTAACAGATTTATTTTATGCACATGAGTCATGACAAAGTACAATAAGTAATATTTTCTTGCTAAACGAATAACATTTATCTCTCCTGCGATAATGAAAAATTCGTATTAAAAAAAGCTCAATAAACAACATAATAATAGTTCTGTATGTTTACCGTTTATAGTTCAATTCATATGTATTGCAGATCATTCAACTGTGTGTCGTTTGTTTAAGAATATCAGACACATATCAAAATAGTTCTTTTAATATTTACTTACTTTAATACTTCCTTTTATGCAATATTGTATCTACTATTCATAATTGAATTTATTGATGGCTGTCAGTTTGGCGCCAACGCTATACTTTTCTTGAAAAAATTATTCTATTCTTCTAAGCACAAGAATTTTTTTTTTTTTTTTTTTTTTTTTTTTGAAGTAACAGAATCAATATCGATTGATCTTTTTTCTTATAAATAGTAGTCAAATATAATTTGAAAATACAGTTTTATGTTGAGTGTAATGACAAACTTATCGCACTGTTTGTATGACTAGAGCTAGACAAACCTTTTATTATTTTATGTCATACTATTGTTTTATTTGGCAAAGGCATTTTGATGGGAAAAGCTTGATACCTTCATTATGATGTGATTCCAACTGATGCCAACAAAAAAAAAAAATGTTTGATTGTTTAATTATTTTATTGTCTTTTTATAGTATTGCCTACCGTCTTTGAAATCTTTGATTTAGGTAATAGATGAGAGCTTTAGTTAAAAAAAGTAACAAAAATTAGGTTTTGTAAAGTAAAATTGTGCCAATGAAAAATTCATTGGAAGTCCTTCTGAAGGCTTAAACTGAACTGCATAAAAATAAAAGTGTTAAGATCAGTGGCAAAGTGGATCCCTTTCATTTGTGTATACTAACTGAATATATACTATACTAATTTTATAATACTAATTTTATAATACTAATTTTATAAAATTCTTATATACTAATTAATTTATGTAAACTAATTTTCAGTAAAACTTATTCGTTTTATTGTTTCAAAAAAATCGTCTAAATATAAATTTGTTTCTAAGCAGATTACTAAGCTGTTTAGATAAGGACCGATTTTCCTCATTGATGACAGGTAAAGAGAGTGGCCACAGGTCCAGTGAAAATGTTTTCTAGCGGGGTAAAATAAAGTTTTTAACAAAAGTGATTTAAATCAAAGCAATACACTGTATTAATATTTATGGTGAGTATTGCTCTGTCATAGTTTGCTATGAGAAAAAGTTTGGCAGCAACTTCCAGAGGACTCGTGTACGTTAGTCAATTGAAATTATTGCTATTTTATTTCGTAGAATCATTGGTAGTGGTTGCCTTTGAAATTGTTGTCTTTCGTGAACATTCAAGTAACTATGGGGCTTCTTCTAGAATGTGAGAGAATGACTTGGCAATTTGTCAAAATCTGTTTTTGGTTAGAAAAAATTATTTAAATAGTTTTGCGAGACGAAATATTTTTCCTCAACTGCTCTAAATCTTTAAAAGCAAAAAATTGATTTTTGTTATTTCCGATTTCTACAGTTGATGCAGTTTACTTATCCATAAGTTTATAATTATATATATATATAGAACGAAACATTCTGATAGCGAATTTTCTTTATCAAAAACTCTTTAAAGTGCATTAAATGCATTTTAGTTTTCCTCATTCATAAATTAATAAATTTTCAGCTGCAACTGCAATACGTTAAGGTTAAGTCATAATTGTGTATATTGTTTTGGCTTTAAAGGAAATTATTTTTATCCAAAATGCGTTTCCGTTTGCTGGACATGGAGTGTCGTTTTCAAGATCTTGTTAAAAGCTAAACAATGCTTTGATATTTCCAATTAAAAATTTTGACAAAAATTTGGAAAAAAGTGATATAAATGCAAAAAAAAAAAACAAAGAAAAAATTAACTTTAGCAATAAAATTTTTTATAAACTTGGTCGTGTGTATGTAAACTAGTTAAGCGAGGCCTTTGAATACAAACTGAATAAAGTGAATGTCTTTAGCCTGCAAAAGTCTTAATGTTTTAAGTGTTTTTTTTTATTACTATTTTAGTTGTCTGGCAAATTGTGCAATTGCACCACGCCAAAAATAACTGCAAGAAACTGAACCAAAAACTTTAAAAAGTACGACAACCAGAATTAAAGTATCACAAGAAATGGGCAATGACGCCTTAAAACCTCTCAATAATTTTAAATTTAATAATATGAAATAAACGCGCACACACTCACACACACACAACAAATCAGCAATTTATTCTCAAATCTGAGTTGTGTATTTGTGTTGCTGAACGAGCTTTTTTTTATATTTTGTTTTAGGTTGACCAACAATAGTACGACAACCACTACTGAGGTAAATATATTTATTTGCTAAAAAAACTTTAATAATTTAACATTTTTTTTTTGCAAAAAGTTTTTAGTTGAATTGGCTTTCATAATTAAGTTATTGTGATGTTCATTGCAGGGTGCTCTGAAAACTTTTATCACTAAAAAAAACTAATGAGTGTTAAAAAATATTCGTGCATGACAATTTGGTAAAATTGTGTTTATTATTATTGCTGTTGCTTGATTTGTATACATCAGGCATGAATTGTGAAAGGGTTTGCATTCAATTCTTTCGATTCCTTTTCTTAATTTAGTCTTCAATTTTTTATCTCAAAGCGTGTTGGGCTCTGACACGTTAGAAGTTATGAAATTTAAATTGAAATTTCAATTTTATACACTCAATCAATCAATAACGACAAATTAATTAGCCGAATATAGTTTATGCTCCATTCGTAATTAATTGAAGCAGCTTGTTGCATTTTACAAAAGAATTAAATCAAAAGCGTTAATGTGGTTGAATGCATGTCTCTTGAATTTTAATAAATTTTTTCTTACCTATTTCTTGTAAGAAAATTAATTTCCGTTTGGAATTTGGCATTGTCTGCTTACTTGCCCCTCTACCTCTGTGTTTGAACAATCTATTTTATCGGTATTACGGTTTTAATCACACAACAAAGCATTGTTGAATTTTTAAATATCTATTAATGCGTAAAAACTATTGTTCACATGTTAAATATTCGTTGCTGCTGTGCGCCTTCAATCAAAATATTTTTATTTCTTCATGAATTTAAAAGCAAAGTAAGAAAAATTAATACTTTTACTGTTTAAAATGAAATATTTTACTTATTGTCATACTTTTGCATTTTGAAGATTCACATTTATTGCTCTTTATTTGCCATACAACATTTTAAAATCATATATTTTCTACTAAGCGCGCGCAAAATTTACTTAAATTAAATACAAATAGTAAATGAGAAGTACAATATAAAATATGTTACCCTTTACATTCTTTCCATACCACTATTAAAATTCATATTGTTTTCAGAAAAAAGGAAAAAAGCTGTTGAAATAAGTACATTTTTCACTGAAGTTGATTGATTGATTGCTAAGGTTATGCAAACAAAAGACTTAAGACACAAACTTCATAGGACCACCTCACTAAGAAATGAACACTTTTATATGCGATAAGAAAAAAATGGTATGAATTGTAGATGTAATGACAAGAGTATGTAAATGTGGTTTTAGACGAAGGCAGGCAGCACTTGTGCTCAGAGCTGCTGTGAGGATTTGGGTTTTTCAAAGAAATTTATGATAAATTAACAACTTCATTAGTTAAATTGTGTAATATAGAAATAATTATGTTGTTACAATTACATATTGGTGAATATGGCAAATTATTTGGAGTCGAAGAGTTTGTTTTTAATATTTTGTACAACTGTAGCAAAAAGTAAATGGAAATGTGCTCTCATGGTAATGTGAATCTTACAGTGGTTTACATTCCGCTTGAAATTAAAAAAATAAGTAAAAAGCTATTTAAAACTAAAGCTTTAGAGTTGGGTTTCATTGGAAAAAAATTCATTGGAAGTTGGCAAATATAAGATTAGATATCTTTCCTTGCAGTGTCCCATATCTAGTAGTTTGCCTACATTATTTAGTTCTTTGTCTTGATCTTTAATATTTCCTTATCAGTTTTACCAGTATGTCAATCACTTACAAAAATAATAAAATTTAATCGAACGGAGCCTATTGAAAGTCAAGACTAGTTTTGATTAATACAAAAATAAATAACACAGTTTTCAGTTTTCGCAAAATATTTAATACATTCTATGGTAAAGAAAACTTTTTTTTTCTGCTTCAGAGATTAAACTTTTGAATTTGTTGGTCCAGGCACTTTACATTCTATTTTAATATTTTGTTTTACAGCCAGACAAACCTTTACAAATTATTTTATTTTAATTTAAATATTGAACAATTATTTTTAAGAATTTTCTAAAACCAAATTTTATTATGGTAATGGAAAAATAAATTTCAGGAAAAAAACCGAAGTTTTAGTAATCAAGAAGGGAAAGAAAATTTAATACTTGACAGAGAAATGATTTAATTATTCTGCATCGTCTATACCTATATGGTGATAATATAGAAATATGATTATGACATTAATATACATGTTGCCTTTTGACATTTTAATTTAAAAATATTTTATGCAATGAAAAACAAAATGTCATAAACAATATCAATATTAAGTAATTTAATAGTATACACGAAATTCATGTAATTTATTAAAGAAAAAAAAATAAAAAAAAAATAATAGTTTCACTCTTAACAGAGTATTACAAAAATTTTGTTTTTTAGCTTTCAACTCTATAATAATTACTCTGTCAATCACAAGGCCTTAATAGCAACAAAATAATTATAATACATTTCAATATTCTAGATGAAATAAGATCTCTATGCTCAACAACAAACACCTTCATTATAAACTATGAAGAAACACCTTCTCCACCTCCATTGGCAATTAAAGTTTTTCCCTTTGGAGTTTGGCAGGAAATTCGATTAAACCGAATTTAGAAATATACTATAAAGCCAATAAACTAAAAACGAAAGCAGACGGACATCACTTGGAAAGAGAAACTGGTAAAAAAATCGTGTGAAAAAAGCTGCGTTGCATTACATTAACACTTTGCAAATTCAAAATACTTAACAAATTATACGCCAACTACTTGAGGATACCAGAACTGTGCACAACTGTGTTAGAGCCACACTAACAACATGGACGGCAGCCAGCAAGAAACGTTGTAATATACACAATGGTTTTGCTGATTGGTAACAATACCAATCTTTTCCATTGAAACAGCAATGAATGTTGAGTGACTAGAATACAAAAAAAAAAAACTTACATTTTTAACAAGAGTTAAGACAATTTATATGGTTGATTATGTTGACCCAATTCTTGGACATATTAGCGGGTGTTGTTACCTTTTCATGTTGTTCGTTGTTTGAAGGAAAAACAAAACAGTCCAAAGTTCTTTACTAAAAATTACAAAAACAAAACAAAAAATCATACAACATTAAAACTAAAGCTCTAGTTAAGATTGCTCGTGGCCAGATAGAGCGAATTGTTAAGTTTTAAACGCCTTGTGAAGCAAGGTTTGGTTTTCCAACTCAGAATAAATGTTTGTATTGTTAATAGTTAAGTTTTACTTTCAATTTGTTAATAATAATTTAAATATAATGTCTTTGTTTGAAGCAGTTTTGAATGTTTTATTCACGCTATATTTGGCTCAAAATTAACGGATGTGGTGAATTAAAAAAAAATATATTATAAAATAATTCTGACTTTATTAACTCTTAGAATTTATAAGAAACCATGAAACTTGCAGCAAGTCGAATATCTAATTACAGTTGCTTTCCAAATTCAAAACAAAACTCAGTTGAAAGTTGAAAAGAATGGGGATAAAAGGAAGCAGAACTGCAGAGAAGGATGTGAATCATCACATTCCGACAGCAAGGAGTTGTAGAAAGTTACAGGAAGTCCACTACGGAACCGCGAATTTTAACTATGCCAAATTTATAATTACTACTAACGTGTCTGTTATCACTACTCTATTCATCAACTATAAATATCAAAGCTCTGGGGTTCAATTCCCAACTCCAGCAGTCACCAAGTGATACATTTTTTAAATAATTCTCTAGTGCTTTACCATCTCGTGTCTTAATTTTTTGTGGAATGTTTATATAACGCAGGCAGATTGAGTCTGCTATCACTAGTCTATTCATCAACTATAACTATCAAATGTCTGGGGTTCAGTTCCCAACTCCAGCAGTCACCAAGTGATACATTTTTTAAATAATTCTCTAGTGCTTTACCATCAGGTGTCTTAATTTTTTGTGGAATGATTATATAACGCAGGCAAATTGAGTCTGCTATCACTAGTCTATTCATCAACTATAAATATCAAAGCTCTGGGGTTCAATTCCCAACTCCAGCAGTCATCAAGTGATACATTTTTTAAATAATTCTCTAGTGCTTTACCATCTGGTGTCTTAATTTTTTGTGGAATGTTTATATAACTCAGGCACATTGAGTAGTCGTATACTATTCTTCAAACTTTTATCGGAGAAATAAATTATTTACTAAAAGGGATACCAGCAAACCTTTAAAACCATCTGCTTTGCCATGATATGTTCTGCAATATTGTTGAGCCAGTTATTAACAGTGGGAACAGATTTTTCATTGCATCTCGAAATACAGCAGCACTAAAATTTTATCACATTTACATTTAAGAGTTTAATCTAAAGATTTTTGATCGGCTCTAAAAGGATTCAAAATGGTAATAAATTTTTAATAAATTTTGCAATACATATATTTAATTCTAATTATGACACTTTCAAGGCTTAAAGACATTCTAAGCTTTGAAATTATTTGCCATTTACACTGCCTCAGTAATTTTCTAACATTTTTTTTAAAAAAAATATATATTTCATATTAATAAAATTGTAATAAAAAAAATATGAAAAAAAAAATTATTAACTTTATTTTGTCAATAAAGAAAATATAAAAATATAAAACTCTACTTAATTCTGTAAGAGAAAGTAAAGAATAGCAATGAAATGTATTGTAAAAATTTAAATAATTGTTAGTGATGTTGAAAAAAAAATATCCCCTCTTTAATCAATTTCATTCATTTTTGTTTAAATTGAATATTCATTTTTTGAGAATTTGTATTTTTCACATTAAAAGTTGAAATTTAAATAGAAAATAAATTATAAGCAAATGTATAAAGGAAAAAATTATAAATAATTTATCTACTTTCTGCGAAATCTTTTTAATTTTGGGTATATGGTTTGAAGAATGTGGAATATGGAATGCATTTATTTGGGAATCACTGATAGTTGAAATTTAATTTTGTGGAAAATCGAGAATTATTGTCTTATTGGCTTCCCATAAGCTGAAAAGTTCCGGTTCTATTCACATTAAAGCTAATGTCACTTTAGTGATCATACGTGACCACACAAGTGATATGATTCGAAACTTTCTCAACTTATTTTAACAACATCTCGTAATTTTTATTATAGCTGAGTTACGTACTCTTATGCAAATAAAAATTACTTTTCTTGTCTGCAACTTAAAAGGTTTGAATAATTAGTGTCTTTTAGCTTTTTAAACTTAAGTAATGACTGTTACAGAAATATATGAATTGTTTAATTTTTGGGACCTGTAGGGCAGTAACGAGCCGTTGTTGTTGTTAAACTCAATTGTAAATTTCAAACTTGCTGTTTAATTGGCAGTTAAAATTTGATTTTCCTCTTACTGCTGCTATTAGTTTTATATAATCAGCCACCAAAAAGGAAAAAAACAATCTAATTTTTTTTTTTTTGGTATTTTTAATTTTCATAAAATTCGATTTACAATTTTCATTTTTTAAATTTCTGCTCTATTTGTTTACTAAGAATTTAAAAAATTATTTTCCGTTGTACGTATAATTCTTGGCTTTTTTTTATTTCGTTTTTATTAATTTATTTCATGTCGTGTATGTTTGATTTCATTGATTAGTTCATTGTTTTCTATTCTGTCTGTGCAGTACTGCTTGCACAAATTATATTATAATTATATACTTGTCCGTATAGTGCTCTGATTCTTGTGATTACTTCTTGTACCAGAATAAAATTTTTAAGTTTTACTTTTCTGCCTCTCATTCATTAATTCAAGGTTTTTTTTTGTGCTTTAATTTTAATTAGAAAAAATATCAAAGTTTTTATGTAAAATGTTCATTTCCTTTTATTACAGTATATTCATGTTTTCTATTATTTTATATATTGTAATTGTTGCTTCTGTGATCTTTAATCAGAGAAACAATTTCAATAGTTTCGAAAGCAATTGTCGGTGATTTTTTTATATTGGCTTGAATTAGTCTACACGATTAAAGAGAAAATCGAAAAGTTTTGCATAACGAATCAAAGTTAATTGTAATTGTAGTACAATTTTAGTTCGAATAATCTATTAACTGGTAATTTGTAAATAATTTATTGAATTTTCTAAAAAATACACCCTCCTTGCCAGTGAAATTGTATTGATTATATGAAACTATAAATTGAAAGTTCCATTAATGATTTTATGGCATTCACAAGCCAAATTTCCTATTGTTTTCAAATAGACCATCATTCTGGAGAGACCATCACCGTTAGGGAAGCTTGTAATAGGAAGAATAATGGGACTACAGAACTGCATTCGGTTAAAGATCGAATTCTCACTATAATGTATTGTAAGTAATAATAGTAAAGTGAAATTCAAAAATTCGTTTCCCTAAACGAAAGAGTTTTATTATTTACTAGCTGAGCCCAGTCCGCATTGCTGGCTTGAAATTTTTCTTTTATTTTGAACTGATACGATACGCTATGGGGAAAATCAAAATCAGTGTTTTTAGTAATTTTTTCTATAGTAGAAAAAAATATTTTACTCAAAAACTAAAAAATCCAAATTGTAATAACACACACAGTTTATGTTTTTTTTTTGCATATTTTATGTATTTTAAAATGTAAAAATTTACATTTTTATAATTACTAATTAACGAGCTACATACCGATTAAGCACCCAATGCTTTCAGCGAAACAAAGCATAGGGTTAAAGAAAAAAAAAATAAATATTGCGCCATCTGTCGGACGAACTTCAAACTACATAGAAACACTCCTCACAGCCCATAGAACATTCATATAAAATTTGATGAAAATCGGTTCAGTAGTATTTGAGTTTATCAATCACGAACATAGACGTCACTTTTATATATATAGAGACTATTTACTTTTTTCAATAGATTCCAACGACTGAGAATACCAACTACAGCATGAACTTAACCCTACACTAAATCAACATTCGTAAACACTTTTGCATACTTGCGTTTCTAAGCTACACTTATCGCATAAAACAAAGTTGGAACTAAACCGCAAAAATAAATTGAACAAATAAATGCCCAAATTGTAACACTATTTCTCAATCAATAAATACCAAAGAGAATTTCGTGCTGCTGTACGTTCGTACGTATGCTTGCATTTATCGCCTGCCTGTTGATCTGTCTGTCGCATGATATGACTAACCATAAAACTAGTAGCAACTAGTCTAACTTTAAATATTACAAGATTGCAGCAAAAACAAAAACCAGCAAGCAGTTGAAACAAAACTTGCTACGAGTGCATTTGAAAGTTGTCATTGTATTGAAATCGTATCATTACTTGCGCCACCTATTGAAGAATGATACGCTACAAGCCAACAAATAATAAGGAATATATTAAACCCACCTTTAGCTAAAGAAAAGATATGTATGTATATATACATGTCCATATATGAGTGCTCACATTATATAGCTTACAGACTGGTTGCAAAGTTTTACTCCGGCATTAGCCCAAACTCTGTCTAAAAGACTGGCATCAATCTGTATTAAACTGACGACAGCTTTTTAACGCGACTGTCGTTAATTGCAAATCTTTAAAAATCTTCAAACTGCTGTGCTGCTTGTTGTTGTTCTTGCAGTGGTGTTAAAGTTATATTTGTTGTTGTTTTGTTCTTTACACTGCTTTCCTTTCATTTGTGTTCAAGTTCTGTTTCGAGCCAAATACATTGTTAGCTTTTGTTTTCAATTGCACGCGCCTTGTCATTTTTACCAGCAACCTGCGCTTGTTGTTTGTTTTCCTCTTGTTAGCGTTTCTGCGATTATACACATGTTGCCGTTGTCTTCACTACATTAATTTGTGCAGAGATTTGTTAGGAAAAAAGAGCTTTCGAATGCTGTTAAGGTCGTTTAATGATCTCAACTTAAAAAAGAGCTCACACACAAGGTATGAGCAACTGCAAAGAGATTGTAAAAGTTTATGTCTCTCTACTCTTAAATTTTACAAAAGTCAAAAGAGAAAGTTCAATCAAATTGGTGGCTGCAATGATGGCCATTATTACAACCTGAAGGTAAATTAGGCCTTTTCTGAAGGTACTTTTAGCACTAGATGCATTGAAGGGTGTGCCTTTACTACAGACTTTTTCGCCTACTTTTGAATGGTGGATTAAATTCTAAGAAAATGGGTACAATCCTACCTCTAGACGTCAATAAATAGTACCTTCTAAAATATGTTCTCAAATGCTTTAGGAACTCATGTTTCAAGGTATTAATGCAATTTATAGAGGCGAAGGAAGGGTTACTGTACACTAGATATATACCAGGGAAAATTGCAATCGCCTGAAAAATAAAAAGTAAATACGTCTGAGCAAGTACAGCTTTTTTCACGGTTCTTCGGCAGCAGTATTTCATCAGCGAAATGGAAAAATGAATGAAATTTCTAACAAAAGAAAAAGCTTAAACCCGCTAATTCACCACTAGGTAGGCAGGAAAAGCTACTACATCTACAAACCCTTCTCCGCTTGCCATTCCTATTCCTTTCTTCACAATTCCGAGAATGCATGAAATATGTGGGAAATATCCCCAAATTTTTGGGAATGGTCATATTAATCGTGAATTTGTTTTTCGCTTTCCCGCTGCATTGGGGATTCTATACAAAATAAGTATTTTCTACATTGTTTGTATGAAAAAAACGTGATCCAGCTACTATACTTTGTATATATGTATGTCGTAATTAAAATAGAGTTGGAAGCGTGAAAGCTTTTTTTTGCTAGCAGTGCCTTATGCAACCCATACACGATATAGCCGTTGGTATAACTTGGGCAGCTTGTAATCAAGATTGTAACGTGTGTGGGCTTGTTGTATAAAGTTGTGTCTCGGTTGTATAAAAAATCAAAATTTTTTGATTTTTTGGCAAGTTGTGCCAACGTGTGGCAACGTGTGTGGGCCAGTCATGCAACTACGTACATTATTCTCATTTTAATTTTACGAGAGAAAGACGTGTCGTCGTTTAATTTGGTGTTCGAAAGCAAAGAAAACTAACGTGAATACTAATTAAAAATGGAAGTCACCGCTGAAATGAAACTAGAGCACAGTTCTACGATGAATTATTTAATGATAGCCAATATTAGTAAATTATATGCAATTAAAAACAGTTCATTGAAGTTTTATTTTTTAAAGTTTTTCATTTGAAGTCTTATTTTATTTTTTATTTTTTAAAAATCTTTTAAATTAAAAAAAAATTTGAATGCCAATAAATATTTAATTTACTTAAAGAGCTTTCAATTGTTTTATTGCATCACAAAATTTAAGCCTAATTTGTTTTGCTTCGGGGGATGCGTGTTTATTATTTGCTGGTTCCAGTTGTAAATCGTTTGCAAAATGAAATTGTACGAAGAGGTTTTATCGTCTGTGGGCACAAGACACAACTTGGTTACTAACCGAGTTGCACCAACGGTTGTATCGTGTATGGGTTGCATAAAGAAGAAAGTAGGTAAGTTAAGAATATTGGGCACTTGTTATTTATTGGAGGGATGTTGAAACAAAAAGCTCAGTTCATTGAAATAAAAGCTAATGCTTTGCTACGAAGTTTCGGATATTCTGTTGGATTTTATAATTTATAACATTTTTTTTAAGAACTGAAATTTCAATAAATACAACAACATAAGGAAATGCCAAATCCCACACATAAAATTTAAACAGAAGTGAGTCTTAGGCTTAATGCCGTGATTGAACCGTTTTCAATCAGCATAAATAAATATAAATTGTTTAAAGAATTGAAGGGCATAAAAACAACTACACCCAATCAATATTTCGATGAAGCTGTAGAATGGTGACTGACATCGGCTTGTAGTATAACAAAAATGTTTATGGCTTTTAAATTACAATTTAGTAAATGTTATTGTATTAGAAATGCTGAATTAAGAATAATTGAAAACAACTATCACTGATATAGACAAGGGAGTTGACGGAACAATTTTTATTAAAAGATCTTACAAAATTGAAGTCTTTTTTTATGTAGACAAGGGGGTATTACTATTCTATTTTCATGTAAATAAATTAATATTCTGAGTTGACAATCTAGACATTAGTTTTTACATTTTGAAATAATTTAATTTTTTTAAAATTTTATGGTGTCGTTGTTGCTTTGGAAATAATAAGGAAACTGGCTACATGGCAGCAATAGTAGGCAGCTGCACTCAAATTGGTAGTCGTGTAGTCAAGTCATTATTTTTTAAAATTGCTTAAACGCTGTTTGTATTACAAAAGAGCTTTTACACCCTTTACAAAAAAAAAAAAAAAAAAAAACACCTACAAAAGCTCAATATTTGAATAACAATTTCCCAAGCAAACCTCTTGAAACAAACAAATGAAAGAGAAGTAGCGTCTACCTTTTGCCAGTAAACATCTTAAGAGCATTTTAAACTTCGTACTCTATTAACGAGCTTAAATTTTTCGTTGGCTTTTTAAAATCTTAATTCGATCACATGCCCATACACATAAACACAACCATCCACACATGCAAAACAAATACTAAAATTTGAAACGATGTGCTCGGCTAAGTGCAGAGCTACTAAGCTCAAGCAGCTGATTTTAAATATGTATGTGTGTAGCATGTGCAGCACAAAAAGCACGTCGCAATGTGATGCTTGATAAAGCTAAGATTGTTAGTAGAGGTATTTGGCGTTTATATTTTAATATAAAGTGGATTTTGTATAATTTCTGCACATACGAAAGCTAAAAATTATATATTTTTTCAAGTTCCACTTAAGACATTTTAAATGGCAAATAAACAGTTTGAGAAAAGTGCTCGTGCGCAAAGCACGTAAAAGCGGTAGAAAAGAAGTTGAACTAAGATTTAAAAAATAAATAAAAATACTTTATTTTGTTATTGAATATTAAAAAAAAAATTATTGAGCAAAAAAAAATGTAAATCTTAAACGAATGCAAATTAAATAAAACGAACATTTAATACTTAATAGAATAAATTTATAACGATATTTATAAAAATTATTAAAAAGAAAGTATTTTCTATTTAAGTGCTTCACTTAAAACTGTTTTAAAACGTACATATATTTTATTTATTTTTCTGCTTCTATTCGAAAACTTAACTTACAAAATAAGTGTGTGTTGCAGTTTCTTTGACTGATCAACATCGAGTAATAAAAGAAAAGTTTGAAATTCGCGTGGAAAATTTTCTCCTCTTTATCAGCAATTATCTTTCAATGTTTATTTTGTGTGTTTTTATTTTGTTTTTAAATTAAACGATTTTATTTTTCCATTTTGGACATCCAACGTGTTTCATCTAAACAAGTCGTGGTGTCTCTGTTGTGTGTTACACTTGCTGCAAAATCTAAATCTCCAGACATCGGCGTCATTGATTTCTTCCACTTGTGCAACACATGCTTTTTGTTTTGTTACCATTTCTTTCTTCATGTTGTTGCTTTGCCATCCTAATTTCGAGTGCGTTTAAAAACGTCTGAATGCAAAATAACAGACAACATCACTTTTCATTCACTATCAACAACTTTTAACTTTATAATCGACTTACTTGGGAAACTCCGTATAAGAAAATCTCGTTGTTAATCGATTGCTGCAATTTACTTCTTCTCCCATATGCAACAACAGCAACGACTTATTACAACATAACTACCACATTTCAGAGCAATGAAACAAGAAACAAAATATAAAAAAAATTAAAACAGAAAAAAATTAAAGCAAGAAGAAAATCAGTGCAACAACTACAACGAATGGATAATAAAAAATATAAAGTTTTCCAAAGTGCACTGCTGTGTTTTTGAGCCAACAACAACAAAAAGTAAAAAAGAGAGAAAAATAAAAAAATTAAAAAAAAAAAATAAAAAAATAATAATAATAAATTAAAATAAAAACGAATCAGAAGCTGAAAAATTGCAGCAAATAAATTTTTATTTTCAAAACAGAGCGAAAAATTAGAAAAATAGTTTATTGCACTGTTTTATATTGCATTTTGCATTTTGCATTTTGCATTTTGCATTTACATTCCGCTGTGAGAATCATTTTTCTTTTGTTTTGCAAATCGCGTGAACTTTATTAGATAAAATAATATTTTCAACTTAAAGTTGTTGCTGTCCGAATTTCAACACCGCTCATCTTTACCAACACTGGCAAATAAAACAAACAACATGGCTTTACTACAAAATGTCAACACCTTTTTATGCTTATATGGATTATTCTGTGTAATTAGTAATTCAGGTAAGAATTATTTTTGAGAAATTATTACACATCTTACGTTGCTTAATTAATTGCCAAGCAAATATGGGAGCTTCCATTACAAATACGGCCAACAAAATTATTGTTGGCAACGGCCGCGCTTATTTTACACTGGTTTGGATTTGCCATCTGATTATTTATATTTATTCTAAAGTTTCACAACTTTTTTAAAAATAAAAATATTTTCTTTGCTACTTTCATGTCTCAAATTACTTTTTTCTTTTAAAAAAAAATTCCCACAAATAAAATAAATTAAAAATATTTTCTTGTTCGTGAAAAATTGTGTAATATTTTTTTTGAGCAATCGAAAAATCGGCATTGTAATCGGCATTCCAAAAAAATTTTAGAAGGATATGAAATAGTTTTCGAAAATTTAAAAAAAAAATAATTATTCAATATAATGAATTTTTTCAGCAAACAGATCCACTTAAGAAGAAATGCTAATAATTTTATATTTAATACCATTTAATATCAATTTCCGTTGTCAAGTTAAAACTCCATTAAATGACGTACTTGTATATATTTTATTAAAAAAAAAGTGAAATTTAAAATAGTTTTATTGAAAACCATATTCAAGTACTTTTAACTAAAATTTAATTTCACTGAATTCACAAGAATTCACTGAATACTAGAGAATTCACAAGAATTCATTCTTTACCAGTGAAAACCAGTGTGAATTCAGTGAATTCTTGTGAATTCAGTGAAATTAATTTTTAGTTAAACAATATTTTTAGAAGGATATGAAATAGTTTTCGAAAATTTAAAAAAAAAAATAATTATTCAATATAATGAATTTTTTCAGAAAACAGAAAAAAAATTTTCAGCAAAGTAAAAATTAATTTCACTGAATTCACAAGAATTCATTCCTCACCAGTGAATACTAGTGAATTCACAAGAATTCGCTGGTATATTGTTTTGTTTAAATTTGGGGAGATATGTTATTTAAGAATTTACGAGTACTTTTAAAAGAACAAGCATTTTGCTACTTAATCACACTAAAAGCCAAAAGTTAACATTCACTAGAATATTGAATTTTTACTTAAAAATGCATTGCAATTTACCAGCAAGCTTTACATGTATGCCTTCTTAGACCAACTGGAGATTTAAGCAAAGTAAATGAGAAGTCTCAATAAAATTAAAGTTGTAACAAGAAACACACAAAAAAAAAAAAATTCAAATGAACTTATTTTCTTAATCACATCTATATTGGTCGATATTTTATCAACTCAAAAATATAGACGAGAAGCAATAAAAATAAATAAATGTTAAGGCGTCTCAGAAACGAATGCAAAATTTTCAATTAAATAAGAAACACGGAAAATATTTATTTAAAAAGAAAGAATAATTTTTATGAATTTGACTTTCTTGTCAGGTGCCCACTTTAAAGTTTATTGCCCCTTTACAATATGTAATTCTAAAATATTATTTTAATTTCTTTTGACTTTTTTATTTATTTTTTTTATTTATTTATAATTAAGGGAAATTTTTATATATTTTAAAAAATTGTTAGCAACAATATTAATTTAAGCAGTAGGCAGTAGTGAAATATTGGCCAACTTAGTGATGAATGATAAACTTAATAAAATGAAAAAAAGAAAAATGTATTCTTTTTAGTTTTTAATTATTTTTTAAAAAATCAATTAAATAGCACTTATGCGGTGCATGCCAAAAATAGCGAATTTAAATTATATAACCGAATGCTATTCGGAATGAGAATACGAGAATAACATTCATATTTAATACGAGCATTATATTCCA